>NQII01001007.1:553334-617941 GCA_002778355.1 Clitarchus hookeri
AGACCCGGGGCTGCCAACTTGCCGCCGATGTGGTGTGTATACCGCCATTACAATCAGCGGAGCTTTCCCGTTTTCTTATTTTCCGTCCAACTTCCCGGGGGCGCACTTGAGCCACCAAGTCGCATCCATAACGCACTCCCTTCTTTCACAGCGGGGAAAATTGCACATACAGGTTGTTCCCGAAACACGACACTCTGCGCCGGACGTACGTCCTAATTCCCTCTACAACGGGCATAAATACAAATTATTTTCGGGAATCGAATTACGTAACCTTAATTTAAGACGGTGGAGTTGAAAACTGCCAACTCGCAAGTAAACAAAATAGCAGAAAATTTAATTCCACTCATTTCCAGACACTTGTACAAATTAGTCAAACATTTCCCAAGATAATATACACCTTCTTAAAATGTTGTTAGATCTAGTTTCCTGCCAAATGTCGTGATTGTAGGTTAAACACGTCCTTTAGTTTTGATTACGTGCGTTTGGATTTATCGTCCAAAATTCCGTAACGAAGGTGCTCAACTTCAAAAATTTCTTGCATTTCAATGAGTTCAAACATAAAAACTCACTCCAAACTGCTTGGTGTTATTCATTTCGTTTAGCACAATGCTAATAGTTCCTGAAATATTGTTTAACAAAGCATTACTGATGGGTTATACCTTCTGCCTACATTACAGTAGGTAAGTCTCGTCTGATAAATATACGTTTTCTCTGTACATATAAAAACAAAAATTCTAAAGTTTCTAAACGTTGATGCAGGATGATGAGCGATCCTTGTAACATGATCAAAATACTGTACGCTATTAATTATGGAAAACTGACCTCTTAAGCCTATTCATACGTATATACACGTATGTATACATACATATATACTTACGTACGTAAGTATCTATGTATATGGATTGTGGGTGCGTCGCTTGGCGACCTTTAATTTCGTCGCTGTGATCTAAGTTCCGTGTCGGTATAAGTAACCAATTCGTTTTCCTGCTCATCAGAGCCGAACTTAGATACGAACAGTACTCACATTTTAGGTCTTGTGTTTAGCGACTGTGTATAACTTTTTAACTGAACATTCTTCCGTACACCGAGTTTCACTCCCTTCTGTATTTTGTTAAATTTTCTTGATTCTCTTGCTTTGCAGACCCAAATACGTTCGTGTTGGTTTTCTTTCACTACCTGCTTAGAAATTAAAAATAATAATAATAATAATACATTAACAAATATTTATAACCAACAATTTTTTAAGTTTTCCTTTTGATAATTCCCACGTATAAAAAAATAATTATAACTCGTGTGCATATCAAAATGACAATGCATCGATTTGGTATTATTGAACGACTCTCTTTTTTCGTCCTTAAGAGTCAACCTATTTATTTATGATAAAATTATGTTTTATGAAATTTCCATGCTGTGAAAGTATTCTTAACGTAGCGCCCAACGGCATAATTTTACAGTGAGTGTCGATTATTAAGGAGCGTTACTTTGCATGCTTATTATGTAAAATACTGTGCTAATATATTAATGTATGAGCACCAAGGAAGATTGTCATTATATCTTGAACATACCACTCGACCAAGCCAAGCATGCAGCCGGGGTAGGGGTGATACTGGAAAACTAGTGCAGCTGCTGGGAGGGGGGAGAACAGCGGCGAGTACAGGGAATGCAATACCGTTAGCTGTTTGCGCGGGCGCGTGTGCACCGGTCCACGCAACTTCTACATACACCAGCCCACACGGAAGCACCGACACGGCAAAGCGCAAAGCGAATTAGTCGACATTTGTGCCACAACACATGGTCATTACGACACCTGACACCTGCAGCCGAGTGCTGCGTCTCATTCTGGAGGACGAGGAAGTGGAAGGTAAGGAAAGAGGAGAAGGAGATAACAGCGTGCACTTGTGTAGTTCATTCCAGACGCACATTTGGCTCGGTCGAGTAATACTTATTTTACTTGAAGTGGCTTATGCTGATACAAGCATTATGGTTTCGGCAGGATTTGCGAAGTGTTACCAAAAGAAGTAAAATATTTTGAGACCATTTACTTTCCAGTTTCATTTTAAATNTCGGCAGGATTTGCGAAGTGTTACCAAAAGAAGTAAAATATTTTGAGACCATTTACTTTCCAGTTTCATTTTAAATGCCACACTACTGGCATATTTACTTTAAATTAAATTAATCATTGTTTATAGCACACAAAATACTACACAAAAGATCACACTAAAATATATATGACAAATGCAGACTGTAGCCAACAAATGTAGACTGTGTAGTATGCTGTACAAGGTATAGGTTCTGTATTTTAGGCACACAGCAAACTTATTTGACTCTGGATTATAACGACTTCCTAATATTTTCCAGCCTCTTGTATAAATAAAGAGCAGCCCCTCATTTCCGGCTATCTAATAACCCAATAATCCAGTAGAGAATATATTGTTTTAATGTATATAACAAGTCAATATTTCTAGGTCGAGGATAAGTGAACAACAATATTTTATTTTATGCACTTACGTTTTCATACTGCAATTATTTTATTTCAACATGCAATGTGTAAAGTTATTGTACTCATGGTTATAGGCTGTTTACTGTTAACTGAGCACTTTTAAAATCAACCTATGAAGAATGAATGTATTTTGACTATCACATTGACTGGCACGCGCCCAGTTAAGTTGGTAACGACTGAAAGAAAGTAGTGCCATGTCTTAACGTAGAATTTAAAGAGTTATGTAAACATTTGTGCATACAGAAATGATTTATTTTTCGTTCTGTTTTGTTAATGCACATAGGTGTAAAATGAGTAAATTTGTAAAATATTTAATTTTCTAATAATGAGGCCCACGGTAGTGATTTTACATGTGGTGGAAGAATACACAATGAGCATAGAAGTAGATCATAATCAGGGATTTCTATAGTGCTAAGTTTACGGTGAACAGCCTACATAAAAAAAAACTTTAAAGACTTTGTATCAATTCGGCTGTATTTTCATTTGACTGTCTCATATCTGAATTTTCCGTGATCTGGACCACCCGGCGCCATATTAATCCGAATATCGGAGGGTTTATTGCATTTGAAAATTAAATTTAGTAACTACGACTCGGAAAGAGTACGATTAAAGTGCGAGACTATAAAACGGCGGTAGTATAGCTAATAAAATGTGGGTGCTTGACCTCACCACTAGATACCAACCTCGCAAAAAAATGCCACCCTCAAGTTAAATTTTAATTACTTTAGATTTCTAAATACTCTATCTCTTATTACAGAGTACATATCAATGAAACAAGAAAGTGCTTGAGGTTCCGTAGCACCCAAAGTGTGCTTCGCAGAATCCATTATTAGTTATATACGTATGTATATATTTAAATATAATTTGTACATATAAAATATTTTATTATCAAAATAAACAGAAAGAGTATAAAATTAAAAGAAACCCCGTACTTTTGTATTTTCCGAATAAATTAATTTTGAATATTTAAAAAGAAAAAAAAATTGCACAGCAATTTTACTTATCCATGTTGGTCTGAGTATTCCGACGTGGAAGAATTTGTTGTGTACTGACTACATAGCAGTAAACACTTCTATAAAAATAAATTACTATTGAAACACGCACTATCACAAAGAAGTGAACTTCAAAATGCTTCCTTCAGATAAATGTGGCGGTAAATGTGGCCACATAAAAACAAAAAATAATAATATTAGGCTTAATGAACATGAACCATTACAAATTCCCAAGTAGGANTAATATTAGGCTTAATGAACATGAACCATTACAAATTCCCAAGTAGGAAATGTACTAAGTGAGCGTTCACCACTTGTATTTCTCCTGGAATTTATCTTCGTATTGGTTTTTTGGCCACTCCACACCTAGTTCTTCCATATCTTGTTTAGCCAGGTCAGAACATCTCTTTTCAATATGCCAACCAATTAATCTCTTGCCGTCAACGTTCTTGTCGAATCATTCTTATTTTGTTGTTTTTTTTTTTGTTGGTTTTTTCCTTATTTATAAACAGGTAATCTTAATGTAGCTTGGCTCTGAATATTCAGAGTTACTCTTCAAAGTGAACTTCACATTGCATCAACATTTTTTTTGTTAGCGTTTTCTGAATCATCAACAGTCTCTANGTTACTCTTCAAAGTGAACTTCACATTGCATCAACATTTTTTTTGTTAGCGTTTTCTGAATCATCAACAGTCTCTGAGAGTCACTAAAATCTGTTTACGCATCTACAACCATTATGTCAAAACCTTACAGCTATTTTCAACGGTTAAACAATGAAACTCGTAGCGTACAGCCGTACCGCCACCAACAAAATTAAACTTAAGCCTTACAACCTCTACTAGAGCATAAAGTGATGTTGATGTAAGCATATAATGAAAATTTACCCGTGGAAGGAAACTATTCTGGTAGCATTTTTATTCACTCGTAAATTAATTTTCTTGTAGCGATTTGTTATTGAAATTTTATAGCCAACTTGGATATTTAATTGTTAGACTTTGTACATAAATTAACATTGCTTGAAAGTCTAACTTTGCGAGATTTTCTATACAAGTTCTAGTTTGGACCTATACAGTTATTGTCCCTACAACATACTGCAAGAGTATGCGCAGCTCCGAACAAACATCCATAGACAAGAAAGAATAAATCAATAAAGATCGTCGGGAGACTTAATAGAAACCCTTATTTATACTCCACACAGCAGGGAGAGGAAGGGTACCCTCGGAACAAACATCACAACGTACCAATAATAAAGCCAGGGAATTCTGACAATGAATTCTTAGAATCAGAGGTCAGCGCTGCTTAAAATAAACCCCGTCGCCAAACGTGTCTGCCATCGAATGGTGCACGGAACTATACAGCAGGTTGCGTCTTCTTTTTCGTCAGGCGCATATTGTGTCTCGAAGTCTACGCAAGCATTCCTCGGCCTTACTTCTGCGGCCTGCAGGCGTATTACGACCCATCGACGCTAGTTTGCTTCCGAAAGAAACTTTGCGTTGTACCGTGTTTA
The DNA here is from genome assembly GCA_002778355.1 of Clitarchus hookeri. NCBI lineage: Eukaryota > Metazoa > Arthropoda > Insecta > Phasmatodea > Phasmatidae > Clitarchus > Clitarchus hookeri. Next base: position 558,335 of record NQII01001007.1, read on the forward strand.
CGATTGCTTTTAGCGATTATGACCACTTTTCCTTGTGACGATCTCTATATTTTGCTTCAACGCAGAAAATTTGCGCCAACTCACACTTTGAGATGACAGTTGGTAATACTTAAATAGTATAATAGCTCCCTTTTGATTAATATCGAGGCAAGTTTCTGTTTTCTAAGTTTCCCAACAACCATTTGTGACGTCGCTGAAATGAACATCACGTGCGCGAAGAAAAAATAAGTATAAAAATAAACATATTACTAACATCTAGTAGAATTTTGAAAAATTAACGAAGTTGTGAACTGTGATATTTCATATTTTGCATATACTCTTACATACGCTGTTCTTGTGTACTGATAGCCATAAGTTATTAACACTAACATGCCTAGTCTATTCACAAAATTACAGCTAAAATCAGGAGTTCATATAATAGATGTGGTGTTTTGAGGCAATAACATTTTTGGAAAACAAAATTTTACTCAAGCAATGCAATCTAACGAACATAATATCCTCTCTTAAAGTGTTATTTTATAATAAATACTTCGTACCATGAAGAGCATTTAATTTTGTTGATTGTAATTTTTAACTCGTAATACATAGTAAACAAATGTGTAGGCTTATGTGTATATAATTTTTAGATATTTAAAAAGTACAATGGTTTATTTTTACAGTAAAAGAATTTAAAGAACTATTTAAAACACTGAAAAATAATTGCTCGTTAAATAAATTGAATCACAGCTGGTTTGAATTCGCTAAATCTCTACCTCTTGTGCAAAAGGAAACGAAGCTAACCACTAAGCTACATCGCAAACGAAGTTTAATTGATTCACTACAGTTTAATAAACAGGAGACAGCTGTTAACGCAAGCATCTTGCATAAAAAATATCCATCATTTTCTCTTGCTAAGCGAGATGCAAAATCATTTGCGTGGTACCTGTCTCCAGAGTTAATTTGCGACCGTTTTTGTCGTCCAAGCAAAGTTTGCGTTCACAAACTGAGCAGTCGTGATCAGAACTAACGCAAAGTATGGTTCTGCGTCGTGGACGAACGCAAAACTGCTTTGTGTCACGGTCGTAATACGTCTGTAGGTAACGTGAGATACAATGCACTGGTCTCGTTTCCCGACGTTCAGAATGAATATGAACCCTCTGTTGCTTCGAACAAGAGTAATGAAAAATTTTATTGGAGGTAAACTCTTTAATAAATCAGTAATTTCACGTTACGATCTCAAGTCACATTTTGTCGTCGTAAAATTAATTCTTACAGGTTGAATGAAGTCTGCCGAAATTGCTGCTAATTAAGGTACAGGTTTCCGAACTCTGAGTAAGGATGTACACAGTGAAATGAAAATAGATTTTTTTACTTGCATCTTTGTGCAATCTGTTAGGCACAGAGAAGCATTCTAGATGTGATAAACTATCAGTATTTAGGCATTTTTATTTTTATGCGCATTTTTTAGCCTACTTCCCGAAGGAAAGAAAGACTTATGATATCACTTTCCTGTATGTGTTTATGTGGGTGTTTATGTATGTGTGTGTTTGTTTATGTATGTGTGTGTATGTATGTGTGTGTCTCTGTATGTTTCTGTGCGTGTGTGTGTCCCTCCTTTTAAATTTTGTAACGCTTCAAACCGTATTTCACCAAACTTGGCACATACTTAATACTTAGTAAGGACACCTAACTTTTATCGTTTTCGACCATGTCGGGCACTTACTTTCAAAACGGCGGCTATTTTAAAATTATTAGTGATATGTCATATCTCGGGAACCATTCAACCGATTTACAACAAATTTTTTATGCTGGCAGAACATTGTGTAAGCATTAAATTTTGATATAGATTTTGTTGTTAACATGTCATTTTGTAAAAAAAGCCCCAATTTAGAAAATGAATATTTTACATGATATTTATTTATTTACTAGCTTACCCGGCTACGCGTTTCGTGGCATAAAAATGTTTGGTTCTATTCATCTCTGTGAAATTAATTGAAAGAAGTATATGTATTTTAAAAATATTTATTGTTGAAGTACTTGTTCGTATACAATGTTTTTAGTTTTACCATCTTCCGCGCGTATGAATATGTTGGATGGTTCAAACAGCTGAAATGTTCAAACACACAGCTGTCAAAAGATGCGCTTCCTGACGCGAAAGCATGGTAAAAATGAGCTTTTTGTATATTTTAGTACCTTTGCAGGTAATACAGATAAAAAAGAACGGTGTACAAATACTCGTGGGAACGAAAGGAAGGTTTATAAAAAAACAGAATGATAGTTGGTCCATTTTTTTTGGAAGTAATACGTGTCCAAACAAACGGACACAGCATATATGTATATATATATATATATTAATTTTTTTATTTACTCACGCATAGTTCTACCATATGCCGGTTTGCAACAATACTCTTAATGTATACATCAGTTCAGTTAAGACTTCAACATAGAAGGTAATAGCATTATTTTTAATTTAAATACATATATAGTACTACTAATTGAAACTAAATTATTCTTATACCACTAACATTACATAACTTAACTATTGTGTACATGCGTCAATTACATCATCGCAAATAAATAAAGGAATAATCTAATCGAAGAACGTATTATAGACATTCTTGACAATCAACAATACAACCATTACATAGTTTTGTGGACAATTTCACATTTAGTATTTCCGTACAATTCCATTATAGGTAGTAGATACTATTAGCAAACACTATGTACTTCGGTGGACTTGTGTTTGTTTTCTTGCGAATTAATTNCATTATAGGTAGTAGATACTATTAGCAAACACTATGTACTTCGGTGGACTTGTGTTTGTTTTCTTGCGAATTAATTTCTAGCGGTGAATCATTCCACAGTTTGCTTACAAGATAAGAGAATGATTTCCTGAAAATAGCAGTACTGTGTGCAGGGAANCTACAATATACACAACGAAGCGACCAGTCAGGTGATACAATGTTGTAGCAATGATAGTAAAATTTGTTTCACTGCCACGGAGTTGGTGGTTCTGAATTTCGGAGACCTGTCAGAAAACGGCCTTCTTATACCGTATGGACCATACCCTCGGAACAAACATCACAACGTACCAATAATAAAGCCAGGGAATTCTGACAATGAATTCTTAGAATCAGAGGTCAGCGCTGCTTAAAATAAACCCCGTCGCCAAACGTGTCTGCCATCGAATGGTGCACGGAACTGTACAGCAGGTTGCGTCTTCTTTTTCGTCAGGCGCATATTGTGTCTCGAAGTCTACGCAAGCATTCCTCGGCCTTACTTCTGCGGCCTGCAGGCGTATTACGACCCATCGACGCTAGTTTGCTTCCGAAAGAAACTTTGCGTTGTACCGTGTTTACGATTGCTTTTAGCGATTATGACCACTTTTCCTTGTGACGATCTCTATATTTTGCTTCAACGCAGAAAATTTGCGCCAACTCACACTTTGAGATGACAGTTGGTAATACTTAAATAGTATAATAGCTCCCTTTTGATTAATATCGAGGCAAGTTTCTGTTTTCTAAGTTTCCCAACAACCATTTGTGACGTCGCTGAAATGAACATCACGTGCGCGAAGAAAAAATAAGTATAAAAATAAACATATTACTAACATCTAGTAGAATTTTGAAAAATTAACGAAGTTGTGAACTGTGATATTTCATATTTTGCATATACTCTTACATACGCTGTTCTTGTGTACTGATAGCCATAAGTTATTAACACTAACATGCCTAGTCTATTCACAAAATTACAGCTAAAATCAGGAGTTCATATAATAGATGTGGTGTTTTGAGGCAATAACATTTTTGGAAAACAAAATTTTACTCAAGCAATGCAATCTAACGAACATAATATCCTCTCTTAAAGTGTTATTTCATAATAAATACTTCGTACCATGAAGAGCATTTAATTTTGTTGATTGTAATTTTTAACTCGTAATACATAGTAAACAAATGTGTAGGCTTATGTGTATATAATTTTTAGATATTTAAAAAGTACAATGGTTTATTTTTACAGTAAAAGAATTTAAAGAACTATTTAAAACACTGAAAAATAATTGCTCGTTAAATAAATTGAATCACAGCTGGTTTGAATTCGCTAAATCTCTACCTCTTGTGCAAAAGGAAACGAAGCTAACCACTAAGCTACATCGCAAACGAAGTTTACTTGATTCACTACAGTTTAATAAACAGGAGACAGCTGTTAACGCAAGCATCTTGCATAACAAATATCCATCATTTTCTCTTGCTAAGCGAGATGCAAAATCATTTGCGTGGTACCTGTCTCCAGAGTTAATTTGCGACCGTTTTTGTCGTCCAAGCAAAGTTTGCGTTCACAAACTGAGCAGTCGTGATCAGAACTAACGCAAAGTATGGTTCTGCGTCGTGGACGAACGCAAAACTGCTTTGTGTCACGGTCGTAATACGTCTGTAGGTAACGTGAGATACAATGCACTGGTCTCGTTTCCCGACGTTCAGCTTGAATATGAACCCTCTGTTGCTTCGAACAAGAGTAATGAAAAATTTTATTGGAGGTAAACTCTTTAATAAATCAGTAATTTCACGTTACGATCTCAAGTCACATTTAGTCGTCGTAAAATTAATTCTTACAGGTTGAAGTCTGCCGAAATTGCTGCTAATTAAGGTACAGGTTTCCGAACTCTGAGTAAGGATGTACACAGTGAAATGAAAATAGATTTTTTTACTTGCATCTTTGTGAAATCTGTTAGGCACAGAGAAGCATTCTAGATGTGATAAACTATCAGTATTTAGGCATTTTTATTTTTATGCGCATTTTTTAGCCTACTTCCCGAAGGAAAGAAAGACTTATGATATCACTTTCCTGTATGTGTTTATGTGGGTGTTTATGTATGTGTGTGTTTGTTTATGTATGTGTGTGTCTCTGTATGTTTCTGTGCGTGTGTGTGTCCCTCCTTTTAAATTTTTTAACGCTTCAAACCGTATTTCACCAAACTTGGCACATACTTAGTAAGGACACCTAACTTTTATCGTTTTCGACCATGTCAGGCACTTACTTTCAAAACGGCGGCTATTTTAAAATTATTAGTGATATGTCATATCTCGGGAACCATTCAACCGATTTACAACAAATTTTTTATGCTGGCAGAACATTGTGTAAGCATTAAATTTTGAGATAGATTTTGTTGTTAACATGTCATTTTGTAAAAAAAAGCCCCAATTTAGAAAATGAATATTTTACATGATATTTATTTATTTACTAGCTTACCCGGCTACGCGTTTCGTGGCATAAAAATGTTTGGTTCTATTCATTTCTGTGAAATTAATTGAAAGAAGTATATGTATTTTAAAAATATTTATTATTGAAGTACTTGTTCGTATACAATGTTTTTAGTTTTACCATCTTCCGCGCGTATGAATAAGTTGGATGGTTCAAACAGCTGAAATGTTCAAACACACAGCTGTCAAAAGATGCGCTTCCTGACGCGAAAGCATGGTAAAAATGAGCTTTTTGTATATTTTAGTACCTTTGCAGGTAAGACAGATAAAAAAGAACGGTGTACAAATACTCGTGGGAACGAAAGGAAGGTTTATAAAAAAACAGAATGATAGTTGGTCCATTTTTTTTGGAAGTAATACGTGTCCAAACAAACGGACACAGCATATATGTATATATATATATATATTAATTTTTTTATTTACTCACGCATAGTTCTACCATATGCCGGTTTGCAACAATACTCTTAATGTATACATCAGTTCAGTTAAGACTTCAACATAGAAGGTAATAGCATTATTTTTAATTTAAATACATATATAGTACTACTAATTGAAACTAAATTATTCTTATACCACTAACATTACATAACTTAACTATTGTGTACATGCGTCAATTACATCATCGCAAATAAATAAAGGAATAATCTAATCGAAGAACGTATTATAGACATTCTTGACAATCAACAATACAATCATTACATAGTTTTGTGGACAATTTCACATTTAGTATTTCCGTACAATTTCATTATAGGTAGTAGATACTATTAGCAAACACTATGTACTTCGGTGGACTTGTGTTTGTTTTCTTGCGAATTAATTTCTAGCGGTGAATCATTCCACAGTTTGCTTACAAGATAAGAGAATGATTTCCTGAAAATAGCAGTACTGTGTGCAGGGACTCTTAGGCTGTTTTTGTGACGCATGAAGTGTTCGTGGTTGGTTGTAAGCTGTGTTAATATGTTAAATAAGTATATTAGTTATTTTTGTTTTGCAATATTTGCGACCTGTCTGGCGAATTGGTGCCATCTTTTATTTTCCAAATCTCACCAGCCAGAACGTTGCAAATACTTGGTTAAGTGCTCCCTCTATTTTACATTGTATGCATATCGAAGACATGCGTTCTGAAGCTTCTGTATACTATATCCTAGAGATTTATATTCCTACAATCAAACCTGAGCAATAATTGAAAGGTGATAAAACAAAGATGTCAAAGACCTTAATTTTTAAGCTCGTCGGAAAAATGTGTTTAAATTTGATAAGGTATTTTAGACGATAATATCCTGTTTGAACCATCCCTGATATTTTTTTGCCCAGTTTAGATTCGTATCTAATTTAATACCTCTACAATTGGAGTGACTTCACGGATTGTATCACTATTTATCCTAACTACGGGGTGCATCATTAACTTGTTGATGGTCTTTAGTGTGCCAATTTTCATGTAGGAGCTTTTTCTCGGGTAAACATTTTAAGGCGGTTTTTACCACACTATTTGTTATTTCTCCGCAGATCTTCGTTTACTTTTTCTACAGTAGAAAGTTATTCATTTGGCGAACATGAGATATACAGTTGTGTGTCATCTGCATATTGGTGACATTCAAATACCTTAGGCACAGTGGAATAACACGTATATAATTGGAAAACAGGATCGGTCCTCGTATAGATCCCTGAGGCACTCCAGTCTTTATGGATTTAGCCTCTAAGCACTTTATTCCGTCACTGGTATACATCTCTACGATTTCGGTACGACTATTAAATTAATTTCGGAACCATTTTGCGGTACTTATGGATAAGCCTATATGGTTAAATTAATTCAATAACATTTCATGATTTATAGTGTCGAATGCTTTCGAGAAGTCTAATAATATAAAAAAAGTTTTATGAGAAACTAGCCCATGGCCGTGTATATGTTACCAGATATATCTAGAAGCATGGTGCTTGTACTACTGTGATGGGGCGGAAACACGATTGTTTTTCATAATACAAATTATTAGTATTTAAGTACTCTGATAACTGTGCGTCGATTACTTTTTCAAGGTATGTTGAAATGATGGGTAGAATGTAATCGGTCTTAGTTACTTATATTCTGCTGGGTGTTATATTTTCGCTGTGGGTTGTATTTTTGATAGTTTCCATATTTCTGGGAATGCTGAGTACTTGATGAAGTATGTATTATATTCGTATTAGCAGGAACATAGGAAGGGCGTACAGAGTTTTGCCATATTTACGTCAATGCCGTTTGTTCCTATTGCCTGCGTGCTTACTGAATTANATACAAATTATTAGTATTTAAGTACTCTGATAACTGTGCGTCGATTACTTTTTCAAGGTATGTTGAAATGATGGGTAGAATGTAATCGGTCTTAGTTACTTATATTCTGCTGGGTGTTTTATTTTCGCTGTGGGTTGTATTTTTGATAGTTTCCATATTTCTGGGAATGCTGAGTACTTGATGAAGTATGTATTATATTCGTATTAGCAGGAAAATAGGAAGGGCGTACAGAGTTTTGCCATATTTACGTCAATGCCGTTTGTTCCTATTGCCTGCGTGCTTACTGAATTAATTAATTTAAAAACGTTGGTCTTTGATACAGGTTTGAAAAAGAGATGTGTGTTTTAGCTAATATGGTACTCATGAATTATGTTTACGTCCAGGGCTGTTTGCTGTAGTATTTGTCTGGAATTGTCAAAATAGTCGTTAATTGTATCTGGATATTGTAAGAATGGTGGTATTGTGTATTGTTCGGGTGTTTTTATCTTAAAATGGCTCAAATCATTCCACAGCTTTCCGGTGTCTCGAAAACTATTCAACCAATTCTCAGCCGTTTTGGCATGTAAGTAATACTATGGTAGGCTATGTAACCAAGTGATTGAAATGTATTAGTTACTTATTTTCAAAATGACGGTCATACAAATATTTTAAGTTTATTTTGTATATTTTCCATACCATTAAACCAATTTTGACCAAATTTTGTATACTCAAAGTAACTCATACAAATATAAAATATATCACCAAATAACTACTTTTGTTAAAAATTTTGGAAGATAGCTCCATACGAATAAATAAAGTTATTATGTCATAACTTGGTAAATAATTAACCGATACGTACCAAATTTAGCAAACAAGCAGTACCGAGGCAGATGATGTCACATGGTTTGTTTTAAGCATGCCACACACTAATTTTCAAAATTGCGGCTACATAGACATTTTAGCTTAGAATGATATATTATCGAAAACATGTAATAAATGTAAACTAAACTTTGTATGCTGGCAGTAAATATTACAACTATCAACTGTATGTACAAAGAGCATCTTTTTCCGACATATTGTAAGATAGCACCATGTGAGTAAATAAAGTTTTTTCTCATATCTCGGGAAACAATTAACATATAACTTTCAAATTTGGCAAACAAGTATTACTGTAGCAGGTGGATAAAACTGGTATGCTTTTTGGGAGTCAGGCACTTATTTTCCAATTTGTGGCTATATAAATATTTTAGCTCAGTATATTTTACTAACGAAACTAATTCCAACTTAACTTTGTAGGCTGGCATTACCTATTAGAACCATCAAATTTGTGTATGCAGAGCCTTATTTCTCTGCCTTTTTGTGAGGTGGTCCTAACCAATAAATATAATTATTTTATCTCGTATCTCGGGAAACAATCAACCCATTCTTACAAAAATTGGCGAAGATGTTGAAATGTGGTAGGCCATCATAATAAATTTTTTTTTTTTTTAAGTAGGACCCGCGTATTTTCAGAATGGCGGCTATAAAACAATTTAAGTTTTGTGAGCGATATCTACGAAACTGTGTAATCTATTTTAACTTAACTTTGTTTATTGGCAGTATACGATCATCGAAATTGTAACTACATTACTTTTTGTCCTCCATTTATGAATATCGCCACATGAAAATTATGGAGGTTTTATCCCATGTCTCGAAGACCAATCAGCCGATTCCCACCAAATGTTACACTAGAAAATTTCAAATAAATTTGTACCAATTTGTGGACACCATAACTGCTACGGAAGGCCATGTAAATTTCATGATTTAAATTGTTTAGACAATGTTGTTCAAAATGGCAGCTTCATAAATCATTTAAGTTAATTTAACATATATATTATACAATTTAATCAAATTCAACCAAAATTTATATGGAGACAGTATACATTAGACGCATCGTATAAAGAACGTATTTTTCTTGCTATTTTATACGATAGCATCAAAAAAGAAAATAAAGTTTTTTATGTCAGATCTCAGGAGCCAAGCAACCGATTTCCACCAAATTCTTCACACAAGTAGTGCTACGGTACGCCATGTAATCTTACATGTTTATGTTACTCAGTCACTTATTTTGAAACTAAAGGCCTTGTTAATATTATTGGTATGTAAACCCTATCATTCGAAACATTATACTGATTAAATCCGAAGTTGATAATCTGAATCCGACCTCCGTAATGCAGTGGATTGCACGCTAGCTTATAGTACGAGGTTTCCTGGGTTCAAGTCCCGGATAAGGCATGTGTGTATTTGAAGTTGCCTCATTACTGTTTCATAAGTTTCTGGTTTCATTTATAAAGTTATTACTTTCAAAACTTGAAAACGCTCTACATACACGCGTATAAAACAGCTAATAGATACTACTAGCAAAATCTTTTGTATAAAACTGGTTAAATTGTTTAATAGGTGACACATCAATCTTAATTATTTATATACACGCCAGTTTAAAAATAAGAACCTCAAATGCGCTACTGTAACACTACTGTTGTGCAACATCTGGTAAAAATATGATAATTAATACCCGTAAAAACAATTTTATTAATATGGTGCTATCTTACAAAACTTTTTACTAAATAGGCTCTGTGTAGACATTTGATGGTTGTAATAGATACTGCCACGATGCAAAGTTAAGTTGAAATAGGGTACATAGATTCGTAACTATCGTATACTAAATTTAAATGTTTGTATGGCCGCCATTTTTAAAATAAGTGTTTGAGCTATCACTTTACATGGCCTGCCGTAGTGTTACGTGTTTCCCATATTTGATAGGAACTAGTTGATTGTTTACAGAGGCATGGCACGAAATCTGTATTCATTAACGTGGCGCTGTCTTACAAAATTGCTGACAAAAGAGGCCCTGTAAACAAATCTTTGTTGGCTGTAATATATATTTCCTGGATAAAAAGTTAAATTTGATTTGAGTGCATGGTATTCTAGATACAGCAAACTAATCTGAAATGATTATTTTGTCATTATTTTGAAAATAAGTGCCTGACCCACTTTAAGATCATAATTTTACATGACCTACTGAGTACTATTCGCGTACAAATTTGGGTGAGAATCGATTGATTTATTACCGACATGATATAACCTTTTTATTTATTCATGTGATGCTATCTTACAAAATGGAAAGCACAAGGAGCTCTGTTTCAGTGCATTAAATAGCTATAATATATTCTGTCAGCATAGTAAGATGAGTTGAAATTGGGTCCGAGGTTCCGTAAACACAGCATACTATTCGTAAAATATTTATATGGCCTCTATACCGAAAGTAAGTGTCTGGCCAACTTAATGCACATAAATTTACATTGCCTATTAAAGTACCACTTGTTTGCGAAATCTGGTAGGAATCGGTTCATTGTTTCATCATTTTAACATAAAATCTTTATTTTTCATCAGACGATATCTTACAAACTGTCAGTAAAAGAAGACTTTGTGTGGACACATTTAATGATTGTAAGAGATACTACCAGCATACAAAGGTATGTTTAAATTCGGTGCATGGTTTCTCAGATAGAGTACACAAAGCTAAAGAGAAAGTTTAAGAGACATTAGTTTAATAAAGTAACGTAGTGCTACTTGTTAGCCGAATCTGGCAAAAATCGATTGATTATTTTCCGAGGTATGATATAATTTTTTTTTTTTTTTTCATGGGGCACGTTTGAAACAGTGTCTTGTCCTCTTAAATCGCAATTGTTTTCGTGGCTCACTATACAATTATGTAATGCCGGATCTAGCGTGAATCGGTTGTGTAGTGTCAGACAACTGATGTAACATATTTATTTATTCACGCAGTGCTATCTCCCAAAATGGCGGGCCAACAACAATAAACCTCTCCAAATTAAATTCCCATATGATGAATCATCAACCTACAAATTCGGTCTAAACCGGTTAAATGGTTCCCGAGATATTACATAGTTCCCTAAATATTAAACTAAATGGCTGCCATTTTGCAGATAAGTAACCGTCGTTGTCAAAAGTTTTAAAATTATGTTTGCCTTACTCAATAGCCTACTACAACTTTACCGAGTTTGGTAATATTATGTTCACAGGTTTAAAAACTGTTAGGGTGGGATTGGAATACACCCACGCAAATTCATACTCCAAGGTACATACACACTAAAGTGAGCTCATAAAACTATCTTTCGTTAGAAAAGTAAACTATAAAGCTGTAATTTTCAAACTGAGCAACCAGGGTGGTCATAACTTGTATTTTGAAAGTAGGGTATCCGAATTACTAAAACTATTCCGAGATTGGTGAAAATTAATGCGGTCTCAGATGTTTTCAAGGGTACACACACATAAACACACACAGACAGGAAGGTATAATTTCATAAATATAGCGATCCTTTAAAACAGTCTTTAAACTGGCATAAGTAATAAAGTGATCATTATTGATCATGTAAAAATTGCATTTTATCGAATAATGATTATTATTGAGTTGGTGATTGTTCAGAAAAAAAATTGTAAAAAAGGGAACTAAGTTAATGAACACAGTGTATTAAGCTGGTAACATAATTTTAATTTCAGCTAAATGTATTAATGAACAGAATCTGTGAATATATGACAACGCCACCAGGCTCTCTCGCAAAAATTCGCAAAATTTCCATTGTTTGTCTCTATTCCCTAACTATATTTGAACACAGCAATATTGGATGGTTCGTATATTTTGTAATGAGATCTTTAAATGTTTTATACATATGTGTTTATATATCTAAAACATTTTTACTGACAATTTTTTCAGTAAAGTTGCATAATAACAATTAGTGTAAGTAATTACAATCATGTGTTGGTAATTACCACTTTTTACATTGCCCTTTGCCATAGACGACTTTGTGTGGTGTGTATCTGTTGAAGTTTCACGAATTTAGGTGCGGGTGGTCATAAAAGTGTGGGTGAGGGAATTAGGATGCGCGCAAGATTGCAGGGCCGTTCTGTTGTCGCTCAGCCACTGACTGATCCGTGACGGGCTACGGACGCGTGAGCGAAATGCAGCTATCTTGCGCAACGTCCGTCGGGCACGTACGTACACAAAAGCATTCTTCGCGGACTAATACATTTGCATTCAGAAGTTTATGCTTACAGAGTTTTATAAGTACGGAATATCTACTTTTACAAAATATTGCTTCGTGATGGTCGTTAGTGGCAACGCATTCCTGTAAAATGTTATTACAATATGTTCAGGAATTGAAAAGTTGAAAGAGGATACATACATCCTAACATATATTCGGATGATTACATAAGCCCACCTTTCCAAAAGAAAATATGCTAAATATTGCATCCCCTTGGTACAACTTTAAATGCAGCAAGGTCTTACTAAGTTTTCTTTTCTATCCATTTTTTATATATAAGGTACATTTTTCGTCGTATTTTCATATTTTCAGAAATAAATTGTTATACTTAAATTTTTCTCCTGAGAGTTTCACTGGATAAATGAAAACGATAAAATATTAAAGCCGTCTCTATCTTAGAAGAACGATAATATTTTACGTCATTACCTAGAAAATTCCATCCCTTTATCACGTAATAATTCGTTTGCACTTAACGTCTAAGAAAAATTGGTAGGTAGTAAACTGAGATGACAGGGAAAATATCGCTCCAGTCGTTAGGAAAAGTGGTGTTGCTCTGCTCCCACGTTGGAAAAAATTGCTGGCAAAAAAAAATATGAAATGACGAAAGAGGGGGATTTTAGTGGAGAGTTAATGTGCCATGAGGAAGACTTTGGCGTTACAAATCATCACGCTGACAAATGGCAAGCCAACATTTTCATCATTAGACTTGTTTCTCTAATGGCTGAGCTAAGCGAGGCCCGAAATTCCAGTAATAGTACTAAGAAACCTACTATAGTCCCAATCATTTTTATGTCAGTTCCATAAAAGTTTATTATTTATAAATTTTTATATATTGAAAGTGGATATTACCGTTTTATTTCTTTAAGAGTATCTATGTACACTGAACAGCCAAAAAAACTGGTATAGGCGTGCGTATGCAAATAACAGAGGTATGGAACCAATCAGAGTAACGCGATGCGGTCGGCAGCTAGATCGGTTACTGCTGCTACAATGGCAGGTTATCAAGATTTAAGTGAGTTTGAATGTGGTGTTATAGTCGGCGCACGAGAGATGGGACATAGCATCTCCGAGGTAGCGATAACATTTGGATGTTCGCGTACGACCATTTCACGATTGTCCCGTGAATATCGGGAATCCGGTAAAACATAACATCTTTGACATCGCTGCGGCCGGAAAAAGATCGTCAAAGAACGGGACAAACGACGACTGACGAGAATCATTAAACGTGACAGACGTGCAACCCTTTCTCAAATTGGCGCAGATTGGATTTTTGGACTGCCCTATCGTCTTGCGGCACTTCTGCGTGCTCGGGGGTCCTACACGATATTAGGCAGGTGTACCAGTTTTTTTTTTGCTCTTCAGTGTATATACTGCTGTTATCAAGCTGTCAAACAAACATTTTTAGAAAAACAATCAAATATNCAAAGAACGGGACAAACGACGAGTGACGAGAATCATTAAACGTGACAGACGTGCAACCCTTTCTCAAATTGGCACAGATTGGATTTTTGGACTGCCCTATCGTCTTGCGGCACTTCTGCGTGCTCGGGGGTCCTACACGATATTAGGCAGGTGTACCAGTTTTTTTTTGCTCTTCAGTGTATATACTGCTGTTATCAAGCTGTCAAACAAACATTTTTAGAAAAACAATTAAATANTTTTTTTTTGCTCTTCAGTGTATATACTGCTGTTATCAAGCTGTCAAACAAACATTTTTAGAAAAACAATTAAATATACAAACGCTGTATCTACAATGGCCACTTCAAAAATTATATTCTAAAATTATATTTGTTATATTATTTTATTCAAATCAATTGATAAATTTATTTCAAACTTTTTATATAAATGTTTTTTTTTCCTTAAAATTTTGTTTTCAAATTCGTATAATATGATATAGTCTACATAATGTCTTGTCTAAGATACGTGAGCATTTTTTTTATTGAGAGAGGAATGTAGGTTTTAAGTTCTGACCAGAATATATAATTATTTTCTCTGTTCTGACGTAAAAATAAGTACAATTGCATCAAATAAATAATGATTATGCTTGTTATTGCAACTGGTCCTGGAAAGCCTGAGTATATTTGTCACTCTTTTTAATTTTATAAATGTAAAATTTAATGCAGTATATTTCTACTGAAAAACGACTGAAACTATCCTGTCATTATCCTGTCGTAATCTAAATCGTTAACACTGCGATTAGTTCTATAATGTCCACAGTTACCGTAGCCACAAAGAGACATTTAATTTGTCAAACTGAGTAATTGAATTAATCAATACGAAATGGTACAGCATAAATGTAATTGTTAAAAAATATTCGAGAATAAATATTTTCTCAGTGGCTTGGCGTAATTTTGTATGCCTCTAACGACATATTTGTATATTTACATGCATGGATAAATAAATAATTCTGGCGTTCTGACGTTTTATATATATATATATGAAAATATATAGAATACATTCTGCATACCATAATTCATGGAAATGGAAATTCGCGTTACAGTCCATTCACGGTAACTTCACACTTTTCTGAAGCCAAGCTAAAGTTANAATTCATGGAAATGGAAATTCGCGTTACAGTCCATTCACGGTAACTTCACACTTTTCTGAAGCCAAGCTAAAGTTATAGTTCCAGGATATTCATCCGTCTCATGCAAACAAAGCCTAGAAAGTTACACCAGAGGGCCAACGGATCGCATTCTTGCGTGCTCAGTGTAATATTAGTTTGCATAACAACAATTTCTTACTATAGTCCATTCACGGTAACTTCACACTTTTCTGAAGCCAAGCTAAAGTTGTACTTCCAGGATATTCATCCGTCTCATGCAAACAAAGCCTAGAAAGTTACACCAGAGGGCCAACGGATCGCATTCTTGCGTGCTCAGTGTAATATTAGTTTGCATAACAACAATTTCTTACTATAGTCCATTCACGGTTACTTCACACTTTTCTGAAGCCAAGCTAAAGTTGTACTTCCAGGATATTCATCCGTCTCATGCAAACAAAGCCTAGAAAGTTACACCAGAGGGCCAACGGATCGCATTCTTGCGTGCTCAGTGTAATATTAGTTTGCATAACAACAATTTCTTACTATAGTCCATTCACGGTTACTTCACACTTTTCTGAAGCCCTGCTAAATTTCTGCTTTTGGTTACCAATTACGTATCCTTCCTCTTCACGTAAAGATAAACACTGCCATGTGACTTCTACGTTTTAACTGTTAAATGCATTGTTTACTGTTTCCAGCCATTCAAATAATTCTGTCATATTTCAAAAACCATTACCTACGAATATTTACGATTTAGGCCTATAACAATATTAAGGTCGGAGTGGAGTGACATGTTGGCTCCATAGACTCCAGCTTCAAAGTGAGAAATATAGACAGATTTTTGACGTTATGACTGTCCATCTGGGAGGTGTGTAGTTGACTAACGGGTTCTCCCATCCTTCTGAGGTGAGCTGTGATTGGCCGTTGCTTGTGGGAGTACCCTTTCGTTGGACAAAGTGCCCAAGCGTCATTTGCGGGACTTTGAAAATTAGACATCATTGCGTAATGAGTTATTGCGTAATAAACAATTACGAATACCGAGAGTAAGTACATGTACCGAGAGTAAGTGTATGTACGATAGTAAGTACAAGTATTGAGACTAATTACATGTACCAAGAGAGTAATTACACACCAATTACACATGTTCACCCATTGGCTGCCGAAACACAACTGACGAGGTTGGTGAGGCGCTCCTAGGTTCGAGTTCTGTCAAAGTAAGTAATTGCGTATTTAGATGTGATTGCGTAATGAGTAATTGCGTATTTGGTAAATTGCATAATGAATAAGTAAATGTACCGAGAGTAATTACATGTACCGAGACTAAGCACACGTACTGAGAGTAATTGCANTCATTGCGTAATGAGTTATTGCGTAATAAACAATTACGAATACCGAGAGTAAGTACATGTACCGAGAGTAAGTGTGTGTACGATAGTAAGTACAAGTATTGAGACTAATTACATGTACCAAGAGAGTAATTACACACCAATTACACATGTTCACCCATTGGCTGCCGAAACACAACTGACGAGGTTGGTGAGGCGCTCCTAGGTTCGAGTTCCGTCAAAGTAAGTAATTGCGTATTTAGATGTGATTGCGTAATGAGTAATTGCGTATTTGGTAAACTGCATAATGAATAAGTAAATGTACCGAGAGTAATTACATGTACCGAGACTAAGCACACGTACTGAGAGTAATTGCACACTAAGTACACATCCTACCCCAGCCACTTAAAAGATAGTGGTGAACGTGCACGCAAATAGACCTACCGTAACTTGTATTCCATNTGCATAATGAATAAGTAAATGTACCGAGAGTAATTACATGTACCGAGACTAAGCACACGTACTGAGAGTAATTGCACACTAAGTACACATCCTACCCCAGCCACTTAAAAGATAGTGGTGAACGTGCACGCAAATAGACCTACCGTAACTTGTATTCCATTCATATTTTTTTTGCAAAGGTACTTAGTTTTTACTAAGTTTATTTCACGAATGCAAAAGACAATGGTGGGAACAGTGAATTACCCCTTATATAACTGTGTTGAGAGGCGACCCCGTTTCAGCCCGTGCGGCAACGTATTTTTTTTTACCTAGAACTGCTAGATCCCATCAAAACCGTTAAGTTATACGACCCTACTTCAGCCTCTCAGAAAGAAGGTCAACCCGAGCAGGGAGATATCCATTTTGCAGATTTCAAACACCTAATAATTCTGTTACTTACCCACGTGACTATCGTAAACCCTTTCCATCTAACCGATGATCTTTTTTTTTTTTTTTTGTTTAACAATTTCAATTAAATACTCATGTACTAACTTTGTGCAATTCATAAGCATAAAAACCACCTCTGACTGGTTCACTGAAGTGCGATTCGAGGTAATATACTCGAGGGTACGAGTGTATCACAGAAATAACCTTAAATATTTCGTTAGCCCAATTAACCTCTTTTTTTTTTTTTTCTAATACACCTTTTAGTTTCAACACACGAACATAATTGACAACTTTAAAATTCCGTTTCCGCTCATAATAAACCTTGAGATTGTTATATACAAATTTTATCAAACTGTTGTCTTTCACGTTAATAGGTGCTGTTTTTATCGTTCTTTGATACCTTAAATTATAGAACGTCATTATTTCAGGCAGAATGTTTACCCAAGTGTGAGTTCTATTCGACGTGAAATATTTATACAGTAACTGCTTTAAAGTTCTGATAAACCCGCTCCACTACCGAAGCCTTCTTTTCAGAATACGTCACGTAATGATTAATTCCATACCGCAACATTAAATTCATGAAATTAACATTAAAAAATTCTGTTTCTTTATCGGTATGCAAATTATTTGGAACCCTCTCTTCTTATACCAACTCCATCGCAGTGCTAACTTGTAGCCCAACTTTATTCTTTACTGGTATTCCCCAAGTGAATTTGGAATACAAGTCTATCTCAGTCGAAATATACTTAAAACCACTATTATGTCTCGAGTAATGACATGTCACACAAATCAGCTCAAAAAAGATAATTCACTCCCAACGTAACAACCTTCCTTCTGGAAAAATTAACTCTGGCCGGCGCATGCAACTCCGGTGCAAGTTCACTAAATTTCATCTTTACTTTAATAAATATATCCACCTTCAGTTAATTCTTCAATAATCGATACAATTTAATTTGTGTGTGAATCATTACCAGAGTGTTTAGAAGCAATATGCAGACTCAATATATCCACTAATTCGTTAGGATTGTCCCAATACACATATGAAAGTCTATCACCTACCTATTCTTTATATAAACCACTTCCAGCGATATCCCATAATAAACTCAATTTTGGGTGATCCACATATTTAGTACTCCCTAAAGATGAATTNAACCACTTCCAGCGATATCCCATAATAAACTCAATTTTGGGTGATCCACATATTTAGTACTCCCTAAAGATGAATCGGTATTGCGAAAATGAGCGTTTGTGAGTATAAAAAGTCGTTGGTACTTTTCCAAATCAGCATCCGAACACCCATTCGGGAATATTTTTAAATAATAATTAAAATCGACCTTGGTTCGTGTCCAACACATAATCACCTATTTGTATTTTATCTCCTGGAAAAAAGTAATTGCTGAATNAACCACTTCCAGCGATATCCCATAATAAACTCAATTTTGGGTGATCCACATATTTAGTACTCCCTAAAGATGAATTGGTATTGCGAAAATTAGCGTTTGTGAGTATAACAAGTCGTTGGTACTTTTCCAAATCAGCATCCGAACACCCATTCGGGAATATTTTTAAATAATAATTTAAATCGACCTTGGTTCGTGTCCAACACATAATCACCTATTTGTATTTTATCTCCTGGAAAAAAGTAATTGCTGAATNAAATCGACCTTGGTTCGTGTCCAACACATAATCACCTATTTGTATTTTATCTCCTGGAAAAAAGTAATTGCTGAATCTCCAAAGAACCAAACATTTCCGTGTCGATATACGCCATATGTCGTATCGAGAGTACGTGAACTACTGTTTAACGCTAGATATCTACGAGTCAATTTAGAAAGTTTACCAATTAGTTGTTTCTTCTCCGCAGGTTTCTCCACCTTATTTTCCATTGGAATCTCGCTCGGTTTACTAATCGCTGCATGTATTGTATCCAACCTGGATGTAACTGGTTTTAATATGTCTTCATTTAAAACATCCCNGGTTTACTAATCGCTGCATGTATTGTATCCAACCTGGATGTAACTGGTTTTAATATGTCTTCATTTAAAACATCCCATTCCATTCGAGCGCATTTCGCTAGTAAATACTTCCCCTTCACCGCCGTTATAACATTATGTAATTCCGAAGAAGACTCAGACATTGTGTATTGATCCTTCACGTACACATCACGTATTTATAGGCAACATAACCGTAATAAATGCGTTGGCTTTCTAGCTGCAACTTTACTTCGACTACTCTGTGCCTTTTCTAATCCATCACCTTTATTTAACACACCATCTATTTTACTTGCCATTCGTGTTGTCAAGTCATTAATAACAACGATTAATCGAGTTTTCACACCCTCGCATTGCGTTTGTTACTCTGTGTTAGTAACTAAATACGTCGTTTTGCTACTAACTTCACCATTTATAAAACGTGTTAAGTCTTCCAATGTCTATGGAGGCTGTGATTTAATAATCGTGTTAGCCATTACGTCAAAGNATTTATAAAACGTGTTAAGTCTTCCAATGTCTATGGAGGCTGTGATTTAATAATCGTGTTAGCCATTACGTCAAAGTCACTCGTTAATCGATCTAAATATGTGTGTATTCTAGTATCGATATTTTGCATAGCATCTAAAACATATTCACTATAATCAAATTAAAGTCGTATTCTTATAAACATTATCAATCCCTTCAGATAACTTCGCTATGTGGTTTTGTATATCTGATTTTTGTGTTTTCAATACGTCTCACGTCATGTTGTTTAAACGTTCAACTAATAGTTTATTTACTGCATTGCTATATCTCACTGGGTCGCCGATATTACGTAATATATGACCGTTAAAAACACAATTTCCATCGCGAGTTATGGTTAAACACGTACTGTAACGGGAGCGTCATATATCGTTATGTCCAAATTTTAAAATACTCATACTCCGTCAGGAATCATTAAACTCTCAAGACCACAATGGTAACGTCCTTTATATATCGGAAGCGTAGGTTTAATAACAATGAAACAATATTTCTCTCTCCAACAATAGAAACATATTTTTTTAGATTTGGTAAACAACATATCACAAATAATGTGTTCGTTGTAGATATGGTGTAGATTTGAAGTATCAAACTTGAAAACTATTAACATGTTTGCATTATAGCGTAAATTATGTTTGAGAATTCTAGCATAACTTTGATATAGATAAAATCAGTCTACGTTAGAATGTCTGCCGAAACGGAAATACTTTTGTNGAGAATTCTAGCATAACTTTGATATAGATAAAATCAGTCTACGTTAGAATGTCTGCCGAAACGGAAATACTTTTGTGTATTACCCCTTGTGGTTCACTCCATACATCGTCAAAAATAAACACCGATTTCGGTAATGCTTCACTCCGGGGAATTATTTCATCTTTGTTAGTGAACGGGAAATATTTCATTCCTTCGATTAAAGACATAATTATACTCGCTAATCGCTTACATTTTTCCTGTTGGAACGTTTTTGAAAACAAATATACGTTTACAAACATAAATCGATTTGGATGTTCTAAAAGCTTCATTATCACACACGTTTTACCGTAAAGAGAAAGGCCCAGTTATTATCCACATTACATCAACGGTCAAAGCGTACCATGTTTCTGTGTTTCTTCAGTTACATGATCTTTCTTAGTTACAGTTACTGGGAGATGTTCACTTTGCCGTATAACCTTCATACTAACAAACCGTAACGTACTAANAGAATTCTAGCATAACTTTGATATAGATAAAATCAGTCTACGTTAGAATGTCTGCCGAAACGGAAATACTTTTGTATTTCCCCTTGTGGTTCACTCCATACATCGTCAAAAATAAACACCGATTTCGGTAATGCTTCACTCCGGGGAATTATTTCATCTTTGTTAGTGAACGGGAAATATTTCATTCCTTCGATTAAAGACATAATTATACTCGCTAATCGCTTACATTTTTCCTGTTGGAACGTTTTTGAAAACAAATATACGTTTACAAACCTAAATCGATTTGGATGTTCTAAAAGCTTCATTATCACACACGTTTTACCGTAAAGAGAAAGGCCCAGTTATTATCCACATTACATCAACGGTCAAAGCGTACCATGTTTCTGTGTTTCTTCAGTTACGTGTTCTTTCTTAGTTACAGTTACTGGGAGATGTTCACTTTGCCGTATAACCTTCATACTAACAAACCGTAACGTACTAANTCTTTCTTAGTTACAGTTACTGGGAGATGTTCACTTTGCCGTATAACCTTCATACTAACAAACCGTAACGTACTAACCGTATAAATTTATATGACCATATATATATAAGATCGTACACAGTTTTAAATAATGTGTCGTGCTATACGTATCAAAAAAGGTAGCGGATTATTAAACACACTTATTAATAATCTACTGTTTGAAATTAATTTACCTAAATATAATTACTGCGGACCCGGTACACATCTTGCGAAACGTTTGGCCCGTAACGACCAGGGAATAAACGCATTAGACGAAGCGTGCAAGACACGATATAACTTACGCGCAAACAAACTATATATAAACGAACGTTATACTGCAGATACACTTTTAGCTGAGAAAGGAGAAAATATTATAAACAACCCTAATACCACAACTGGAGAAAAAATAGGGGCTTGGGTATTTGGAAAATTAATGAGAGTTAAAGTTAAAAGATGACTGGGGTATCGTACTACAAAGAGTGCGTGTCGTGGTAAACAAGTAGGAGGGAAGAAAAATGGAGGATTCCTCCCATCCACAGTTTTTCCTGCTTTAACAGCACTCTGCGCGCTCCTGGGTGAGGCCTTGGCAATCAGCCGAGCAGTTACTGAAGGGAATAACACAGGTGGAAAATAATGTTTCTATGTCCTTATGAAATGGGTCAAGGATCTTTGAGAAAAAATCGAAAACGAGTGGAAAAAAACAGAGACGATTCTGAACAGTATTCCAGCCCGCACGCTCACAGACAAAGACATTCGTGTGTATGCCGAAAAACTTTCAATACCATTCTTCCGAGGTGTGTACAAGAGAGATGATTTACCACCAAAACCATACCTTCGGGAATGTATGATTGTTAATTTAGATTCTAAACAAAATGATGGGACCCATTGGGTTGCAATAAAAAAAANTACCTTCGGGAATGTATGATTGTTAATTTAGATTCTAAACAAAATGATGGGACCCATTGGGTTGCAATAAAAAAAACGGACGACATTACATCTACAATGAGAGTTACGTAGACTTACGTCATCCATTAGAAAAAAACGTAACTATNAAAAAAACGGACGACATTACATCTACAATGAGAGTTACGTAGACTTACGTCATCCATTAGAAAAAAACGTAACTATTTACAGGATACACAAATAATCTACAATTACGAAAACGAACAATTACCGGAGACACATAACTGTGGACATTTATGTTTACGGTTCTTGAGTATAGATAAGATACATACTCCTTAAAACCGTCAGTAGCTTAGAAAAGAAATGTCAATCGCACTTATCTTAAGAGGAAACTCATCCCATCTGCAGTCTGTTTATTNTAAAACCGTCAGTAGCTTAGAAAAGAAATGTCAATCGCACTTATCTTAAGAGGAAACTCATCCCATCTGCAGTCTGTTTATTTCCCAGCCTTGAAGTTAGATGGTGAATGGCAAATGAGTCGAATTGAATTCGTAACATACAACAGTATACCAATACAGATACACATAATCAAATAATCACACTGACCATCGGTAATGAAAATCATCGGAATGTTATACCTGTTGGATAAGAGTCTGGTGTATATTTTATGGAAAATATACAACTTTAAATCATCTTTGTCAACATTATTTGTGCTACGGCACAAATAATTTTTGCGCGAACTCCGCTATACTTTTTCTCATATCTGCATTGTCATATTTATTGCATGAAATGGCTGAGGTCGGGTTTATATACACATTCAAGAAAGAAGAACTTTTGGATCTACTATGGAAAAGGGGGGGGGTGATATTACCAGCCAGATTTTCGCAGGTGTAAGATCTAAATTATACAAAACACTATTCGTTGATTGTTTTGCTTAATTTATCAAGTAGTTGCTGATATTTGTAACAAAAATAATTTGAATACTGGTTTTTTTAGGGCGCATAGCTCTCTTAATGGTTACTTTAAGGAAAAGTGGTGCACGCATCTTCGTCTTCTATTTTTGTCAGGAATATCCTGCAGGAGTTTGTTGGTGATTGTTGGCAACACGTTGTATATATTATATAATATCACATATTAGAACAATATTAAACTTACAATTTTTGATGGCATCCGTTACCCATAATTGGAGTTGACTGTTCTGCTCCTGGATAAAACCTGTTGTTCCCAGCTAGTAAGTAGAATGCCTGTAGTGAGCTGGGCGTACTCTCTAAATCCGAGTTACTGGAAAACCACCGATTCGCAGTGAAGTTCAACTACTCGAATCAGTGAAAAACCACTGGTTGTTTTAGTAAAATAATTTCAATGATTGAATGAGTGACGTGAAACGATTTCGCTGACTGAATAAGTGACGGCCAACTGCGTGCGGTGAATTAAATATTGTTGTTCTTGAATTTAGCCAAATAATTAAGAGAAATAAACATTTTTCTATAGTCGCTATTTATATAGCGCGATTTACCGTAATTTAAATAAGTACATAACTTTTTGCGGGTGGCCAGTATTGAACACACACTATCCCCAATCCGCTTTTTAAACGTTTGCTTATCAACTGAGCTACCTGAACAACGTTTGGAAGTAATGGGAAAATATATCATATTATATATTTATTTATCAAAAGTATGTAGCTTTAAATTGTATGCCCTTTCTTTTCGTTTTTAGTTTAATTGGTAACGTTAGTATTGTTAAAACAAATATTACGTACAAGTGCACTTACTTCACATTTAATGCAGTTTAAACCTTAAAACCGAGTTCTATAATGATAACGTGAAAACTAAATGAAAGACGTAAAAATGTAATGAAAGACTAAATACCTTTACCTGGTAAAATGGTATTATAAAAGAGGAAACTCACATTTTAGAAAGTATTTTTTTATTCGTTTTAATAGTTTAGGCGTTGTTATTTAATTCAATGCACGTTAACTTATCCATCTTTCAAAAAACAAATCACTGAAAAACAGTGAATAAAATGGTTGATGAACCACTGGAAAATGTCACGGAATCAACAAGCGAAGGAAAATTGGCATTTTTTCACTAACTTGTCAGTTAAATTGACTGAAGTGACTGTTGGATCAATCAGGTAGTGTTAACTGATTTAAACGGTGAATTATCACCTATTCATATTTAGAGTGTAGTAGCGGTTGATTCTGATGGGGGAGGGGGGATTTGTCAAGAGAAATCGCCTCTCTTCTTGGCAGTATACGGCACACTACCCACGTGGAAAATATGACACCTCTAGGAACTTCATTGACCAGAGCAGCTCGGAAGTAGGCAGATAGTTACTAGCCATTAAGTTGTCAGTGGATCAGTACTGTACAAATATAGTTTCAAAATATTTCTAACACGCCCAGCGATGTTTGAAAACTGAAAACTTTAGCGTGTAGCTTTAACGGATTACTTTAGCACACACGCAAAAACAAAAGTGTTTTAAAAATATTTTTTTGATAAATTAAACGATTTCGACGTCATAATATACAACAAAGCGATTTTGGGACACACTAATGTTCACTAGCTGTACGTGTGAGACGAAAGTGTTACCGTAGCGTAACGTTAAACACGTAGGGCATTAAACTTATAAATATACATGCACAGTTTGCTGTATAGGCAGTTTATAAGTAGGTTCATATTCTAATGGTTTAAAAAATTCTTTTAATATGTGTTACAGAAAAATTCAGAATTTTTATATATTTTGTACAAGTCTAAGGGTACCTGTAGACATTGTTTGCAAGTGTATCTGTAGTGAAGATGATATAATATTAAATAAGTCATAATAACTGCAGGACATAAGAGAAGTTCGTGTACAACGAACTATCATAATACAATGGCCCTGTGGTGCAACGGATAACGCCTCTGACATCGAAACAAAATATCCGAGGTACAAGTCCTGGAAAGGTCGAAGGGTCGTTCGGCGTTCTTTGTCCTTCATTTTCCGCCACGCCTTAAAAAACACTTGTATGCCAGTAATTTGAACTTTACGCAAACAAAACCAATAGTGAGTGAGTGAGTGAGTGTGTGTTGCCACCACGCGTTTCAGGAATACTTCAAAACTAAGGTTTCGTCCGTAATCGACCTGGCATAAATAACTTACGCCGAATAACAAGCGAAACCGTCCGTCCACAATTTTCGTTAACATAAAGGAAAATACCCTTGCCTGATCAACCAGAAAGGGTGAGATGAATAGGAAATAATTTTTGCTACCACAGGAGTTTTTACACGTATAAGTTGGCTGTATTGAATACGTAGAGCAGTTTTTATGACGTTTCGCATTATCATGGGCCATCGTTAAAAACTTGCGTTAGATACACGGAGATGACTATCTTAACGCCAAGCCACGCAAATAACGGCAAGTAAGTCACGCCAAATACTAGTCGTGGACGTTGTAATCTGAAATACAGGTTCCTACTTCTTTACGCTATGCATATTATGTGCTCTATGTCGATTGTGGACGATGCCTAACGTGAAGCTCATTCTCGTTTCTGGTGGTCGTGCAGCCCAGGGAGGTGTGTTTGCAGATAAGGAGGCAGCACCGACTGTGATACGAATCAATTAAGAGTACTGTAATGTATTTTAAGTGGTTCGGAGATCATTATAATCATTTCAATAGCCGTGCAAAGTATGGTAATTTAAAAATATGTAATCCTAGCGATAGTCCCTTCCAGCTATAACACGATCCTTGTTGTATGCTGCACACCAGGAGTACTGTTGGTCTGCGCAGATCTCTAGCCAACAAGACACTTAGTTTAAAAAACTGAAAATAAATTATATGAAAATAATTCTACCGCAGAAACAATCAAACTATTGTTTGTCTCCACTTTTGAGAGACAGTCTGCTGGACCAACACTTACTATGATATGTATTAAAAATGGGCCGTTCACTAATTTTTTAGTGTTTTTTGTCGTGATGCGTTTTGTTTCGATGACAGCTCACTCGCTGTAAGCTAGTTGTGCCTGTGTTTATTACATAATTTTTAATAATGTTTCGTAATGTTTTTACTTATTTTTAGTGTTTTATTTAATTGTATGGTATTGTAAACGTAGTCTACATAGTCAAGGGCATGTAAATCATATTTTCCCACTGGGGCCCCATCTTTAAAAGTGTTTCTTTACCACGGCTCGACTTCTGCGCTCACGCACATTGGAGAGCCAAGAAGGCCTCGGTGGCAGAGGTTTCATTTCAGATTTATTAAAAAAACATTTTTGTTGGGACTGATTTGGTTGATTTCCTGGGTTTATTGGTGTTATGTATCTGGCACTGTTACTTTTAAACTATTTAATTCTTAACTTATTGCCATTGGTCGTTCCAACATTTTAACCTCAAAAGGGCTTTATTACGATTGACTTACATTTTATAAATGTGTTTCGAAAATGTTGCTAGAAAAATAATATATAGAGAGGTTAGTTAATCACATAAACTCAATTATATTTTTTAATGAACAGAAATGAAATCAAATATTACATCATTCTTACCAAATCAAATTTAAGCGACATTACAGAAACTTAATAATAATTAGTGCGTCAAGCGGCTACCACTTATTATTTTGAAGTAAAGGAGCCATTCCTGTATAAGTATGATTCGGAGATACATAGGGGCCACTGTAATTCCAGTGTGGGTAGTTATAAATCCAGCTGGGGTCCTGCCCCAACGACCGCCATGCTTTATACGCCCTAGTAAGTGTAAGAGAAGCCGAAATACTTCACTTCGCCTAAAATAAAGCCAGCAAGTGTATGTGTGAATTAATTAACTCTTCCGATAAGTCCGTGGCACCATCGTATGATGAACCAAATAACTAACTNCACGGGCCCCTTTTCCTACACCTATGCTACAGTACACACTGGCGTGCAAGCTTCCAGGTTAAGATGGCAGAGAAAAAAGTAGAATAGTTCGGACTCATGACGCTGTGAGTAATTTGTATCGTAACAAATCAAGTTAGCGGTTTTTTTTTTTTTTTGCTCTATGAGTTTTTGCTTCACGGGCTGTCACAGACGCGCATATACAGTATGACGGGTTATTCACCTAAGCCTGCGGATTGAGAAGTTATGCAATCCCGCCGTGTGACAACTCACAAAGCAAAAAACTCGACTCTGACATCGACGCTAGGTCAAGGTTCGATTCCCGGCAGTTTCTTTGCAATCATTACTAGTGCCATAAACATCTATAAAATTAAAATGGCAATGAGTAATAATTAATTTAGTACAAAATGATTAATAATAATGAATAAGTAATAATATACATAACAAACAAATGAATACTTAAACGATAAGTATAACTATACAAGTAATTACTATCGTTTACATAATATTAAACATGCGATAAGACGGACTGCTAAACGGAATAGTAGCAGTAATAGTTACATGACTCACATTCTTAAGCCGATAAACAAGAGCATTTGTCAGTTTCTGCCAGAAAGCGTACTATTTACATGGTGCGTGAGTGCGTGTGTGAGAGAAAGAGGTATTAATTAACGTATCATGTAAACCCCAACGTGCATAGGTTACACGTGACGTCCGAAAGAGGTGCGCCATGTCAGAAACATGACATGTTTTAAGATTGCTCAGCGATTACAATGAGACTCTTAAAGAAATTTCTAAAATTGAGGAAAACCTTCGCAAAATCGTTACGTGAAAAATAAAAGGTATTATTATCCGGTAGGATTGATTTGTTACTGAATTAACTGGACAAATGACGACTGAAGTTAAAATCAAAACTAAAAGTAAAATTATTGACAAATTAAAAGAACAGAGGGATTTTAACAGTAGGAATGCCGAATTTACAAGGGGGCGGATTCCTATTGGCAGAGATAGAATATTGAGTAGCTGCTGTCGCCGGGAATTGAAGTGAGGACTCACCGCGTAGAAAAATTCTGTTGCCAGATTACTGATGATGATGATGATGATGATGATGGTGCTGATGTTTCTTCTTCTTTTGAAGTAAGCGATTGCGAAAATTAAAATTACTGATTAAAATATGTTGAAAGTGACGCAGACTAACATTAAATTACTCGTATGGGGTTCGGGCTCACGTCTCGTCCTCCAACGTTACCGTGAGATCGAGTAAACCCACACGCGGACGCCGTGTGCGTTTGACGGCAAGTTAACCTTGAAAACACCTCAACCTTGGCGGATTGCTTAGCTACGTGGCCTCGCCAGTGCGTTTTCGACATCCGAACCACACTGGTTCAGCACCTGAGTGCTTGTCCCCCTGCTTGATTCCCTATCCACAGCTAACGGTGTTTGTGTTACGGGTGATGCACCCGACTAAACAAATTACGTTCAGCAGTTCGTCGTAGAGCATATTGAAAATAATTTGCACGCTAGTAATTACAGGTATAGTTATACTCGTAATCACTATGTAATAAGGTATTCATTTGTTTGTTATACATAATATAATTTATTAACTATTATTACTCATTTTGTATTAAATTCATTATAACACATGGTCATTGCATTTCTGTAGATGTTTAAGCACAAGTAATGATTGTAAAAAACCCGCTGTCACCGCCGGGAATCAAACCCAGACCTAGCGGCGCTGTCGGGGTCAAACGTGTTTGCACCATGAGCTGTTGAATGCCAGGATTGCGTAATTTCTCAATACGCAGGCTTAGATGACTATAATAAATATACAAAACTCTTATAGCACAGATTGACATATTAGTAACATATGTAGGGTTCCCCGCAATTTCGTGTTTTCTCTTTACTAAACCATGAATAAAGTAATTAGGCCCATGCCAAAGTAAATTTTTCAGATGTATCGGGAGGATACAAAATTATGAGAAAGACTGATCTTAAGCAGTGTTTTCAAAAGTTTTCAATTAACCGCTGGCAGCTTATACACCATACTGACGCCGCAGACAAGCGGAAGTAATTTGCGTCCCCCACTCACAAACAAATAACTTTTTAACTCGTACCCCGAATTTCACCATATTCGGTACTCTTATAATGCTAAATTTGTAAGGACACCAAGTTTTTTCTCTCATGCCATGTGCCCAATTGCAAAACGGTGGTCATTTTTAATTTTTGGGCAAATAAATCTCTCTGGAACACTTTCACAGATTTGATCGAAATTTGCGAGTTCATAAAATACATTGTTAACGTTAAAATCAGAGAGAGATTTTTCTTCCCTAGTACACCACTTTACAAATAGAGTACTATAAACACTTATTCCTTAAGTTACCACATCACAATATTGAAAAATTGAAAAAGTACGAATGGTGTCCATCTCCCCCACCCTCCCCCTCTCCAAACAATATATCCATGATAGTTTCTTACATTTGTTGAGGAAAGTCAAATACGTGGTGAAGTTCGCAACTTTGTAGAGTGTCGTTCCCCATATTTATAGCCTGATATTTTAAACCTTTCATTACATTTCAGAAAGTTAAACAAAAATAAATTTCAAGTGGTTTCAAAATTATTGTAATACATCGAACAATGTTTTGAAATCGAGAATGCCAGCATGTACGTAGCTAAAAATTTAACTTGATCATACACGCAAATCCACAGTTTTATGAAATATTATTGAGGCCATAACGCATAACAGAGCGAACTTTGTAAACTACGCATATGTGTTAACTGCAGATATGAAAAATCATGCTAATAAGGCACAATATTAAAAATGTAAGATAAAAGTATGTATATATAGGGGCCTATGTGCATGTATATATTGTAAACAAATGACCACTTTTATGACGACAGGACGGAATATTCATTCATTCCACTCAGCTGCGGAAATTGTGTGGCTGTATCAGAAACTATCTGCACAATTACTGAAAGCAGCGACCCCGTGGCGCAACGGATAACGGATGTGACTACTGGCCCGGAGATTCCAGGTTCGAGTCCTGGCAGGGTCGATCGTTAGTTTTGTTTTACTTGGGCTGCACTTTATTTAACACGGTGTGTGATAAAGATGGGTGTATAATATGCGAGCATCTCAAACACATATCTCTGGTAGTACTCTCAGCCCAGAGGAACAATTCAATGTTACCCTTCCCCTGCTCGGCGGCATTGCACAATAGGAGATGCGCACTAGGAGAGTCGCGTTCAATGGCCGGAGATTTGACGGTTCGAATCCAGCCCCCGTCCCACCGACCCGGCTCCTCTCCATCATCTTAAAAATGAAACGATTCAGTTTAGAAGTAACGAGCCAGGAAGTCGCGCTGTTCGGAACACACTGTAAGAAGTACAGATCTTGTCATCTATCCCTTTTCTGATGAAAAACCGGGTGACGCAAAACACAAAATAACTTTTTTTATTTTCATTTTCCCACAGCTATAATCCATCCCTTTTCCCCACCAAAACAAAGATAATATCGCGTGTTCCGCTACAGGAAACGAAATTTTCTAAACAATTTTCCCACACGCACGGCCTTTCTCTAAAATCAAAAACACTGAGATAACTAAGTACAGTAAGCCTCAAATAGGTTAATCCAAAGTTTTAATTGTGACGTGCCGTAAGTTGTTTATATTCTGAGTGTTTTAGAAAACACGACTTTGCGTGCTTCTTAAAACAATGCGATTTACGATTTATTTTTAAGTCTAGGACGAAAAAATAGGAAAATGTAAAGCGTCGACAGAAGATTAAAAAAGTAGCATATACTATACGTGACACTGTAATTGTCAGTTGGGTTGCATTTCGTACAAATGATATAATCTTGTTTGTGTTATCATAATCCCACTCAACAACTTGTATGAATTACTGACTGCATCTGTGAATTGAAACGGTTAAAATTTCAGAATAACAGATATTAAAATAATGTGTGATAAAAAATTTCGTAAAAGCTTTATTTTCGAGTATATTTTTAAACGTAAACGATAAATATGTAAATTAATTTTTAAATATTCCAACGTGCAATTTTATTACATCTAATTATCTTCGACAACCCGAATTGAAAGTAAAAGGAATTAATTTTTTGGTATTTCCAGCTAATTTTAATAAGTGGAGTGGAGCTCTTAGCAATGAGGTCTTGAAAGCCAATGAGGATGAAGCGAAGTGGGATTTGAGAATAGTTTGAATGCAAAGACGAGAGAGACGGGAGATCCCCGAGAATACCCGCGGACAAACTACATCGTCCGGCACGATTCCCACTTGCGGAAATCGGGAGGAACTCCGATTCGCCTTAATGAGAGGAAGGCTGTCTAATCACTGCGCCACCGCGGACCAATGTTTTAATTGAGTTATTGTGAATTACTAATGAGGTTTAGTAGGCTGTCTAGAATCAGTATTTACAGTATATGCGTGTAGCAGCAAAAAGGCTCTACAGTAGTGAATAGAAAATTAATTTTTTTGGATATGTTTGCGATTGTTATACAGGACTTTTATATTGGACAACTGTAAAATGTTTTATCATTAGTAAAGAAAACATCTACAGACCAAAAATAAAACCTTAAATGTAACGCATATTTCAGATATCACCAAGCTTCAAGGTCCTCGAAAACTGCGTACAGAACAGTAACAATTAATTCTATCAGTAAGTCACTTGCAAAACTCAAAAGCTTATTTTAACGAATTTGAATACTTTAGCGTGGAATAAACTGTTTTATGTATGTGTTAATTGTATATTTAGTTTCAATTAAGTAATTTTTAGGATTTGGTTAATTTCCTTGGAAATGGAAAAATTTTTCACACTATTTCCATATTGTCGATTTGTAACTTCTTTTGCCTGTAATCGTGAAATAAATTTACTATAATGGCAAAAATATATTTTCCTTACGCCAATTATTTTAGTTGTATAAATAAAGAAACAAGAGAGTGGTATGTTTACCGTTTAGTACATAGAAATACAAACAAATGTCGCTTACCCATTCGTGCATAGTTACGTCTGGCCCGTTCGTTCCTCAGAGCTGCTAAAACATTCTGATGTATGCAACTACAAACATACAATGAAACGAGTTAGATTTTTCCAGTGTGAATCCTGGCAAAATAGTCAGCGTATTGCTTTCGTTATTTCAAGTAAAGCATTCACGGCTCAGTGTGTGAGCGATTTACACAAGTTACCACAAAAAAGACGAGGATACCCAGATTTCGCCACTCACTTGCAAATAAACTACCTGGATCGATTACGTTTCACCTCAGCATTAAGTCAAACCTTTTTTTCCTGCACTCCAGCCTTCAGTTAGAGGAATTCTGCAGAAACCTTACGACCAGTCTCAGTAGCTCGGTCAGTTCCGTTCAGTTAAGGGCCGCTAAAGAAATCCCGTTTTCTTGAATCCAAGACGTTATTTCCAGATAGATACGGATTGTAATGATGCAATCTTTCCGTGTCCAGCCAATATTCTTAATGAATATGTTCTAATGTAATGAGCTGTCAGTGCCTAATCACTATGTAAGTCATCGCTGGGACAGTACTTTACAATCATATTTTGAATAATTTTGTGATATATTCAAACTATTTAAATCCAAGCATTCTTGATCCACATAATTATATACTTCAGGAAACACGGGTTATTGTATGTTTTAAAGGAATAAGATTCAATAATATGAGCACTAACTGATATATACAATTTATAACGTAATATTGTTCTTCTTTACCAGGATGACAGAATTTTAATTACTCTCAGCTACTAAAAATTATATGAATGTGTATAAACTACTGTATAATAATCTCTGCTCTCCCAACGGTCCTGTGGCGCAACGGATAACGCGTCTGATCAGAAGATTCCAGGTTCGAATCCGGGCAGGGTCGATCTATGAATTTTTTTCCATTCATTTTACGCCGCCCCTTAAAAAATGCTTGTGTGCCAGTAAGTTGTACTTTACGCAAACAAAATAAACAATTGTATGTGTAGTGCGACCACGTGTTTCAGGAAGACTTCATAACCACGGACCCCGTCCTCAATTGACTTGGATTANAGACTTCATAACCATGGCCCCCGTCCTCAATTGACTTGGCATAAATATCATAACTTACACAGCATAACAAGAGAAACCGTCCATCCACAGTTAGCGTTAACGTAAAGAAAGAAAACTCTAGTCTGGCCAATCAGAAAGGAGGTAATGAATAAGAGATAATATTTTTTATGTTCGCAGATAACGAGTCAGCAACGACCGTGATATGAATATTGTAATGCATGTAATGTGGTTCGGATACCACTATAATCGTTCATATCGCACCGTAATAACACTGAGTTTGCAATAACCATGCGAAGTCAGGTTTTTTTTGTTTAAACAACCTAAGCTATACTCCTTTTCAGCTATAACACGGTCCGAGGTTTATAGTTTTGGGAGATAGTCTTTTGGTCCAAAACAATCTAACTATCATACCCATTATAAATTAATTATTTACTGATTTCTTTTGTGACGGTGTGACCGCATCGTATATCTCCCGTCGTCAGAAAGGATATAATGCAGCGACGGTGTGTCGGACACAAGTTCAACATGTCGGCGCGCGGTGAACCAGTGTCTTGGCGTCTGCTATGCCGTGGTGCTATGTCGTTACTGACGTGCCCCTAGGCGGGGTGGGTCTCCCCCTTCCCTCTCCTCAAACCACTACCTCATTGGCACGAGTGGTCGTCGTCATGGAGATACCTCTGGCGCGTCCTCACGTCGTGCAAGTCCCAACCTTGATTGGATCGAAGACTGTGAATCTTTCTCGGGACTTCTTAAACACACTAGACATGGGTGACTGGGAGAGCCCCGGACTACTTACAGGGGTGCTTGACTGCCTGTCGGTGAGAAATACAGGCAGGCATAAGGGTCACTACATCATTATTTAAAAAAAATATATATATATATAATTAATGGTTTGTAATATATTAAATTATGAAAGAGTAGATGTGTTTCTAATTCCGCCCGCGTAAATTTTAAATAGCTATTCTAATTAACGTAAAAAAAGAGAACACATTATATGGAATCTGTGCTGTTTAAAATAGACATATTTTTTAAATTGCGAATTTCTTTGGGCGAGTCAGAAAAGATAAAAGGAAGAGGCCAACATATAAATAATAAAAATTTACGTCTTTTAACGCATTTCATTTCTCAAATCTATGTGGAGCATGAGAAGGCGTTTTGAAGCAGTTATCCATGTGAGGGTTGGCATTAAACCTTATTAAGACTCTTAATTATCACGTAGCAATTTTGGTGCATGACTCGGGACCAGTTTGTTTTTTGGCATGTTGTGCAATGACATCGTGTATTCAGTGTCCAAAGAACGCTTTTCATGTCAATTCTTAATTTTTGCAAATAACATGGTTTGTTTTCATGGCGTGTCTGTTTTCATTTCAATAAGTATGCGTATTGTGGGTGTATGAGCATCTAAAAAAATGATCAAATTTCATTTTTGAGCTGCGTATTTGCCTAAAGCAACTGCTTATAAAGTATAAATAAAGAAACAGAAAATGTGTGTGTTGAGCGCAAGTATATTGGAATAGAAACAAATGTAACCTACCTATTTCAACGATGTAACATTTTGCCCGTTCGTTCCTCAGAGCTGTTAAAACCCTCTGATATATTTGACTACAAGCATACAATGAAATAAGTCAGCAGATGTGTTATGGATTTATGACTAACACGTCTGCATTAAGATTAGAAAATTTTAGTCCGACTCTTGGCAGCGTTTTCAGGATACTGCTTTCATTCTTTAAAATAAAAATTTGTGGCTCAGTGTGTCAGCAATTTACGTGTGTTGCCACGAAGGACATGAGGATGTCGTGTTTTGCCGGTTGCAAATAAATTACATATACCGATTATATTTCACCTCAAAATTACGTCAAAAATATTTTTTCTGCACTCCATTATTCAATAAGAGGAATGCCTTACAAACTCTACTAGGCCATCTGCACAACCTACCTCAGTAACTTGGTCAGTTCCGTACATTTATTGGCCACTTAGGAAAACCAATTTTCTTGAATCCAAAACGTAATTACCATATAGATATGGATTGAAACTATGCAATCCACCCTTNACATTTACCCAGCTAATCTTAAAAATTAATAAGTTCAAATGGAATGAGCTGTCAGTGACTAACCACTATGTAAGTAATCGCTGGGTCAGTACTTTATGAACATATTTTGAAAAATTCTGTGATTTGTTTAAACCATTTAAAACCGAGCATTCTTGACCCAATTAATAATTTACTTCAAGAAACATGAATTACTGTATAGTTCGTGTTAATAAGATTGAAATATAATGAACATTTTCTAATATATGCACGTTATAACGTATCATTCTTCCCTACTAGCAGGACAGAATGATAACTACCCTCAGCTACAAAAACATGCTATGAATACACTTACAAACCTGTAATAATAAAATCGAAGTCCAACGGCCCTGTGGCGAAATGGATAACGCGTTTGACTTCGGATCAGAAGATTCCAGGTTCGAGTCCTAGAGGGTCGTGTAAGATATTATTCTTTTTTCATTTCACGCTACACCTTAAAAATTGTTTATACCAAATTCGCTATAGAAAAATACAGGGGAGCTCTTCGTAAACGTTACATAAGAGAGAACGAAAAATTAAAACTGCATAATCATTCGCCAAGGAATTTTTATATTATGCATTATTAACTGTTTACATACATGCACATTTTTGCTTGTATTTGTATCGTTGATTTCGTCACTACACGTCAGTCATCACCCCGAAAAATTGCTACCAGAGAGAAAAGAATGTTAAAGCCCCATTTGTCATTTATGTTGCAATCAGAAACTTTACATATATTGAATACATTAGTGAGCGGAGTTGCTGCTATCTGTTGGCTGGAGGTTACACCACAGCCATGATTTCTTGCAGAAACGTACAACCTGTTCGGTATTGGGTTTCCAGTGTATTTGTCTATGCCAGTAATCTTTTGTTCTCGTAGACGCAATAAACTTTTTAATGTGTGATACGACTTTGAGTCTCAGGAGGTATTCATGTGTGACTTGATCCACCACATTCTAGCTTCTATAACTCAACTCCTACAAGTCTTATGTTGTAAGTACAACTGTACACATGTACACTTTCATTAACATGAGTATACTTCTAGATACCAGTGTGGAAGGACTTGTAACTACAAGTATAATTCTGCCCTTGTAGACAACTCCTGTAACACAATTTCCAAACTTATTATATGTGTTACAGAAAAATTCAGAATTTTTATATATTTTGTACAAGTCTAAGGGTGCCCGTAGACGTTGTTTTCAAGTGTATTTGTAGTGAAAATATGTATTTTGTTAACTTTGATTCAGATTCACGCGTGTTTTTTTGTGGTTTTGATAGCTCCATACAGTATAATATTGAAATACATTGATATTTGTAGATAATATCTGTTTCTTTTGTAATGTTATGTGAGAAATCACCAAATCGTACATCGTTTTCTGTAGTATTTTCGAAAGGAATTTTTTGCTCCTAGTCGGCTGGTATGTTACGCTTTTTTTTTTTTACAAACACTTAATCTGAAGGATAGTGGTGTAGAATCCACCTACAGTTTTAGAAATAGTATATATGGATTTTAACAATTCGCGTCTCTCAGGTTGGGTTTCCGAAGAAAACAAAAGCTATCATGAGATTACCTTCCTATTTGTGTGCGTACAGGTGTGACTTTCTGTGAGTACCTGTGCGATTTTGAAATTTAATAAATGGTTGACTCTTATGTCCGCGTTATTGCAAGATGGTAACACCACTGGACAACACAGCGCATTTTTATGTCATAACGCTAAGTGCCTAAAGGTATTCCACATAGTAACATAATGTATACTACTACAAACGTAACGAATTAGAAAAATTTAAATAGATCAAAATCATAATTTCAAAAAGTCTCTCTCTGTACATTTCTTCTTGAAATATTACATCGCGGAAAAATGTTTTATGGCGATTTTAACACCGCCTGTATTGTAGTGGTTATTAAAAAGGCAGTAAATAAACTAACAATTTAAAAATAATATATTTATTTTGCAATGTTTATACATAATATCAACTCAAAGCTAAACTTTAGAAAGAATCAGTTACCACTTAACCAAGT
The DNA here is from genome assembly GCA_002778355.1 of Clitarchus hookeri. Classification (NCBI taxonomy): domain Eukaryota; kingdom Metazoa; phylum Arthropoda; class Insecta; order Phasmatodea; family Phasmatidae; genus Clitarchus; species Clitarchus hookeri. The sequence goes on from NQII01001007.1 coordinate 595,773, forward strand.
CCCGCCACATTTGCATGCGATCAATACAATGGAAGGCAACATACCATTTTTTAAGCAGTATTCTCTCATTTTAAAAGTGGCGGCCTTCTGCGCGTAGTTCCGTGCGCTATAACACTGACATGTGGCACCACAGAAATATTTTCTTTTGTCACCACACTAGATCCTACTACGTGTCGAAGACCTGCGAGAGCAGTCGAGGTGAAAGCTCTCGCTGTTGGGACTCGACCTTGGCCTGGCAGCTATGAAAGCTGCCGACGGCACCGCGAGGTCACAGCTGTCGGAATTCGCCAGCCNGGACTCGACCTTGGCCTGGCAGCTATGAAAGCTGCCGACGGCACCGCGAGGTCACAGCTGTCGGAATTCGCCAGCCAAGTCGTGCGCCCGCCGGCTGGACGCAGTGGATCGCGCACCAGCCACGCTGTTGCCCGTTGATCCCTTGCAAGCTGACTAGTTTCAGTTCGGGATCGGGCTCTGTGCAAAACCAAGCCTGTGGAATGCTGGGTCTAGCTCTGATGGGACAAATGTATGGTTTGTTCCCGAGCATGTAAATACTCGGGTGTTCCTAGCCTGAAGTAATGAGGACTTCATCCATCAGAGTGTGTAATCGTTCGAGGTTGATAGGAGATAGCGCTCAGGCGTTGGAAAGGGGTAATTCTCAACTTGGACGGACGCCCTGTTAGGCTGTCGCCCCTTGCAGAAGGCCGGGTTTATGTCATGCACAGCACACATAAGTGCACGCTCGTGAGTGCATAACTTACATAAGGCTCTGTTCCTCAGTTCGATCTTCAACTCCGCCTCTAAGCAGAGACTGGTCCCCTGGTCGGGTCCCAAGATAATGTAGGCTATTGGCGTCTCCCTCCTTGGTGTAGCGGGCCCACAGACATTGGAATTTTCCGTATGATAACCGTATTNATGTAGGCTATTGGCGTCTCCCTCCTTGGTGTAGCGGGCCCACAGACATTGGAATTTTCCGTATGATAACCGTATCTCCACTCAGAGTATAAATGCGCTCAGGCCTGTGAAGCTTGATTGTAGTTGGACAATCAGGTGGAGTGACATGTATTGCAATATGACCCTTAGGGGTGGTACCGGTACAATGGCAATGTCCAATACGTGGTGGTTTAGGCTCCGAAAGTTGTCTTCTGTTCAAACCTTATGGTATCAGGTACAGGAGGGGTTCTGGTGCAGAGAGCCGGACATGTTTTGGAAAACACATCAAAATTATTCAGCAGGTAATCAATTAGATTTCACATGTATGTAAAGAAAACGAAACACTTCGTTAACTTCTTGCAATTGGTCGTGTGTTCAAAACATTAAAATTTACATTAAGCATGCTGTTACGCGACTACTATGGAATATAAAATACTTTCATATATTGTAAACTATATTTTTGATATATACAAATTTCTTATTATTTTAAAATAAATTATAACATAGCAATTGTACTATGAAATATTAATAATTAAATATAATAATTTGTTGATATTTTATAACGAAAACAATACCACCTCTCCTCTTGTATGTTCTCCTTAAAACTCCTTGTTGTTCCCAAATAGCAAGTAGAATAGATATTGTGAGATGGGACGAAGCTAATAGGAGTGGAAAAGGAGAAAAATTAAACCTTCTTCTTCATAGTATACGCCTCACTACCCAAATGGGATCTTTGAAATATCTAGGCAGCTAAATAATCCGACCTCAGAAGTGACTGGCAGATAAGTTGTCGGTGGATCGGTGCTGTAATGACATAGTTTCGTAGCTTGTAATATGTTTAATGATGTTTAATATTTGAGAACTATAGCGCATTGACGCAGAGCAGAGTGTTTTTAAGATTATTTTTCAGACCAATCAAACGTTATTGGTATCGCCGTACCGCATAACAAAGAATTTTGTGATAAATAATTTTGCATTGAAAGAAATTGTGATCAAGGTGCTAAATGTTACACGAATAACGTAACTACTATTTATTGACACAGAAAATTTACATCATATGCTGAACCAAGAGTTTTTAATTTCATATACAAGTGATAAAATGCCCACCCTTCCCGACAAAGGAACAGAATATGTATTACCTTTANCCCACCCTTCCCGACAAAGGAACAGAATATGTATTACCTTTAACTAGCGTATTATCGAGACTAACAAAGCACGTGCCTTACAAAGTACTAACTTACAAAGATAGAAACTATCAACGGCCCTGTGGCGCAACGGATAACGTGTCTGACTACGGATCAGAAGATTCCAGGTTCGAATCCTGGCAGGGTCGATCTATGAATTTTTTTCCCTTCATTTAAAGCCAGCCCCTTAAAAAATACTTGTGAGCCAGTAAGTTGTACTTTACGCAAAAAAAAAAATCAACACTTGTGTGTGTAGTGCGACCACGTGTTTCAGGAAGACTTCAAAACCACGGCCCCGTCCACAATTGACTTGGCATAAATAACATAACTTGCACAGCATAACAAGAGAAACAATCCATCCACAGTTGGTATTAAGGTAAAGAAAAAAAACACTAGTCTGGCCAATCAGAAAGGAGAAAACGAATAAGAAATAAAGTTTTCTATGTTCGCAGATAACGAGGCAGCAACGACTGTGATATGAATCTATTCATGAGTATTGTAATGCATGTAATGTGGTTCGGATACAACTATAATAATTTATATCGCACCTTAATAACACTGAGTTAGTAATAACCGTGTGAAGTCATTTTTTTTTTTTTTTTACAACCTACGCTATACTCCTTTCCAGCTATAACACGGTCCGAGGTTTATAGTTTTGGGAGATAGTCTTCAGGTCCAACAGAATCTAACTATAATACCCATTAGAAATTAATTATTCACTAATATTTTTTTTTGTGACGGTGTGACGGCATCGTATTTCTCCCGTCGTCAGAAAGGATATAATGCAGCGACTGTGTGTCAGACACAAGTTCAACATGTCGGCGCGCGGTGAACCAGTGTCTTGGCGTCTGCTTTGCCGTGGTGCTATGTCGTTACTGACGTGCCCCTAGGCGTGTGGGTCTCCCCCTTCCCTCTTCTCAACTACTACCTCGTCGGCACGAGTGATCGTCGTCATGGAGATACCTCTGGCGCGTCCTCACGTCGTGCAAGTCCCAACCTTGATTGGATCGAAGACTGTGAATCTTTCTCGGGACTTCTTAAACACACTAGACATGGGTGATATAATTATTGCTGTGGAAAGCGAGCACAAATATATATGAATTTATAATATCCAAGCATTTTTTTTAATGATGGCAGTATAAACATTTTTTTTTGCAGTGCCATATCTACCAAAATAAGTGACAAATATAAGGAAAATAATACGCTGTCAGAACCTGGGCGATTTTGAAATTTAATAACTGGTTGACTCTTTTGTCCGCGTTATTGTATGGCAACACCACTGGAATATACAGCGCATTTTTATGTTATAATACTGATAGCTGAAAGATTGAAATTTATACTACACCAAACGTAATGAATTAGACACTTTTAAATAGATAAAAATCAAATTTCCAAAAAGCCTCTCTCTGTATATTTCTGCTTGAAATATTACATCGCGGGAGAATATTTTGGAGAACCTCACACCGCCCATATTGTAGCGGTTATTAAAATGGCAGTAAATAAACCAATAATTGAAAAAAAATGTATTTATTTTGCAATGTTTATACATAAAATCAACCCAAAGCTAAACTTTAGAAAGTACCAGTAACAACTTAAACAAGCCCCGCTACATTTTGCGTGCTAACAATACAATGGAAGGCAGCATACGAGTTTTTAACAATATTCTCTCATTTTAAAAATGGCGGCCTGCTTCGCGTTGTTCCGTGTACTATTACACTGACATGTGGCACCACAGAAATATTTTCTTTTGTCACCACACTAGATCCTACTTTGTGTCGAAGACCTGCGAGAGTAGTCGAGGTGAAAGCTCTCGCTGTTCGGACTCGACCTTGGCCTGGCAGCTATGAAAGCTGCCGACGGCACCGCGAGGTCACAGCTGTCGGAATTCGCCAGCAATGTAGGCTATTGGCGTCTCCCTCCTTGGTGTAGCGGGCCCACAGACATTGGAATTTTCCGTATGATAACCGTATTTCCGCTCAGAGCATAAATGCGCTCAGGCCTGTGAAGCTTGATTGTAGTTGGACAATCAGGTAATGGGACATGTATTGTAATATGACCCTTAGGGGTGGTACCGGTACAATGGCAATGTCCAATACGTGGTGGTTTAGGCTCCGAAAGTTCCTTCTGTTCAAATTTTATGGTATCAGGTACAGGAGGGGTTCTGGTGCAGAGAGCCGGACATGTTTTGGAAAACACATCAAAATTATTCAGCAGGTAATCAATTTGATTTCAAATATATGTAAATAAAATGAACCACTTCGTTAACGTCATGTTATTGGTCGTGTGTTTAAAACATTTAAAAATACACATTTAGCATGCTGTTACGCGACTACTATGGAATATAAAATACTTTCATTTATTTTAAACTATATGTGTGATATATACAAATTTATTATTATTTAAATATAATTTTTAACATTATAACATAACAATTATACTAGGAAATATTAATAATAAAATAATATTTTTTTAATGGTATCCAAAAACTAAAACAATGCCGCCTCTCCCCTTGTATGTTCTCCTTAAAACACCTTGTTGTTCCCAAATAGCCAGTGGAATACATATTGTGAGATGGGACGAAGCGATTAAGAATTGAGCAGGAGAAAAATTAAACCTACTTCTTCGTAGTATACGCCTCACTACCCAAATGGGATCTTTGAAATGCCTAGGCATCTAAACAATCCGACCTCAGAAGTGACTGGCAGCTAAGGTATCAGTGGATCGGTGCTGTAATGACATAGTTTCGTAGCTTGTAATATGTTTAATGATGTTTAATATTTGAGAACTATACCGCATTGACGCAGAGCAGAGTGTTTTTAAGAATATTTTTCAGACCAATCAAACGTTATTGGTATCGCCGTACCGCATAACAAAGAATTATGTGATAAATAATTTTGCATTGAAAGAAATTGTGATAAAGGTGTTAATGTTACACGTATAACGTAACTACTATTTATTGACACAGAAAATTTACATCATACGCTGAACCAAGAGTTTTTAATTTAATATACAAGTGATAAAATGCCCACCCTTCCCGACAAAGGGACAGAATATTTACTACCTTCAACTAGCGTATTATCGAGACTAACAAAGCACGTGCCTTACAAAGTACTAACTTACAAAGATAGAAACTATCAACGGCCCTGTGGCGCAACGGATAACGTGTCTGACTACGGATCAGAAGATTCCAGGTTCGAATCCTGGCAGGGTCGATCTATGAAATCTTTTCCTTTCATTTTACGACAGCCCCTTAAAAAATACTTGCGTGCCAGTAAGTTGTACTTTACGCAAACAAAATCAACACTTGTTTGTGTGATGCGATCACGTGTTTCAGGAAGACTTAAAAACCACGGCCCCATCCACAATTGACTTGGCATAAATAACATAACTTACAAAGCGTAACAAGAGAAAGCGTCCATCCAGGGTTGCCGTTAACGTAAAGAAAGAAAACTCTAGTCTGGCCAATTATAAAGAAGAAAATGAATAAGAAATTATGTTTTTTTATGTTCGCAGATAACGAGGCAGTAACGACTGTGATATGAATATATTCATGAATATTGTAATGCGTGTAATGTGGTTCGTTTACCACTATAATCGTTCATATCGCACTGTAATAACACTGAGTTTGCAATAACCATGCGAAGTCAGGTTTTTTTTTTACAACCTTCACTATACTCCTCTTCAGCTATAACACGGTCGGAGGTTTATAGTTTTGGGAGATAGTCTTCTGGTCCAACACAATCTAACTATAATTCACATTATAAATTAATTATTCACTCTTTTTTTTGTGACGGTGTGACCGCATCGCATTTCTACCGTCGTCAGAAATGATATACTGCAGCGACGGTGTGACGGACACAAGTTCAANGACACAAGTTCAACATGTCGGCGCGCGGTGAACCAGTGTCTTGGCGTCTGCTTTGCCGTGGTGCTATGTCGTTACTGACGTGCCCCTAGGCGTGTGGGTCTCCCCCTCCCCTCTCCATAACCACTAACTCGTCGGCACGAGTGGTCGTCGTCATGGAGATACCTCTGGCGCGTCCTCACGTCGTGCAACTTCCAATCTTGATTGGATCGAAGACTGTGAATCTTTCTCGGGACTTCTTAAACACACTAGACAGGGGTGACTGGGCGAGCCCAGGACTACTTACGGGGTGGTTGCCTGCTTGTCGGTGAGAACTACAGGCAGGCATGAGGTTCCCTATAGCATTGTTATTTAAACATATGTATATAATTAATGGTTTGTAATATATTACATTATGGGCGTGTAGATATGTTTATAATTCCGTCCACGTAAATTTTAAATAGCTATTCTAATGAACAGAAAAAAAAATGGTTGCCTGTAAAGTCGGTTTTACGGGCGAAGATTTTACGTGACAACGTAGTGCTGCGCGCGCGGCAGACCGATCATAGTTGAGTGGGAGAGAGACGCAAGGCATTCGGCGGGCCTCTCTCTCGTTCGGTGACTCATCGTAACGTTACCGAGCGTTACACTTTTTCATAAGTGACTCCCAGCCGCAACCTAATTTAAGACGTTGTCACGTCAAAAAAACAATATCTGTCACTGCAACGAATATTCATTAAACATATTTTTTTAGTAATGCGAGAGCGTCTTTATTTATCAAGCGCGTTATTAATTTCCTTGTGGTTCGTCTAATTACATTTATTAATTGTAAAACTGCGACGCTAGCTCCACCGCGTCGTTCGTCTTTGGAATTGCTTCCATGCAAGGTGGCTTTCTCCTTGGCCGGCTCGGCTCCCCTCCTGTTTCCTCCCCTCATTTCCCTCCCTTGATTACCCCTCCTCGGTGACTCATCGTAACGTTACCGAGCGTTACACTTTTTCATAAGTGACTCCCAGCCGCAACCTAATTTAAGACGTTGTCACGTCAAAAGGAGATCACATTATATGGAATGTGTGCTGTTTAAAATAGATAAACTTTTGTAATTTTGATTTTCTTTGGCGAGTCAGAAAAGATAAAATGAACTGGCCAAAATATAAATAACAAAAATGTATGTCTTTTTACGCATTTCATTTCTCAAATCTATGTGAAGCATGAGAAGGCGTTTTGAAGCAGTTATCCATGTGAGGGTTGGCAATAAACCTTATTAAGACTCTTAATTATCACGTAGCAGTTTTGGTGCATGACTCGGGACCAGTTTGTTTTTTGGCATGTTGTGCAATGACATCGTGTATTGAGTGTCCAAAGAACGCTTTTCATGTCAATTCTTAATTGTTGCAAAGAAAGATGGTTTGTTTTCATGGCGTGTCTGTTTTCATTTCAATAAGTATGCGTATCGTGGGTGTATGAGCATCTAAAAAATTGATCAAATTTCATTTTTGAGCTGCGTATTTGCCTAAAGCAACTGCTTATAAAGTATAAATAAAGAAACACAAAATGTGTGTGTTGAGCGCAAGTATATTGGAATACAAACAAATATAACCTACCTATTTTAACGATTTAAAATTTTGCCCGTTCGTTCCTCAGAGCTGTTAAAACCCTCTGATATATTTGACTACAAGCATACAATGAAATAAGTCAGCAGATGTGTTATGGATTTATGACTAACACGTCTGCATTAAGATTAGAAAATTTTAGTCCGTCTCTTGGCAGCGTTTTCAGGATACTGCTTTCATTCTTTTAAATAAAATTTTGTGGCTCAGTGTGTCAGCAATTTACGTGTGTTGCCACGAAGGACATGAGGATGTCGTGTTTTGCCGGTTGCAAATAAATTACATATACCGATTATATTTCACCTCAAAATTACGTCAAAAATATTTTTTCTGCACTCCATTATTCAATAAGAGGAATGCCTTACAAACTCTACTAGGCCATCTGCACAACCTACCTCAGTAACTTGGTCAGTTCCGTACATTTATTGGCCACTTAGGAAAACCAATTTTCTTGAATCCAAAACGTAATTACCATATAGATATGGATTGAAACTATGCAATCCACCCTTATCCAGCTAATAATAGAAATGAATAAGTTCTAATGGGATGAGATGTCAGTGACTAACCACTAATGTAAGTAATCGCTGTGATTTGTTTAAACGATTTAAAACCGAGCAACCCACATAATAATTTACTTCAGTAAACACGAACTATTGTATACTTTATGTTAGTAAGATTCAAATAAAAAGAATATTTTCAAATATATGCAATTTATAACGTTATATTCATCCCTACTAGCAGGATAGAATGTTAATTTCCCTCATCTACTAAAACCTGATATGATTGCAATTACAAACCTGTAAAATATATTAAAGTTCCAACGGCCCTGTGGTGCAATGGATTACGCGTTTGACTACGGATCAGAAGATTCCAGGTTCGAGTCCTGGAAGGGTCGTGTAAAAGTTGTTTCTTTTTTCATTTCACGCTAAACCTTAGATATTGTTGGTACCAAATTCGCTATAGAAGAATGCGAGATAGATCTTCGTAAACGTTACATTCGAGAGCACGAAAAATAACTCAAACATAATTTTTCCCCAAGGAATTTTTATATTATACATTTTCGACTGTTAACTCTTTGCTTGTATTTGTATCGTATCGCTGATTTCGTAATTACACGTTAGTCATCACCTCGAAAAATTGCTACCAGAGAGAAAAGAATGTTAAAGCCCCAGAGTCATTTATGTTGCAATCGGAAATTTTAAATCTTTTGAATACATTAGTGAGCAAAGTTGCTGCTATCTGTATGCTGGAGGTTACACCACAGCCAGGATTTCTTGCAGAAACCTACAAGCTGTTCGGTATTGGGTTTCCAATGTATTTTNGGTTACACCACAGCCAGGATTTCTTGCAGAAACCTACAAGCTGTTCGGTATTGGGTTTCCAATGTATTTTTCTATTTCAGTAATATGTAGTTATCTTAGACGCAATAAGCTTTTTAATGTGTGATACGACTTTGAGTCTCAGGAGGTATTCATGCGTGACTTGATCCACCACATTCTAGCTTCTATAACTCAACTCCTACAAGTCTTATGTTGTAAGTACAACTGTACACATGTACACTTTCATTAACATGAGTATACTTCTAGGTACCAGTGTGGAAGGACTTGTAACTACAAGTATAATTCTGCCCTTGTAGACAACTCCTGTAACACAATTTCCAAACTTATTATATGTGTTACAGAAAAATTCAGAACTCTTATATATTTTGTGCAAGACTCACGGTACCCGTAGACGTTGTTTGCAAAAGTATCTGTAGTGAAAATATGTATTTTGTTAACTTTGATTCGGATTCACGCGTGTTTTTGTGGTTTTGATAGCTCCGTGCAGTATAATATTGAAATGCGTGGATGTTTGTAGATAATAACTGTTTCTTTTCTAATGTTATGTGAGAAATCGCCAAATCGTACATAGTTTTCTGTAGTATTTTTGAAAGAATTTTTTTGTTACTAGTGGGCTGGTATGTTACGCTTTTTTTTAACAAACTGTTAATATGTAGCATAGTTTTGAAGAATCCGCCTACAGTTCTGGAATTAGTATATATGGATTTTAACAATTCGAGTCGCTCAGGTTGGGTTACCGAAGGAAACAAAAGCTCTTGTTAGATTACCTTCCTGTTTGTGTGCGTACAGCTGTGACTTTTCTCTTTCATCCCAACCCGCATAATAATTGTTTTGAGACCGTACAAAGAATAACAACCTCACTAGCGCCTCCTAAAATATGAGGTGTCTACATTACATATCAGGAACAACTAAGCAGATTATCGCCTAATTCTGGATATAATTATTGGTGTGGAAAGCCACCACAAATATATATGACTTTATAATACCTAAACATTTTTTTAATGATGGCAGTATAAATATTTTATATTACAGTGCCATATTTACCAAACCAAGTGACAAATTTCAAAGAAAATAGTATGCTGTCACAGTACCTGGGCGATTTTTAAATATAATAATTTGTTGACTCTTTTGTCTGTGTTACTGTAACACAACTGGACTATACAGCGCATTTTAATGTTATAATACTAATACCAAGTGCAGAAAAATTGTAATTTATACTACTACAAACGTAATGAATTAGACACTTTTAAATAGATAAAAATCAAATTTCCAAAAAAGTCTCTCTCTGCATATGTTTGCTTGAAATATTACATCGCGGGAAAATGCTTCAGAGACTTTAACACCGCCCGTATTATAGCGATTATTAAAATGGCAGTAAATAAACTATTAATTGGCAAAATGTATAATTTGCCATGTTTATACATAATATCAACTCAAAGCTAAACTTTAGAAAGAACCAGTAACGACTTAACCAAGTCCCGCCACATTTGCATGCGATCAATACAATGAAAGGCAACATACCATTTTTTAAGCAGTATTCTCTCATTTTAAAAATGGCGGCCTTCTTCGCGTAGTTCCGTGCGCTATAACACTGATATGTGGTGCCACAGAAATATGTTCTATTGTCACCACACTAGATCCTACTACGTGTCGAAGACCTGCGAGAGCAGCCGAGGTGGAAGCTCTCGCTTTTGGGACTCGACCTTGGCCTNGGCAGGGTCGTCTGTGGATTTTATGTCATATAGGCTACTTTATTTTTTTCAATACGCTGTTTAATAAAGTTGTGTTATACTATGGGAAAGAGAAAACCTTTCCTATTGCTGCTCTTAGGCCGTGCATGCCAATGCATGTGATTCGGAGCTCACGTGACTCGGATTTCTTTGCAAACGTGGCACTTTGTCGAAGTTACATTATCAGTTATAAACGCATAACCCAAATTAAAAATTCCCACCGCAACAAAATATATAGGTGGTCCACGGATAAATGAGCACTTTTAAAAGCCCTGCTTAAGCTCTACTTGTATGCCCATTGTAAATTCTTCTACCACGCGTGAAATTAACATTGTCATCACCTGATCACGTTATTCGTGCGTCGGCCAAAAGCAAAACAATAAAAATTATAATTACAAAAAGTAAATATTTTACTAATTTCCTCATTATTATACTTAAATGATTTTGAAAAACAGAAAGCAATAGAAATATTTTCAGTACTTACCCAAGTTAACGTAACACGGTTAATTTAACATTAAAACATGGGACTATATTCCCTCCATCGTAACCAACTTTGCTGGGCGTATGCCAGTCTGTGTACCCGTTAAAATATACGCAGGTAGGAGAAGCGACATTTTTCAGAGGTTGATTTCAAAAGTGCTCACTTTACCGTGAACAGCCTTTAATCATGTGTAAACGCGCCATTTTCATGATCCTGACTGACTGCATCACTGAGTTCACAGGCATGCCATGCCCGCCCTTAGTCCCTGTCTACCTACCTACCAATATCTCGTNTCATGCCCGCCCTTAGTCCCTGTCTCCCTACCTACCAATATCTCGTGCCTAGAATATACCTGCATCGGGAGGAAATTCTTTACGTTGTTTCATTCTTTTTTTCAGTTCTCTTAATGTTCGATGTTTTAGATTAGCGTTAACGAAGCAGTATGTATCTAGAACAGGAAAGAGTGCTGTGCCTCAGCAATGCAACACCTACACTTAGTAAAGCAACAATCCTTAGTTTTGCACCTCACGTTTATCGGCCTGTATGAAGGAAACAATTATAGCAAGATATAACACACTGCAGTCTAAATACGATGCAGTTTTTATTTATAAGTGAGCACAAATAATTTAAAACTGTGAGGCTATCNTAACACACTGCAGTCTAAATACGATGCAGTTTTTATTTATAAGTGAGCACAAATAATTTAAAACTGTGAGGCTATCTATTGGTAGTGCCTGTTGAAAATTCATCTACATATATTAACGGTAGTTATAAGTAAATATTTGTATAAATTATTCTCATTCTCAAAAATACTTAATTTTGTAAAAGTTTAAGTGCGGTATCTTAACACAATTGGGAAACTTGGATGGAGTTGGATTTCCCGAAAAGTTGTAACATTTCCCCACGTATGGGCCGTCATGTTTGTAACATAGCACCGTCTGGTTTGACGTTGGAAGTTACAGTTCAGTTAGTTCAATCGGTAGAAACATGAAACGTTAAAGGCGTCAAAACCAAGATGAAAATAAAGTCAAGTTTCTGTTTATTACTTTGTACTTTTATTAATAGTTTAAAGAAAACAGTTCACACATAATCGTCAGGTATGCAGAGTCACGAACAGCTTCACTGACAAACAAACAGAGAGCAGCGCCACAGGACTTTATTGATTATTTACGTCTTGAAAACTTGCATCGCAAGAATAATTTACGAAGCAGCGACCTCCCACACCGGTGGAGAAATAAACGAGCAGGATAAAGTTAGCCGGTGTGGGGGTTATTTGCCACGCCCGACACGGCGTCGGCGAGTGCTGGTTGTCTACTGCTAGCCGGTGATGGGCACACGGGAGTATTTGTCGCTGCGTGGCTATCTCCATTCCTCGCCCTAAATAAGGGCATGGGCCGGCATCCCTTTCCCACGCCAGCCGAACTGCGTAGCCAGCCGAACTGCATCGGAGGTAAAAAATGATCAAACCTGCTAGAACGAAATCTGTCGACTGCAGTTCGGAAAGCTTCTATCACTAATGCTGACGCGTAACAAAAACTAAGATTTCCTGAAAAGGCAATCGTATTCCTGAAAAACATAACTGCCAAGGCCTTATTTTCAATTCCCGATAAATATTACGAAGCTTTGCAAAATTAAAGAATTTAACCAAGTATTCCGATAATTAATATATTGCGTCGTTACAAGCTGTATTATAAAAAGATTATCTACTGTATATGAGGAATTCTAAATACTGAGTATTTTTCTGAAGGAAACAAAGGCTTTCATAATATCATCTTCCGGTCTGTGTACATACAGGTGTGACTTTGTAGTGAATGGGTATTGTGTTCTCTTTCATCCCATTCCTCAAAATTTTATTTGAACCCTACAAACAAATACAACCTCTCTAGTTCCTCCTAAAATATGAGGTTTCTGCATTTCATATCAGTAACAACTTAGCAAATTCTCGCCTAATTATTTCTGTGGAAAGCCACCACAAACTTATATAATTGTAGAATATCTGGACATTTTTTATAAAATGATGGTAGTGTAAATATTTTATATTACAGTGCCATATCTACCAAACCAATTGACAAATTCAAAAGAAAATGGTACGCTGGTAGTACCTGGTCGATTTTGAAATGTAATAATTAGTTGCGTATTTTGTACGCTTTATTGTGAGATATCACCACTGGACTATACAGGGAATTTTAATGTTATATGACTTAAATAGCAAAACGAATTCCAACGTGCAATCCGTATGTCATTTGTTTTACTACAGACATAATAAAGAAGAGAGTTTGAAATGGATCAAAAAGAAATTCAAACACCCATCTCTGCACTATATTGCTTGAAATATTACAACGCAGGGAAAAAGTTAAGAGATTTTAACACTGCCTTTATTGTGGTGGATATTAATTTTAAAGTAAATATACTTATTGAATATATATTTGACCTGCATTGTTTATACATAAATAGTTGTGCCCGCGGTTACGCTCGCGTGGACTACAGAATTATTATTTAGGTTTATTTTAAAATAAAGTTGAATTTTACTATTCAACGTGTCTCTGTCTGCATGCCTGTCTATCTGTTAGTGCGCTTATCACTCGAGAACCAGGTATTAGATTTGCGTGTTTTTTTTCATTCATAGCTATTTTCTCTGGCCTGGTTTTACTATCAATTTGGTTACGTAAAGCAACATAAGGAATAAGCAGTGACGATAATAGTGAATCAAGTCAGAAAAACGTTTGCCACCAGCGCGCTCTTTTGCAATACGCCGCTGTCTAAACCGTTTAAGAAAGGAACAATATCACGTAGTAAAGAATTGTGTAAAATAAAGAAACCTAGAAAAACTCAAAAGTAGCATATATCTATCTATAACAGAGAAATACTAAAAAGCGTTTAGGTGGTGTGCAATTCTAATCTATTATATGAAGTTTTCCTGATGTAGTCATTGTTAACGGTTGAATCTACTATGTTATCTGGCATTGGTAGGCCCAAGCTTTTAATACTTTTTCCTGACAATGTCTGCACTTGCTTTTCAATTTCAATGAGTACAAGGTGAAAATCTTTGTCATTGAATGTTGCTTGTGAATTAAATGGTATAAAGCTTATTAGTATTACTTTGTTATAGATATATATATGCTGCCGCGAAGTTTTTTTTTTTAGGTTTTTCTACTCTACACAATTTTTTATTACATGATATTGTTCTATCTTTAGCGGTTTAGACAGCGTATTGCAAGAGAGCACGCTGGCAGCAAACGTTTTTCCGACTTGATTCACTATTATCGTCACGGCTTATTCCTTATGTTACTTAACATAATAAAATATATACTTAAACCTAAGCAGAGAACATACTTATGAATTTGTTAAAAACACGTAAATCGGATACGTGGTTCTCGAGTGATAAGCGCACTTCCAGACAGGCGGACAGAGAGACGTTGAGTTTTATAATATGTATAGAATAGAAGATGTCGCATGCACGCTAAACTTTAGAAAGTCTCATTATTTACTAAACCAAGTACTTCCACATTTTGCTTGCTAATAATACTATGGAAGGCCGCAAAACAATTGTAAGCAGTATTGTCTCATTTTAAAAATAGCGGTCTTCGTCTTTTGGTTTTGAATGCTGTAACTTTGTTACGTAGCTCCAAAAAAAATTTAATATTTGAAACCACACAAGATTATATTATCTATACTATCTATTCAGTATCTAAAAAGTTTAATTTAATATCTATATGTGAAAAAAGGCTATATAATTATTTCGGTAACTTCTTGCAATTGTTGAAGTGTTTTAAAACATTTAATTTGTTATATTTAATATGTGTTTACGCCATTATTATGGAATGAAAAATATTTTTGTTTCGTGGATATGGCATGGAAATGATAGGTATGTGTGAGTTTTACAATTTAATAATATTTTAAAATTATTTATAAAATATAACATAATAACTATACTGTAATATATTTTAATAATTTAACTATATTATAAAATATTTTAATAATTTAAAAATTATATTTGATGGTATCCAATAATCAAAACTGATCCGCTTTCTGTACTGCTCAAGACACTTTTTGTTCTGAAATAACCAGTGGAAAACGTATAAACAAATGAAGATCTACAGGATCTTTTTGTCCTATAAAAAAATTCAAGCATTTTTATTGTGAGATGAAACGAATGAACTAAGAGCAAGAGAGGATCATGTACGCTACTTCTTGGCAGATTACGCCACACTATTCGTATGGGATCGTTGGTCTGCCGAGGCAGCTAAACGGTCCGATAACCTTAGAAGTGAAAAGCTATCAAGTTTTCGGCGGAATGGTGATGTTATAACATAGATGCATAGCTTGTAATATGTTAAAAGATGTTTAAGACTTTAGCACACTATAATTCAGCTTAACAGTTACTAATTCACTGACTAAGTAAACCAAACGTTATCGGTATCGCCGTATTGCTTTAAAAAGCAATTTTTTGGTACACGCATTTGAATTATTTGTAGCAGAGAACAAATCATTATAATAGTTATAAAAGTTACACAAATAATATAATTATTATGTATTAAATATAGAAAAACTTACGTCATATGCTGGATTGACGGTTTTTAATTTTAAATACAAATTATAAAATTCCCAACCCTCCTGAAACACGCACACATAATATTAATTATCGTCAGATACAACGCATGTTCAGGCTAACAAGGACTACAGGTGTCAGCGTTCTTGGGGCGCAACGGATAACGCGTCTGGTTTATGGATCAGAAGATTCCGAATTTTAATACTGGCAGGGTCGTCCAGTTTATTTTGTTTAATCTAAGTTAAATATTTATTTTTATTAAACAATGTGTGTGAGGAACTTATATTATACGAACTTACGCAGACATTCCAAACAAGTAAGACTGTGGTAGTAATAAGCGCTAATTAGAAAATTCGCAGTTAACCTTCCACTCCTCGATTGTCATGCACGACAGTTAGTCGGTGAACTGGAGGTAAAGTGATGATGGTTTAGCCAAACTACCAGCGTGACTCGGTGTAGGAGAATCTAGTTAAGTAGTCATTAGATTCGGAGAACTTTGTAAACTCGGCGCCTTGTCGACGTTTTATTTTCAGTTATGACCGGTTGACGCAAGTAATAACTCCCATCCGCAAACAAAGATAATATTGTGTAAATGCTTTGCTCAAAACATCTTGTTCACTGTATATTTTCCTATTATACACGACACCTAGCAAAAGTACATAGTCTGTAAGAGGGCGAGGGAATATATAATTAGCACATGTACAGTAAACACTATGTGCTTCTTTTGTCACATTATTTCGGTTCATAATTTTCCCACGTGTGTTCCAAAAAAAAAATTCATGTTTTTTTTTTAATATGCAGATTTCTTATGTGTAGTTAAGCCAAATGCAAATGAAAACACTAATAGTATGAGGGTGGATTAAAATAAAATAATTTCT
The DNA here is from genome assembly GCA_002778355.1 of Clitarchus hookeri. Taxonomy (NCBI): domain Eukaryota; kingdom Metazoa; phylum Arthropoda; class Insecta; order Phasmatodea; family Phasmatidae; genus Clitarchus; species Clitarchus hookeri. The sequence goes on from NQII01001007.1 coordinate 612,319, forward strand.
AACTTTCACTCTCAAGTATGCTTCATAGCTGAGTCCGTCCCATCTTTTATAAGGTAATTATTACGTCTATAACTTGCAACGGTTAAATTTTCATAATAATTTGTTCTTTAAAATATAATACGATATAAGAATATTTTAATTGCAGCTATGTAATGAAACACATTTCTAAAGTTTACGAAAATGTATCCCTGTGCGTTTTACGAGTATGAACAAAGTTATATTGAATACAATAGAATTTATAACATGAAGAATTTAAAATTATCAAAACTGACCTCTTTGTCAGTTCCCAAATTATTTTAATGAGTTATCATAAATTATACCTGCAAAAAACGCTACACCACATTGTACGGAATATAATTTTTTTGGGAAAACATGTTCGCGGTTGTGGTACAGAACATCGATACTGGACTAATGTGAAATGTTGAAAGCCTGTTAACAAAACACATGAGGAACAAATATATTTTAATTTTTATTTGAACATGAATTTCAGTCTGCAGAAACTGCGCAAGAGACAAGTGGGAACCAAGGTAGGCCTACTATAACGGTTTATCACTAAAGTACAATAGGTTGTTCACAGTAAACTGAGCACTTTTGAAAGCCCTGCTTAAGATATACTTTTATTTACGTTGTGTATTCTTCCGCCTTATGTAAAATTAACACTGTCGTAGGCCTCACAACTATATTCATGCATCGGTAAAGTGAAACTGTAGACTTATTAGAAAAGTAAATATGTTACAGATCTGCTGATTTTTACACATTTAATGAAAAACAGAAAGCGAAAGAGATAATTTAAGTTATTACAAACTGTTACCTAACACTTTTTATTCGATGTTAAGATATGAAACTACTTTACTTCCGTCGTTACCAATTTTACTGGGCACATATCACTCAGCGCGCCCGTTAAAATATAATGCAAGTATGCTATTCAGATCTTTTTTAATGTATGTATATATGATTAAACCTAGCCCATCATACTAATAGCGACCACATGCACGGGTATGTTATAATCATAGCATGGATCAGCATCTACCAACACTTTTATAGGCTTAAGTGGCGTTAATTTAAATGCTAATACTACCAGTCCCTCGAGACTTGGAATGTACGATGGTGATAAACAAACTTTCCTGCTCTTCTTAACCTTCCGAGCACCCTCTAAGTCGAGCCGAAGACTGCCGAGCTCATCCGAGTAGAGCCGAAAACCGCCAGCCGCACAGCTCCCATTTAAAATACATTGTCCGTGAATGCCCATAATCCTACTACTTATAAGCTACCGTAGTTCTCGATAATAATATTTTTTGTACAAAGTTGAAGTGACTGATTAAGTTAAAATACCCTGGCAACATTGTTAAAAAATTGAGAATAGCTGATAGAGAGAAAAAAATCATCATGCCTAATATTTACTGTAGCTATGGAATTACTTACCTTTGAGGCGTCTTTCAGAACGTAAACTAGGGTTACGACCTTACCTTCCTGCCAACGTTTATACATTTACCTATGGGTTTATACGTGTCCTTATTTGTGTACACGTGTGCATAGATATGTGTGCATGTGTGTACGCCTCTGAAAAATTGTTTAATCCCTGCATTGGGTTTCACCAGACTCGATTCACTGATACTTCATAGTAGCGACAATTGTCTTCTATCATCTTAGACGATGCTAGATTCATATTTTAAAAATTAAGGCCATTTGAATTGTTTGGGTGTACGTCATATATCAGAAACGTTTCAACCATTTTGAACCAATATTAGTAGTGACAATACACATGATCAGTCAATTCAGGAACGTCTATTCTCATTGGTCAACCATTAAAAAATTTAACGCTACCTGAAATAATAAATCTATTACATCTTATAACAGGAAACACTCAAACGATTCCCGTCAATTTGGAATACGAGTAGTGATATGGTGACTGACTCTTAAACATATAGAAATTTTTTTAATTATTTTTAAAATGCCAGCCATACAAATATTTGAAGTATTTATGCATGCATATATACCGAGCAATTACATTTATTTCAACAAAACTTTTGTATACTGGCAGCATCTATGTGACCATTAAGCTATTTTATTGGTTGCTTTCTTCTGTCATTTTTTGAAATACTAAATATTTTAGTATCATACTCAACATCTACCTAAATGAATCTCATGAAACTGACATACCAATAACACCGTTACAAACAATAAGAATCAGGTGGTTTAAAATGTATATACTGCTATTTTTTAAAGGCTACCTCGTCACTGATGTGTTACTTTTTTAATTGGGATACAATTAAACTTATATCAGTCCTCCTTTTCACGCTGGCAGCTATTCTCGTAACTGTAACAAATTGTTAACATATGTAATGCACCATAATTAAAGCTGTCATTTGTAATTNATGTAATGCACCATAATTAAAGCTGTCATTTGTAATTTTAACTTAAATGCGGAACGGCAGTATCTTCTTAAAGAAATTCCCACCAATTTTTACAATCTAAGAGTACTATGGAACATTACATAAAAATTGTGTTAATTAGCACCTTATTTNAAATTCCCACCAATTTTTACAATCTAAGAGTACTATGGAACATTACATAAAAATTGTGTTAATTAGCACCTTATTTTAGAAACAGTGGTGTTATTCTTGAATGGTTTTATGCCATATTCTCGGTTCCCTTAAACTTATCAAAGTATACTTAGCCTTACTGAGTACAGTTGGCAACAAATTTACTAAATAATTACTTCACTCGTCTGCTATATGGAGTACTACTGGTATCAAAATGATTTTGATATTGGCTTATATCGTACTTCATTAACTACTTAACCAATAAATATCAAATATTGTGAAAAGTGTACTGATTTTGTTCCTTTTTTTANTATCGTACTTCATTAACTACTTAACCAATAAATATCAAATATTGTGAAAAGTGTACTGATTTTGTTCCTTTTTTTAAATTCATATTTTAGCTTTACCATCTGATTCCCCAAAAACTATCTCCTTTAATATTGTTTCTGCTTGTAAGATTTGCTAGTTTTGAACCTTCTTCTCAGTGTAAAAGTAAGCATTGCTCATAATTTCACTTTTCTCGAATCCATTGTGCAATCATCATGATTTCTGGGTTAAGTTTCCTATAATCTTGACCAAAACATTGCTAATGCTTGAATTATCTTATTGTTTGTCCTATTCACAGGAGTGTTATTTTACCATGTGGCGTAAATGTTCCTTGGTATTGTATTTGTTCAGAGTCACAAGTTGTGTCTTTCCCGTTTTACAGCCGTCTGTGTGTAATGTTTTTGTTTCTTCCTTCCATTCTATCACGCATGCACGCGAAACCATTTCAGAGGCTATAAGAGAAAAGAAGGAAGTAAATATTAATTCCCCCATGTTAAGTTCGTAATTAAAATTGTTTTAAACCAGAAATAATACCATAAATTTGCTGGTGCCTACCCTCATTTTTATGAGAATCGTAAGAAAAATTTTGTTGTATTTTTGTGACGTACCTTATGAGAAATAAGTATTTTTCACATGTTACAGGATTTTGTTATATGTATGAAAATTACTTTTCTTATTCATTCCAACTGTTTGTTAACAATTGTTATTCATAATTAATTTAATTGAAATTCTATATACTGTTCTTTCTAATGATAAATTTTTTCTATGCAGCTTGCTGCCGTTACATTATATTTCTTAACATACTTTTATTTTTTACATATGTGTTTTAATAGCTTGTATTGTTATTTCACTTCAGGTTAAATCAGCAATATATTAGTTAGGCAAATGAATTTAAAGAAGATATTTAGTAATTCGCACAGGACTGGCAAAAATCGAATGTTTTATTGGTATAAATAAAGAATGATTAATATTATTTTCTTGACAAGAGTTACATTAACTCTACCACTTACTTACATATTCGCCTACAAATTAATTTATTTCCAAAATAAAATTAATTAAATAATCACTGTAATTTAATTCTGTTAAATTCCTTAAGAGAAGCGAAGACTATGCTTCACTGAGTTGATATTTATTTACAGCTACCCCACTGATAAAAACGTAACATTTTAACTGCATAAAAGTAACACACCTGCCCTTATGACCCCCGCAAACGGAAACCTCAATATATCTAGGGACTGGGCTTAAGTTACACCAGTAGATATAATTCATACCTAATTTCCACACGCAAAAAAAACAATTAATGTTACAATTTGAGGGTGGAGATTATTACATTATGATTTAAAGTTGAGAAACAGGGAATAAATCTGAGAACAATACATTTTTATACGAGCTTTTTGGATCAGTACGTAATAATATTCACATACACTTGACGACATTTTGTCTAGATACCGCTCGTTAAGTAAGAGGGATTGTCTGTTAACGTTATAACTTTATAAAAGAACCTTGTAAGTTAAGTCACAGCTACAGTAAGCAGTGTGAAAGCAGGTCAGGATTTTGACGATCATTAACGTGGCATGATAATATGTGCTTAACAAGTTTGGTAATTCTATCCGTAAGAGTTCTGGAAAGTTATTGATACTTCGCGCAACAGTTGGTGATGTAGGGGTGAAAAGAGAATGCGAGGGACTTACAGCACGCCAACACAAAATAAGGAAGCCGAAAACATTGGAATATCTCTATCGCTAAAGACCCCAGTGCGTGGAGAAGTTAAATTGTATCCTTACGTTAATGGTGTTCACGGTAAAGTGAGTACTTTCGAAATAAGCCGTTTTAAAAATGTCACTGCCCCTACGCGCATATATCACGTCAAAAACGTAGGCCATAAAACAAACATTTTTCAAAAGTAAAACCAAAACAAATCAAACATGCACGCAGATTAAAAATAATTTTTGACTGTATATCAATATAACAAGAACTTTGTTTTTCCAAACCTATCCATTTTTACTGGAACACCACAAAAGTCCTCACAGAAATCCCTGGCCGCTCAAGCTCAGCCTAAATGCAGCGTCCCTCATAAGTAAGGCTGGCATTGAGAGGTAAATAAATTCTATAAGGAATGTAATCATGTACACAATCGAATCACATTGTTATGACCACCTACTAGTATCCAGAGTAACCTCCCTTCACCGCACGGACAGCAGATAGATGAGCTGACAGTGACTCAAGTCAGGTGCTGATAGGTCTCCACGGGTATCTGGAGCCATTCTGTCTTCAGTGCGTCCCACAACTGTTGAAGGGTGCGTGGCGGAGGAGACAGGCGGCGAACACGACGATCAAGGTGGTCCCACAGATGTTCAATTGGATTGTGATCGGGGCTGTTTGGGGGCCAGGGAAGACCTATGAAGCCTTAATCGTGCTCTTCCAGCCACGCGCGGACACTTCTAGCCGTGTGGCAAGGCGCATTACCGTGCTGGATGATCCCATCCTCCCGAGGAAAGACAATCGTTATGTACGGGTGAACGTGATCGGTGAGGATTGATTCATAAACAAATCGATCAAGAGTGCCTTCCACGCAGACGTTGGGACCTAGAGACAACCACGAGTACATTCCCCAGACCATAACACTGCCCCCACCGCCTTGTGTTCGTCCAGCAGTGGATGCAGGGTGTCGGTTCTCTGACGTTTCTCGCTGGACACGCTGACGTCCATCCGTTCTATGCAGCTGGAAATGTGACTCGTCGGAGAAGACTACC
>NQII01001008.1:1702-41925 GCA_002778355.1 Clitarchus hookeri
TGTGCGGTGTGGTTTGGCTTGTGTGGTGTGGTGTGGTGTAGTGTGGTGTGGTGTAGTGTGGTACATGCATCCCTGATACCGCTCCACGTACAGAGGTTGGGCCGCTCGTCCATTACTTTCACATCGCTCATACACTGACAGCATGTCTGTTAATTCTGTTCATGTGTACCGCACTATGCCCACACGTGTAGCTGTATGACAAGTACTTAGCACATACGAAGCACACATGTGATGTAATTGTGGGTGGCGGATGTGTAATTTCGCTGAAGGCTTCAACGTTAGCTTCACGAAGCGATACATTTATGTTCCATTAGCAGCAGTTAGAAACTTATAACGTCACTGAATTAATTTTGTTTATTTATAAATACATAGACGCATAACGTTACATTAAAAATTTAATAACAATTATTTTTGTTCAAAATAAAACCGAAATATATTTAATAACACCATGGAACTTTGCATCTTACTGAAAAATGCAGAGACAATGACTTTGAACCAATTAAAATTGAATTACTTGAAATGTTTTGAAGACCAATTAGAATTGAAATATTTTAACCTTTAGTCGTTTACTCCACGGTGCCGCATTTCGTAGTAAATTTCCCCAGAGATCCTAATAACCCTACCTTATTTCAAGGAAAAGTGGCTATAGTCTGTTAGCAGTTTCTTCACACTTTCTCAAATAAAACTTTGAAACATAACCCCATATATGACGTGTTTAGTTGTTCCCTTAATAGGTCGTCTATCACAAGCATTCTGTACTCGTGTTATCATAAAATAACATTTTATTTAGTTAAATTAAAATTTTACCTTCATTATATATATATAAATTATATTTCATTTAAATATGATGTGAATGAATGAAGGGATATAATAGGTGTGTTGGTAAGGCATAGTAAGAAATAATTGTTATGCAAAATAATATTACACTGAGTGCGCACGAAAGCGGTGCGTTGTCCCTTTTGTGTAGTTTTCTAGATTTAGTTAAACTTTATTCGCATGTGGCGGAGGAATATCTTGTAAGTAAAACTTAGCAGGGCTTCAGAAAAGTAGGAAGTAACCCAGAATGGACTACACTGATTGTGGCAGCAGCGAATAGACATCTGAGTATATATCGTGGGTTCGGTGACGGTACGCGAGACTTGGTATACTTGAGCACACATCAGCTGGTCATTCTCTTCCTGCTGCCGCAGTGCCGGCCGAGATTCCACCTGCATTTTGTTACGTGTGTATTATGGTCTGAGAGTTCTGCACGAGGTTACATGAAATGTGAACGATTTAGTCAGAGAGTAGCAGTACATTTTCTGTGTTGCTCATAAACGCAAAAATATTTTCCAAAGTAAATGAATGTGAACCTGTGCAAGCACCAGGTAAAATAGATGACTTACCTCGAAGTGCATTCGCTGGAGCAAAGAAACACGTGTCGCTAGACAGCGATGTTACAGGGCGCCGTTTGCCAATCAGTGTCCTAGAGAAGAGACAGTCGGATGCTGCCAACCAGGGGCACGGTATGCTTCCACATCAACACGCAGCCAATCAGCGGATGGCTACCTGCATCAAAGAGACCGCAACGTCACCTCGATGTTGTGTACTTATCTGCTCCGAGGCGAGGATTCCTGTAGCGATACGATATGTCGATCACACACAAATTATTTCGTGTCAAACAGAGAACGGCAATGTGTTTGATCAGAGGTTGGCTATCATCGATCGCAATTCNACACACAAATTATTTCGTGTCAAACAGAGAACGGCAATGTGTTTGATCAGAGGTTGGCTATCATCGATCGCAATTCGCAATCGCCCGGTCGATAAGTATTTTCCATCGCCCGCGTCAACTTTACCATCCCACGACCATATTTAGTGTATGAAGGCATGGCAGTTTGATATACTTACGTGCCAGTATATATGTAAGCAGTAGTTTAGAAGTGAACTGACTGGCTACAATTCAATCATAACGTAAGTGAAATATGATTTAAATAGACGGACTGCTCAGGCCCGTTCTACAATGACACGTGTGCGTAAGAAAACAGACATGGAATAGTAAATTGTACGAGCTATTGCAAATTACAGATTTTTTTAATAATGTACACACCTAATTTTTAGCCTACTTTCAGAAGGAAGACAGATTTATACAATACAATTCAGGCAACAATTTATACTTTTGTAGTCCATTTAATTTAAAATTAATTCAGGAGGTAGTCAAATATTTTTAAAACTACAGCAATATAGATATTTTATGGCAGTATGCCTCTTGTCCCAAACTATTTCAGCCAACTTAATATGTAACAGTATCTATGACAAACATATATTGAGCCAATAAATGTTCTTTTTGTTCTCTAGTTATGAAGATACTACCACATGAGAAAATGGAGCTATTTTTTCACATGTCCGGGACCAGTGAACCGATTCTCACCAAACTGATCACACAAGTAGTGCTACAGTATGCCATGTTTAAAGTGTGTCTGGCTTTCTGCACAGTTCAGCTGCAATATAAATAATTAAGATACATTTACNACAGTATGCCATGTTTAAAGTGTGTCTGGCTTTCTGCACAGTTCAGCTGCAATATAAATAATTAAGATACATTTATAATATCTATTAAATAATATGACATATCAGTATCTAATAGAATCATATGATAAACCTATACAAGGCCTGTTTTCGGATGTTTTTGGGATGGCGCCAAATGTAAAACTACAGCCTTTATGGCATATCTCGTGTACTGGTCAAGCTATTTCCACCAAATTCTGCACACAAGTAGTGATACGGTATGCCATTAAAACTAACATTATTTAAGTGACACAAATGCTTGTTTTTAAATATGATGTTGCTGTAAATATTTGAAGCTGATAATTCTAGTCTACTAAAACTTTAGACTGATAACTATCGAAGTTGATGTTCAGAATCCTACCTCCGTGTAGTAGTTTATTGCACGCAAGTTTACAGTACGAGGTATTCTGTTTTCGAGTCTTAGGTAAGGCACGTGTGTATTTGTATCTGAATGACTAGAACTGCATTTGTTTCTGGTTGTATCTATAATGATATCGCTATCAACGAGACGTCAAAATCTACTATCTCACCTTTTAATAAATTCATCAAAATTATTTGCATTCATGTAAAGGAAAGTAGGGTCATTACATATATTGATAACTTCTTGTTTATATTTACTGTGTTTTAATACAGCGCAAATATCACTGTCAAACAATGCACACGTGTTTATTAACAAAAAATTATAAAACTTATGGCTAATCCATACAGTGACGGCCATGTATCCCACAATGGCCGCAAAAACGATAATCAACAAGCCGAGTACTCGATTCCTATTGGCTGCACGCATTCACGGGCATGGAAGAGTTGCCCAGCTTTGCAGCGTGGATCCACACGTTATATGTATGTTCCTTGTGCGTCGCAGCGCGGATTGAAAGCAGCTTGTTCCGTGTTCCGCTTGCGTGATTCGTAACTGTGTCGGGGGCATTGTAGAGCGCCTCACGGCTGACAGTCTCGTCGACAGAGATGTCGGAGCCGAGAGCTGGATGCTCAGGCAAACAGGGGTGTGTACCAAGTGGCCATGGACTGAACAGAACAATCATTTCGACATTCGTCTGGAATGATGGCGGGAAGACATGGAAAACCACGGCCATAGTGGCAGGGTCGGGAATAGAACTAGGGCCTTCTTGAATGCTGACCAAGTGTGCTAGTACTTTTACCCAGTAGAAACGATTGAGCAAATTTGAACATGTTGCTCAACTTACGTCTTCATCACCACGAATGGTTTTAGGTACAACACCTGCAGTCTATCTCATGACATTTGACAGAGAGTAAAACTATCTTAGATATACAGGTGGAATACAAATAATACCTGTGAAGAGCGGTGTGTATATATACTAGTAGATATGTATATATACTGTTCATACACATAAACACACAAGGTGACTCAGACGAATGACTATTCTTCATGAGGAACCAGGCGTGACGAAACTATTGTTATCTACTGTTCTGGTTTGAAGTAACATTTATTTTGAGGCACAGTAGGCTCGTATGTGCTTATATACAGTAACTATTACTGTAGGACAAAGACTANACCAATTCGTCTGGAATGATGGCGGGAAGACATGGAAAACCACGGCCATAGTGGCAGGATCGGGAATAGAACTAGGGCCTGCTTGAATGCTGACCAAGTGTGCTAGTACTTTTACCCAGTAGAAACGATTCAGCAAATTTGAACATGTTGCTCAACTTACGTCTTCATCACCACGAATGGTTTTAGGTACAACACCTGCAGTCTATCTCATGACATTTGACAGAGAGTAAAACTACCTTAGATATACAGGTGGAATACAAATAATACCTGTGAAGAGCGGTGTGTATATATACTAGTAGATATGTATATATANCTTAGATATACAGGTGGAATACAAATAATACCTGTGAAGAGCGGTGTGTATATATACTAGTAGATATGTATATATACTGTTCATACACATAAACACACAAGGTGACTCAGACGAATGACTATTCTTCATGAGGAACCAGGCGTGACGAAACTATTGTTATCTACTGTTCTGGTTTGAAGTAACATTTATTTTGAGGCACAGTAGGCTCGTATGTGCTTATATACAGTAACTATTACTGTAGGACAAAGACTAGCCAATCAATGACTCAGATGTGATTGATTCATACATCGTTGGGCATAAGCTCTCAATATGCGTATCTTAACATTTTTGTTACACCAATTTTAAACTATTTCTTATAAGTATTAAAAATTGTATTGCCATTTATACACCGTATCGGCAGAGCTCATTCAATAGCTGATTTTAGAGAAGACGCAGTTTGCCCAAACTAAAATACTAAATACTTTAAACTCATTCAGCGTGACGGCAATTTTTGAGAATGAGTGTAAACAATTTTTTTACCTTTGTTGACTTCCTTTCATAAGCATAGATAGTTAAGTTTAGCAGTGAAAATAATAAGTGAATAAACTGATAGATCATTTCTATATGTGAGTAGTGGCCTTTCTCGCCCCTTGCATGGCAGCTGCTTTATTCTCTCTCGCTTTTATACTCGTACTAATGGTTGGCAGAGGACGAGGAAAAGGAAGAAGGAGACGCAAGAACTCGTGTGACAGGTTTTGTCTTCGCAATGAAAAGTTAATGTAAGTCAAGGCTGNAAAGGAAGAAGGAGACGCAAGAACTCGTGTGACAGGTTTTGTCTTCGCAATGAAAAGTTAATGTAAGTCAAGGCTTGCGATGTGGAGAACGTTTACTTTCTGAGAAACTCGTGGACGCTGACAGGAGCGCTGTCAAAAGGGGGTGGGGTGGGAGGAGATGGGAATTGTACCACCCCTCCATTTCCTGACGTTTTAGCACAACTTCATAAGCAGCCAATATAAAAGTTAACTAGATAAAGACTTTCAGGCAATTGTCGTGTTGTTCCATTGAATCACGTGTTTATACTTTCGCCGCTGCGCGATAGTTGTGGCGTAACAAGCAGATGGCCGACTCGTGGCTTCGTAACGTAACTTATAGATGGCGTTGGATTGATGGTTCTGGTAAGGTTACTTCTACTACAGGCTGGCAAGATTAATGTTACAAGTTTNAAAGGAAGAAGGAGACGCAAGAACTCGTGTGACAGGTTTTGTCTTCGCAATGAAAAGTTAATGTAAGTCAAGGCTGGCGATGTGGAGAACGTTTACTTTCTGAGAAACTCGTGGACGCTGACAGGAGCGCTGTCAAAAGGGGATGGGGTGGGAGGAGATAGGAATTGTACCACCCCTCCATTTCCTGACGTTTAAGCACAACTTCATAAGCAGCCAATAAAAAAGTTAACTAGATAAAGACTTTCAGGCAATTGTCGTGTTGTTCCATTGAATTACGTGTTTATACTTTCGCCACTGCGCGATAGTTGTGGCGTAACAAGCAGATGGCCGACTCGTGGCATCTCAACGTAATTNACTTTCGCCACTGCGCGATAGTTGTGGCGTAACAAGCAGATGGCCGACTCGTGGCATCTCAACGTAATTTATAGATGGCGTTGGATTGATGGTTCTGGTAAGGTTACTTCTACTACAGGCTGGCAAGATTAATGTTACAAGTTTGGCAAAGGGAAAACTTTAGCCATTAGGTTAGCGCTAGATTATCTCTATGTTTTACGTTAAAAACAGAATAATTTCTATGATTAAAAATCAAATGTAAAATAACTTCGTAACTAAGTAAAATATTTCTCTTTAATAATTCATGTAGCTTAAAATGTTAATTAAAAGTTATTTTTTGGAACATTACGCACCTAGAGCAGGAAATTTTCTCAATGCCAAACTCCCCCAAAAGAAATGTCGTTTTGTTGGGAGCATGCAGAGGAAATACCGTTAGTTCTGGGAAGGGGCGGTGTAACTGGCGGCCCAGGTGCTGTGTTGTTAGGCGTTCCTGTGCCCCAGTGCAGTACGCAGAGAAGGATTCCGAGTGGCCAGATAGGGGCACTGCAACTTTTGCTANGGAAATACCGTTAGTTCTGGGAAGGGGCGGTGTAACTGGCGGCCCAGGTGCTGTGTTGTTAGGCGTTCCTGTGCCCACGGTGCAGTACGCAGAGAAGGATTCCGAGTGGCCAGATAGGAGCACTGCAACTTTTGCCAATCATAGTAAGTGTGTTGCTAGACTAGTCAAGATTGGCAAACAATTAGCCAAGTAAACAGTTTATTCCAAGAAAGTTGAATTTTTGTGGAGACCATTATCTCATGGCACTATTTAACATACTAAATGTCCCCATTGATCCAACTGCAGCAACCGTCGCCATATTAGAAAACGGCCCCCGATAATTGTTTTTTTTTCCCCATATAATTCGTGAACTTTTCGTTGAATCGAGAAATGTTTCAGACAAAAATGCAGAAAACAAAGTAACCTATAGAAATGTGCCCTGTGCGTTTTCTCGTAAAACGAGTCATTACAAAGTTATAGCCACTGAACTACGTTAGGAACCGAAGATGGTTGACTTAATAATGCCACATGCTACTGGCGTGCTCTGGTGGTCACTTCTACACGCGGCCAGACAGTACCCTGTGCGATGCTCGACGTATTACTTAGTACTCTACATTTACTGGACTTTGCATGGGTGGCGCGGGGCCAGTGATGCGAGATATCGCCGGGCTGCGCAAGCCAGGTGTCCTCTGAAACGATAACGTGCCGTATATACGGAGGGTAACAACATCAAATACAAAAATTACACTATCAATAATTCTTAAAATAATGTACAATAATTAACTGAAAACGTTTCTTACGTGATTTTCAAATTTATTGTTTTGTGTAGCAAAGAATTGCTTGTTTTTGTGCGAAAATACGTCAATTAAAATAAATGAAGAAATACAAATTTGTAACTGAAACAACGAGTTTAATTGTTCTTCTTGGTTTGAGTGACGAGGACTATAGAACAGNAACGAGTTCAATTGTTCTTCTTGGTTTGAGTGACGACGACTATAGAACGGCCCAAAATGATCTGCTTGTTGATGAACAAAATAATTGACTGCTTACTGCGGATCGTTCCATGCCAGCTGACAACAATGACGGAAATCTAGTAATGGAGCTGGCCATGAGAATGTACTGCGGCATAGATGGTATCGGCAGTTGCCGAGGCCGGGCGCTAGGAGCAGTGTTGTTCTAGAAGTGTGCGTAGTCAGTCGTCCTTCCTGCCGTGGTCAAGCCAGTTCTTCGTAGTGGAGCGACGTTTCCACTGCGCGTGTGTTTCACTACCTACTGCATGTAGTTGACGTTACGACACCACTAATAACTCACTTACATTTTAAAGTAAATGTTACACACAATAAATATATTGCAATATCTAGTACACATATGAGCCTAATGTGCATTGGGTTTAAGCACAAGCGTGAAATTTTCTGTCATGCGGAAATCAAAATCAAAATAGTATTTTTACTTTTGTTTTCATTATACATGCAACGATAGTAAAAAGTACAGTATAGTATGAGTGGAAGTCAAAATAAATATTTCCTTTTTGTCATTTCGTTAGTTCCTGATTTTTTTCTTTCAATGCACATTTTCTATACGATACCGATTTAAAATGCACTTAAACATTATTTGCGAATGCCAATCCCGAGATTAATCCTATTGTTGACAGCTAGTATAACTGTTATTAATAATATAGTAAATAAGAAATATAAATAACTACAATTTGACTGTTATGTAAAAAAGACAACTCTTCGTAGTAACAATATACTATTGCCGTATTAAATATTTAAATTAGCTTCTACTTTACTGGACAACTGAAAGAATTGCGTAGACCATACTTAAATTGTCATGAGTAAAATGCGGGAGCATATACTGTAATTATAGGCTGCCAAAAAAAAAAAGAGANCTACTTTACTGGACAACTGAAAGAATTGCGTAGACCATACTTAAATTGTCATGAGTAAAATGCGGGAGCATATACTCTAATCATAGGCTGCCAAAAAAAATGACANTAGCTTCTACTTTACTGGACAACTGAAAGAATTGCGTAGACCATACTTAAATTGTCATGAGTAAAATGCGGGAGCATATACTGTAATTATAGGCTGCCAAAAAAAAAAAGAGATATTAAGGAAAACCTTCGGCCATTTCGTTACTATGTCAATTACTGGTATTATATATTATGTACAGACATCTAATTTCTAATTCTTTAATATATAGAAAATTGACTCATATTAAGGGAAAGTCTACATACGGGTCCGTACCTGTCATGAAAAAGCAATATTTACTTATTCTCTCAACAATGTATAAGCATTTACGCGCTTGTTTTTAGGTACCATATGCAATGCATTCAGGGTGTTATTGAAACGTGTTTTTAACGATAAAAGACGTTAGTTAATATTTACTGTGTGTTTATTAAAAAAATATTTATATACGGAGAACTGCGCATGTTATGTAATGCAATGCTACCCTTTCAGATGGGGAATGTGTGACAGTGTCAAAGGGGATAAAAACAATCACATGTGCAAGGGAAAGAAAAGGCCACGTGAAATGGAAGCAACTGACGGAAGAATCTTTTGTAAACGTTCACAAGATGTGTAAGAAAGATTATACCAGAAANACGTGAAATGGAAGCAACTGACGGAAGAATCTTTTGTAAACGTTCACAAGATGTGTAAGAAAGATTATACCAGAAACAGTAGCATTGCATCAGCAAAGAAAGGTAATTTGCAGCAGGCACCCGGCGAATCATCTCCCCTCAGACTCCGGCCATCATCCCATCCTTTAAAATTAAAACTCAATGTCTCTTCTGTGAAGGAGAATGTACCAAAGAGGCAAAAAGGAAAAGAGAAAATAAGAAAGAAAATGAAAGAGATGAATATGTAATTTTGAGACACTAACATTTCGTTACAAAACATTAAGAAGGGCAGATGAACATAATTATGAATTGGGTAAGGTGGTGCAGTTTAGGCTTTCTGGTGTGACAGGTTTGGTGGCAGATTAAGCAACGTACCATAATTCTTGCATTGTGAAATTATTTACTACCTTAAAGACCACTACGTGGAAGAAGAGAGGACGCCCAGAGGAAAATGATCTGCAATCTGCATTCGAGTGAGTCTGCTCTTATCTTGAAATCTCTGACGACTGCCTGTTTTTGTTTTCTATACAAGAACTGACGAGTTTAATGGAAGACTCTGCAGCAACAATCTCGCGAAGAAGTAAAGGGAAAACATTATTATTTCCGCTTCAAGGGGGAAAAAGTATGCTGTAGTTTGTTTCCGAGGCACAGGTACTCATATTCTCCATGCGTCTTGGCAGGCTGACATGAAGACAAGTGAAGAGNTGTAGTTTGTTTCCGAGGCACAGGTACTCATATTCTCCATGCGTCTTGGCAGGCTGACATGAAGACAAGTGAAGAGCATGAGAGATTAAGGATAATTAAAACTGCTGCTGCAATACTCACTTGTATATAATTGCGACAGCTATCCACCAAGTAACGAGTTTATAAATGCTGAGCACACTGAGATTCCAGAAACACTTAGTTATTGTGAGGGAAATAGTAGTCGACGGGAAAATGGTGGCAAAAATGAGCTGGAAAGAAAATGTCAAGAAATTTCTCATGCTATTGTTAGTGCTGTAGGACCAAGATCCTTTATATCTCAAATTCTGCTAGGACTAGCTGTTTATTTACAGAGAAAGTTCGGTTCACGCTTGCTTGTTGATGTCACTTCTCTACTAGGTTTATGTACTTCAGACAATACCACTCAGATGTTCGAAGCATCAGTAGCCATGGACTCACATCCTTTTTTGGATCCAAATGCTCTTGTACAGTACGTTTCCGACAACGCTGATTGTGACATATCAAACAGTGATAGTCACAACACATTTCACGGCATGGGAGGCATTGTATGTGTAACACAAAAGCAGAAGTACAAAAGAGTCAACCGGTTTTGAAGCTGCAATCCTTACCATCAGCTATGGCAATGGCTGCCCATTGTAGCATACCTCTGAAATTGAATCTCAGAAAATATTACTCAACTTAAAACAAGGTTGAAATAAAAGACAATGCAGATTTGAAACCAAACTAAATCTTAACTCGAGTCTTACTACAGCCATCAGAATTACTGTGGATGTCAGGGAAAATGGGATGAAATTCCAGATCATCCCGGATGGAGTGGCTTCATAGAAACTGCAACCGGCCATTTACCGTACGAAAAGACAGAAATACTTTTCTTGCCTTCACCTGCGGCACACCAACACTTCCTACGTGTGTANGCCATTTACCGTACGAAAAGACAGAAATACTTTTCTTGCCTTCACCTGCGGCACACCAACACTTCCTACGTGTGTACTATCAGGTACAATCGTGGTGAGAACGAGTGCTACCCCTCAGGATTGGCGCTGGGAAGTTACTCAGAGAGGCATAGTTCATATAAAGTCGCTTGATCCACCTGCTCCAGAATCACGTTTGAAATTGATTTAGTGTGGTTGTATGAAAGGCTGCTACACGAGTTGCAGTTGTAACAAAACTGGTGTGAAATGTTCTGCTATTTGTATCCACTGTCGAGGTAATGGACGTACGAATGCAAAAGACTTAGAACCTCTTAATGTATATGACGTCTCAGATGAGGGTTATGATATGGACAGCGTAGATGACACATATTTTCAAATAAACGTCAGTGATTGGCTACACGAGGAGACACAAAATTCAAGTGATAATAACATAGCATGGTCTTGTAGATCAGACATAGAGTCTAGTGAATCAGACATGTCAACTGAAGCTGAGGGCGCCATATCTGCATTATCTACTGTTAAAAACTCATTTTCTGAAAATTTGACGGAACTTAATGGTACAGATATTGCTGTAGCAGATTTTTATAAACCGAGCTGGTCCAACGGACGTAGAAGTACTTTGCAAAACAAGAAAAATCTTCGCATTGAGTAAAAATATCTTGTGGAACATGCCTACTGGGGATCCGCGTTAAAAAAAATGCTCCTGTAACTCTACCTCCTGGGTGGTGTGGCAATGAGTTAAGAATGAAATACCTAAAAAAAATNTTAAAAAAAATGCTCCTGTAACTCTACCTCCTGGGTGGTGTGGCAATGAGTTAAGAATGAAATACCTAAAAAAAAATCAATGCTCTATGAAATAAAAGTACTCTTTGTAATTTAATGCAAAATAACTTGAGCTAATTTATCACAATAAAAGCAGAATCTGCCATTAGGTAAATAAATTTAATTTGTGAAATAGTTGAGTGGCTGTAAAATTGTAACGACTGGCTTTATGAGAAAGAGAAAAGGAATATGTTTTATAGAGAACTTAATTGCCTGTATTTGTTATCTAACACTTTTATATTTAATGAATACTTCACGAATTATATGGAAAACCACGTTTTTGAGAGCCTTTTATTGTGCGAGACAGCAGAAGGCAAACCCCATGCTACCTGGTACTGGATGAGAGATGTCTAATGATGGGAACTACACCTAATAAACAAACTGCCGAGGCTCACGAAATAACAGAGACTTGACTTACAATGTAACAAACACGCGCGATATTTTTTCAGTTCTGTTGAAAGGCGTTGATCTAGTTAAAGGTTTTACGGTGTAATATGTTACATTTCTTCCGCCAAGTAAAATACTCGAAAATAGATTGTATGGCAGGGGAAAATAAACAGAATGTTTAGATGGCAGAGTCTTGGACGCCGTTATCATTGGACGGGTAGCATGTCTGCAGTCGGATTGCTTCTATGAGGTTGTTTATTCAACACGAACTTCTAACCGAAAGCCAGGCAACTGGTGGTAGAGCCGGCCTTCGCTACGTGCTTCCCAGCTCATTACTGGAAACACTACAGTAGTTTGTTCGTGAACTGAGGGTACATAATACCTCAGGACGCAAGACTCTTGAAGCTTTAGCCAGTTTATTCCTGAATATTCCAGTATGAAGTTACTAAGTTATTAAAAAAATAGTCACTGTTCTTCAATTTAAAGGGATACTGAGCTCTGATATCTACCGTTACGGATAAAAAATTTTCGCATAAGTATTCATTCACCAGAAAACTAGACTTTGGAGTCTCAGGATTGCTCGAGTACGTCTGGATAAGATTTTTCTCAATTTCTCAGTTTAAACAGAAAAACAACAGCGTTAATTATTCTGGTTCAGCACGAAGAGTGAATTAATATAAAATATAGGCTATTACAGTTCTGTAAAGTGTGTTATGTTTCACAATACATTAAGTGTCACATTTTACTTCTTTAATACTGCATTTTAATCACTACATGCGAAATAAACTGACGTTAATATTATGCCGTACAATCTTCCCAGTATGGTTCATACAAATCCTTTTTAAGATTTTTGTTGAGTGTCGCAGTGTCCAAATTATGGGAAAAATATTGGGATATATTTGTTCTTCATAAGCATTATACTGTAATGTTAATTGGTGTTTACTAACATACGTAATTTTTAATTCCAACATAATATACAACACACTATGCTCACTTTACATATCACCATGCCATCCAAACTTTCTATGTTGAAATTATACTGAATTACGATATTAATTCCATCAATGTTTTAGTTAAATTTTATGTAAGTTACCTCAACTATCACAAACAATTCCTAGAATTAACGAGTGAGTTACTTTTAATTTATCTTACATTTTCGTTTTAAGAATTTATTTTACTTACAAGTTAAACATAATTGAAACAAATGCCTTCCTACAAAAATAATTACGAACTTTCCTAGAAAATTATGATGGGTGAACGTTAACTTTATAAATGTATTACAAAAAATTGTCCAAACACATTTATTCCAGCATAATGTATTTCTAAACTTGCCAACCAAATACCAATGGCTAGACGCTTTGGCTAAACATGCAAGTACCTACTAGCTATAATAGTATATTTTCCAAATAGTAACCAACACGCAACCAATAATAGGACTTTCATTTTAAAGTTTTTCGGTGCCAAAGCTAAAAATAAACTAAACAATCAGGAAGATAATAAAATTTATGTGTGCATATTTTTTTTTTTAAATTTGAATTTGCCCTATTTAAGAGCGCTTGGAACCATTTTGGCTGAGTTTTCTTGCTGCCCAATATTCCTTCATGAGTTGTGGCTGTCTTTGTTTTCTTTCCTCCGTGAAGGTGTAGTTGTTTTTCCTTCTGATTTTGGGTTCAAATTTTGCAGTGTCGACCAATCTTCTGAAGGTTTCACGGTCTCTCGTGTTTTCTTCTGTAATTGAAAGTGATTTTAGGTCGTTTCTGACTTCTTGTAGCCAATTGGTGGGTGTTTTTAGACTGTTGTTGTGATCGAAAATCTTTTTGGTTAGTCTGTAATTGTCCATTCGTTGTAGGTGGCCATAGAATTTTAGCCGTTTTTTTCTAATGTTCTCTGTAATTGGTTCTACTTTGGTATAAAGTTCGTTGTTGCTTTTGCATCTGTATGTTCCGTCTTCTGTTCTTCTTGGGCCTAGAATTTTCCTGAGGATCCGTCTCTCTTTTTTCTCGAGTTCTTCTCGTTGTCCTACCTTTTTTAATGTCAAGGTTTCTGCACCGTATGTTGCTTGTGGCCTAATTACTGTTTGATAGTGTCTGATTTTGGCTTGCCATGAGATCGTCTTCTTGTTATAGCGATCTTGAGTGGTTCTGTACGCGTTCTCCATTTTTTGTGTTCGGTTTGTGATGGCAACATTGTCTAGACCGTTGGTCTGTATCCATTCGCCTAGGTACTTGAATTTATTGACCCGTTTGATTTTGCCGAATTCTGTGATGATGTGTTTTCCTGTTGGTCTGTGTTCCATATATTCTGTTTTCTTGTAGGAGATTTGGAGACCGGTTTTTGTGGCAATTTTGTGGAGTGTTTCAATTGCGACTTTGGCGTCGGTTGTGTTTTCTGATAGGATGGCAATGTCGTCTGCGAAAGCGAGGCATCTGACCTCAAATTTCTTCTGGCCTCTCCCAAAGGTCAGACCCTGGATTCCGAGTTGTTTCAGTTCTTTCTCCCACTCTTTTACGATTTTGTCCAGGACTAGGTTGAATAGGATCGGGGAGAGTCCGTCGCCTTGTCTGACACCTGTTTTGATTTTAAATTCTTTCGACAACTCGCCCAGAAATTTAACTCTGGACGTTGTGTCGGTTAACGTCTGTTCGATTAGAGCTCTTGTGTTTGCATCTATTCCCAGTTCTTTTAGTATTTGGAATAGCGTGTGTCTATCGATGGAGTCGTAAGCTTTTGTGAAATCGATAAAACTGATGACTGTGTTCTTGTTTCTGAGTGTTCGGTTCCTTAGGATCGATTTCAGGTTGTGTATTTGTTCAGGGCATGATCGGCCTTTCCTGAATCCGGCTTGGTATTCGCCGATCGTTGATTCCGCCTGTTGTTCTAGTTTTTCTAGGAGGGCTTTGGATAGGATTTTGTAGGTAACCGCTAGCAGTGAGATTCCCCTGTAGTTGTTGATGTCCATCTTGTTGCCTTTTTTGTGGATTGGGTGGATCAGTGCGAGTTTCCAGTCGTTTGGGACTTTGCCTGTGTTCCAGCAGGTTTCAATAATTTTGTGGATTGTTGTTGCTGTTTGTCCTCTTGTAGTTTTCCAAATTTCTGCCGTGATCCCGTCTTCGCCTGGGGCTTTGTTGTTTTTGAGTGACTGGATGTAACTTTTGACTTGTTTCAGCGTTGGCGGTTGTGATGGTGGGTATTGGTGTGTCGGTGTGGAGAATTGTAATCTCTCCTGTGGTTCCTCGCAGTTTAGTAGGTTTTCGAAATAGGATGCGAGCATGTTGCAGTTTTCGAGGTTATTTGTGATTATTTTTCCTTCTGTGTTTTTGAAGTGGAGCGATGGTGGTGTGTAGCCTGTGAGTTCTTCTCTAAATATTTTATAAAATTCTCTTGTGTTGTTTTTGTTGTAGTCCTCGTCTAGTTGTGTCAAGCGGTTGCTGTCGTACTTGCGTTTTTCGTTTCTGATTGTTTTGGATGTTTGTTTTCTGGTTGTTGAGAATTTGGTCCAGCTCTCTAGTGATTTCTTTTGGTTGTGCATATATATATTTATATATATATATATATATAATTAACAACCTATGTTGACATAATATTTCTAATCCTATGTTTGTACAACTTAACTAGAAACACCCATCACCAACTGTTATGGTCATAATATTGTCCCAGAACATTACTAAATGAGAACAATTTAAAGACAAGCAATTTTTTTTTTTTGTGAAATTATGTTGGTTTTACACTTTTGCCGCAAAAAATGTGTACTTACCAAATGTCGGCAGCATGTTTTAAAAGTAACCAATACTTTACGAACAAAGTAAGTTTTAAATAAGATAGTTTAAGAGTAAAAAAAACCTTGAAAAACATACAAAATTCATTGTTTAATTTATGTATAAATGTGTCAGTTTTGGTTGTTGACATAATGCTGACATGAATAAACAACAAGTTTGTGTTTCCAACACAGACACTCTACATAGCCAACTAAACATATTTTAATGCCAAAGTACCTAAAGTCTTGAAAATAATTCACATTTTTTTTAAATTTCAAGAAAAAAACATTGATTTCTTTCCATTAAAAATGTTTCAAAATATCAGAAATATCGACTACACAATGTTGCCTAAAATAAAAATATACGCAAATTACCAACAGTATGTTCACTAAATTGTTACCAACGATCAACCAATCATTTAAAGTTAAAAATGATTACACTTGCTGTAATTTATGTTCTGTAATTTTCTGATTTAGTGGCATCATTGTGCAGGTGATATGATGCTGAGGAACCTCATAAAAGGTTCATGGTAGAAAACTTCCTTTCGCATATTAAGTTGGGCCAACTTTGCATTAATGTGTTCTTTCCAGCCAAACACTTGCAACCAAATACCAACATTTAGCCCAACTCAGGTTGCTACTGGGGTACATAATGTAGAGCAAAGTATTTCTAGCCACTACTGTACAACAAGCCAGTGGTCTTACCTATGAATAAGTTATTCGCACGGACACCTGCGAGGTTTAGACTCTGCGGAACCATACATGCACACGTGTCGGTGTTCCTTTGGCTATTGGCTGCGTGGTAAAGATAATACTTTTTGCCACTCGACTGGACCAGTCAGGCAGATAGAGAGAGAGAGAGAGAGAGAGAGAGAGGAGTTGAGGTAACGTGTTTCAAAAGGTGACTAGTCTTCAAATATTTTCGCGAAAATCTGTGATTTGTACCGATTATTAAACCTTGCAAGTTTTCTAGATGATTATTGGTTCAAATTACAAGATCTGAACACGAAAATACCGGTGGCAGTGAGTAGGAGATAAGTGATGTGTGCGCCTAACTATATCAAGTATCAAAACTTATTGTATTTGTAACTCTGAAATCATAAATTGAATACGACTTGGAATAGCTAACATGTGGTAGGCTGCGTAATATTCGCTTGGTCAATGACTAAAAGTCAACCGGGCCATGGAAGATGAACACTTCGTTCAATAACAAAAGTGTAAGGAGACGGAGAGATGGCATCTCGGTGTGTCTAGCATTCGTGGCTGACTGAGTACTATCATGTGAAAGCAGAGTCGGTTAGCAATGTGAAGCCTGTTGTGCATTGTAGCCACGTCCTAGGGACTGTCTATTTGTAGTTTAGAGTGAAGTCTTGAGCTATTCATTCACATACTGGTTTATTTCTGGACACAGCACCTGCTGTTCTTTTCTGCCGCCCATAAAGTAATTAAAGTTTTGGACTCTTCAAAACCCCATGTATCACACCTGGAACAATGACACGAACATTGCAACAGTTCTCGGTCTGTAAAATGTAGAATAACCTTAAATATTATTGTAACGTTTTAATGTTGCTAATTATTTAATCAAGAGGTAATTTCTTGCATGTGCATGTCTTTGACTTGGCGTTTAATGACCGCTGTTTACGTGTCTGTTACTGAGTCTGAACCTCTTACTGCAAATAGTACACACATGTACACTGAAGAGCCAAAAAAATCTGGTATAGGCATGCGTATGCAAATAACAGAGGCATGGAACCAATCAGAGTAACGCGATGCGGTCGGCAGCTAGATCGGTTACTGCTGCTACAATGGCAGGTTATCCAGATTTAAGTGAGTTTGAACGTGGTGTTATAGTTGGCGCACGAGAGATGGGATATAGCATCTCCGAGGTAGCGATAACATTTGGATGTTCACGTACGACCATTTCATGAGTGTACCGTGAATATCGGGNGGGGGGGCTTCACGATATTAGGCAGGAGTACCAGTTTTATGGCTCTTCAGTGTATAACGTCTTATACCTCAAACCACATGCACAATAAGGCATAACACAATATAAAGACTATTGTGCTACAAAAATAACTGCAAAAGTCTCACGCATTATTATAACTGAAATTTGACACACATTTCAAATTGCAACTGTGGATAATTTAGATTTACGTGGTTGACTTAAGACCAATCATCGGGGAATACTGAGCAATCGCAGTATTATTGTTGTAGGGGGTAAAAATCTCGAACCGAGAAAACAGTTTTAATTAATATCAAACAAACATTTCACTATCCGATATCTTGCCTGTTGATTTACTTCGTATTGCTACACGATTTCCCGCTGTCTGCCGTTTTATCGCAATGGTATTTTGACGTCTGCCAAGCCAATCCCAGCAAAGCATAGAATAAGTATCATTCTGATGTACGATCACAACCAGTTTAGTTTGTACCGGAAGTGATATCGATCGGAATTTCTTAAAGGGCCGTGTAAGAAAGTGTCATGTTGTTTTGCAACAGTTAAGACGGCTTTTTTTTTAAGTATTATTAAACCTAAATATTAAAAAATTAATGCTCTCAATGTATTTTAAGATTTAACGGTATATTGTATTTGCAATGCAAATTATTTTACAATTTTTATTCGTTTTATAGGGAGTGTATATTTAAACAGTGCTTGGATATAAATAACTGAGTGTAGTTTCTGAAATTGTGAATTCTATTTTAAGGAATATCGAATATATAATGTATAGTGAAAATTTCAATTTACGCATGCTTCGGCACTATAAACACCCATGTCACTCCAACTCGTATATAAATGTATATATATATATATACCCCTTCCTTTTTTTAGAACTTTGTGGCTACTCCACTGAACGTTAAGCTGCACGGCAGTTAAGGCAACTGAGATGACGCCACTTTGTCGTATTGGTAGGCGAGTGGCCCGGCTGTCTCCTCCATCGTGGCCTCCGCTCCTAGGGAATACATTTCACTGGTTATGTAGAGGACGATCGGTAAAACAAACACATATATGTATATCTACATCTAGATTGCAATACATTAGTTTCAGTGTGCAAAGTCAGGAGAAACATTACGTAGGGACTTCTCTTTTACAAACTGACAGATGGACATTACACGTGCGGTATGACGCAAGCTGCACAACTACATTCTGGTAGCTGATTTGCAACCCAGTGGGAAACCCTCTACGGTGTCGGCTGTACACGGTCAAGTGAGCACTTTTGAAAGTCCTGCGAAGTACCGTTGGTTGTGTATCCTTCCGCATTCAAAAATAAACATTGCCATGCGAATTTCAGCTGGTGTTTTCATTACCAGAGCAGATTCACAATTCATACGCTCATTAAATATAAAACAAACAAAAACTATTGTAACCAACTTTTTAAACACGTACAACTTAATTTTGGTTAATATAAGTTATATATATTTGTGTTTGTAACGTTTTACTATTTATAAATAAATGCTTTTAAGTATGGTATAATATTCCGTAGTTATTGAGTATTATTTATTCCATCATGCCACATGTTAAACCATCAACGAATCAATGCCATATTAAATTTTTTCCATAATATTTACGGCAGTACAAAGTAAATTTAGATTTTGAATTGATTTCGTGTGGCATGTTTTTTTATTTCAGTACAGTTTTACAATGTACTATATCCCTGCTGCATTCATTACAACAGAAGCAATATTTGCTAACGTATCAGAATTCCTACTGATACAACGTACCACTAATGGTAAAAATTCCTTGCAAATTAATAACTATGTATACAGATGCTATGTAAAATCTAATGACCTTTAAGCAAATGGCCGGTTGCCATATTTATTACATATGCTGAAAATAATAAATTGTCATATAACTAGGTGGCTGAACCATTGCGATAAAACATGTTTGCAGCGTACGTTTATGGTGATACTTAGATCAAAATGCAAGTTCCGGAAAAACCCACCTAGTATAATGATTATTACAGTTTCTAACGACACGAATGTATCTCCCAAGACTTTCCTTAGGCACCGTCCGGACTGAGCAGTCGGCAGTCGTGCAGTTGGCCGCCGGCAGTTGGCAGTCCGATGCTAATATATGTGTATCGGAGTGGGTTTTTCACAATGAGCAGTCGTGCTGTCCGCAGTCGAGCAGTCGCAGATCGGTGAACTCTATCTTGGACTGCCTAGTCGTTGATATTTATTTTTACGATAGCCACATTATATATTAAAACCACAAACACCTTAAAATACAGTTCATGGTAAATTGTCTATAAAAACATTTTGAATTCGAACACTTTTGTAAGCAAATAAAGTTGAAATACCTATACCATTTTCGATATTAATTTTTTTCGAAAACCAGGTTTTTTAATTTTATTTTTTTTTCCAAAATAACAACAGTTTTATTTATTCCAATATTTTTTCTACTGCTCACCGCGAAAATTACTTTGTCGATTGCCGGTTGCCGACTGCGGACTACAAATTACTCATTCTGGAAAAGGACTTACGAGCAAAACACTTTCCACTTAGAAAATTAGAACAAGTATATCGATATGAATATAATTTCACCGAAATATTAACGAAACAATCCCTTGCTGATGACGACGTATTTAATGAAATTGCATTTACGCATTGAACCCAAAATCCTATTTTACTCAGAATCCTTGGAAAGACCTCGACCGCCCAAATATCTTCACGCACTCACTCTCTGATTGAGTTTATGTGTGGGAACTCGGGAAACTCACTGTTTATGCTGGATTGTATACATTTCATAGTAAAATCAAATGCCAAAAACTGCACAAACGTATTTATAAAGTACAGGTGGATTTTCCACGTGTAGTATCAAGCAAATTCATGGCGTTATTTGGTCAAAATGCGTAAAGTAATTCTCGAAAGTCGTGCAAAGAACACACGTCCACAGCATCTCATATAATCGCTATACAATATCGCAAATATAATTCAATGCACTTTAAAAAGTAGTTTCTTCCAGGTTGTGAATTAATATAACCTATTTAAATGGTTTGTAGACACATTGGCCGTTTACAATTATATTTAACATTATACATAAGAATTTGCATTACTGATAATAAGTTGAATGACAGATAATGGTAATAAAAATTATTTATTTACTATGAAAGTTGATTAGGGTTACTAAATGCCAGCTAAAATCATGTGCAAAGAACAAAACATGGAAACGGGAGGAAGCTAAAAAAATTTGCCTCACAAATTCACTGAATCCAATGCCCACAAACACAGGGATGGGACAAAGGTAAATATTAATAATAATTCAGAAAATAGTGGGCCTCGTAACTTTAACGGTGCGACGACTGTGTTTTTTAGAAAAGTTGATTGCAAAAGCGCTCACTTTCCGCACGTAAGTTCATAGGTGGTATAATGTTTACCACCTCATTTTCCACAACGAATAGTCTCAGAGAATTTGTTTCTGAAGTTCAGAAGAACACTGTGTACTGTATTCCTGAGACAAGAGGACGTCTGCATACTCCACAGTAGCCAGGAACCTCTTTAAATTTTGTAACATTCAAGTGCATGAAAAAAAAAAATGCGAGCGTCATGAAGATTTTTCGATACTCGCAAAACTAACATAAAATGTGATCACTAAAAATATGCATTTATTTTTCAATACTAAATTCCCAAGAAAATTCGGCTCGGTAAGAACAGGGATGTGAAAATGATGACTGGGTTCGGACGAACGTTGAAAGTGGCGTATGACTTAATGAGCAAAGCGGGAAATGGCTTGGGAAACAGCAAGCAGCAGCACTTCCTGCCGCAGGTCTCCGTGGCTGCAGCGTGGAACAGCGGCTCTCTATGTAGTCCATTCACGGTTAATCACAACTTTTCTGGAACACTGTTTAGGTTCTACTTTCGGGCAGTTCTCTACGTATCTCTACGTCATGTGTAAAAAAGAAGTAAATGTGCGGAAGACAATGTCAAGCAGAAACCGACGCACCATATGCAAGCGCTGTATAGAGATAAAAAATATATATATTTCATACATAATAGTAAAAAAAAAACTCATAAATAATCCACTTAGAGAACTGCCACACATGTGATGGGGTGATTTTTCTATGGTTTTAGTCAGAAAGCGTAAATATACCGTGAATAGACCATATATTTTGTATAGATGTTCTTGGCAGTTCAATGTCAGTCGATCTGCCGCGCTGCTCCCATTAGCTGGTTTCAGTAGCTTATCAATGCTGTGCGCTGTTGCCTAGTTCGCAGTGACACAGAAGCCATAGTGAATCGAGTGAAATGTTTGTTCGATGTACTCAAGAATTATTGAAAGCTTTCAGTACAATTACGCTGGTTTTCTCAAGACGCTCAGTTTGTGAATATGACTGTATCTTAATCCTTTCGAACTTTACATTTTTAAGGAGTGCATGACAGCTGACATAAACGGACGATTCTTATATTAGAGGACAATATTCTTTCTTCCTCTGAAAATAAACAATATTTCGTACGCAGTTTTTAATGTGCCCCTCTTGCTTTGGAAATAGATGATAACGAAGATTGACTCGTGCTTACTGGACAAAGGTAATGTGTACCACACCAGCTGCCACATTCCACCCAGTGTTGGTGTCTGCTACAGAAAGTAGCTTCAGTACTGCAACTGGCTTTCAACGATACTCACTGATTTTCATTTACTTGCTTGTCAAGTTTTTCGTCGACATTAAGGGGCTAAGTAAACCTTGTGCTAGCATCTGTATTTTCAAAAGAGGAGTGGTTTACAGACTAGGTCTATATTCTACAGTGTGCATTATTTCATTACTAATTTATCATACAAATAATTCGTTAAAGTATACGTTCCAAACAAATAATCATTTTGAGATTAGGATAATGTGATGTCGGTGAACATACAGTGCGACTGATATGAGAGGAAGAAGGGAGCAGCATTGTACCCGCGTCAAAGTCAATATCTGTGTCAATTGGAGAAAATTTTGTCAGGCAATGAGTTAGAGATTTTGATTGCTTTTGACAAAGGCTGTCATTCGTAAAGAGTGTTAGAATTTTACGATAAGGGAGAAATTCCGAGAGTTGCTATGCACGTGAAAAAGTACCGTGACAATATTGTTTAAATATGTCCGTTTCCGTTATGAGAAACGAATGACAGGTGAAAGTTTTTAATTGGAAAATAACGACTAGAGACACGGAAATTCCGCGAATTAATATGAGGGTAGGTTAAATTTCAACAACATGTACTTTTGAGTTGAGTTGCTATCTACTGTATATTGGACGATGGTTTGATAGGTTCGCCCCGGACCGCTTTCGACCAATAACGAACTTGCAAGGGAAACAGGAACAGAGTCCCGTGATGCCTGCTCTGGAGATCAACAACCAATGAGCAACTCATACTCAAGTACACACAATATTGCGTAGTCTAGCTGCTGCCTAATGGATCCGCGACATTTCTGCGTCTCTTACAATAACATTGCAACTGTGCGGGTAAAATTCGCATAGAAAATTCACGATATTCGATAATCTGGGGACACTAGACCACCTGGACGAGACTTAGGTAAACCAAAAATATATGGGTAAGATTCTGCTGGATTATGCCTTAAACTTCCTGTTGACGAAGAAGGTCGCTTGGTCGTGTTTTAAGTGTGGTCAGCGAAGACGGGTTTTGTTCCCGACTACAAATAGTTATTCAGGTGAAAAATCTCAAATATAAATTATTATCACAATGAAATGAATGCGCAGTCGTGCAAGGGTTTCTTTTTAAAATTATATGACTGTCTGGGAGATGGCACTACAACTTTAGTTTATAATCCTTCATTTTGTGCCGTTGTTATTTATACATTTTCCATACCCGGCTCGCGCAATTGCATATGAACTTCGCAATGTCAACACTGGTAGTGTAATTACCCGCTGGACTGAGTGCTGCACCGGTGACCGTCATACAACCTACATGAAGACAGGCACAGTGACGTGGACTACAATGTGTTCTCCGTCATCATGCGAGGTGTACGATGCTGCAATATAAGAAGAGCTACGTGTAGAGCTGCAGTAGTGTTTCGTTGAGAAGAGAACTAACATCATCATCATGTTTAACCTTTGTAAGTGTGTGACATTTCTGCCGGAAGCGGTGAACATGTACGATAACTACTTTATCGGATACAGAAGAGTTCTTTTTAAACCAAGAATTGAACATGAGCAAGAACAAATATGTGACTCTGAACATCATTTTTGGGGTTATCAGGACGCTTGCGGTAAATTTTATTATGAAATTCGCCCCTGCTACAAGGTCGATCAGTGCCCCGTCTACAATCTCCGACCCCAGAATAAGCTACCTGAAAATGGGCGTTTTCTCGCAGTATGTACAGAATGTGAAGACATTACAGAACTACACACCGAGAATAAGAAGGTGAAATTTACCTTGCGAGAAGTTGATACTGGAGCAACTTACCGCTGGACTGAAGAATGTACAGGCCACATACGTACGATCAAGCGGGAAGAATGTGGTACCACATACGTTCTACCCTGTGCTGCTAAGTTATGATGCGTCTTCAATTGAAAAACTATAAGTGAAGGTTAGTAAAACCAGTTACAACAAGAACATGGGCGACGATGGAGCAGATATCATCAGCAGCACGAAGGCAGAGGGCGCAATAATATGTCATAGCAAGTGTAAATGTTGTAAGATAATGTACGACATTTATGTCCATATACGACTATTATTGTTCAAGAACCACTGACGTCATGTCGGAGGCATATGGCTGCTATATAAGCAGTGTCTCTCCCGCCAGTCAACACCAGTGAGCTCAAGATGAACGTGCCATTTCGCCCAGAGACTGTCTACAGCAGTGTGGTGCCTGGCAACAACTGTATAACTTATGTACATATAACATACAGAGAACATTGCAACGGTATAGCACATTGGTTGCTTGTGCACAACCCAACATCGACGTACGAGCAATGTCAGCAGATGGTCGAATGCAATATTCTGGGAAGATGTGTCGTTAACTATATGCGAACAGACACTCCCCTGCCATGTGGGCCGGATGAAGTTATAAGTCATGCTTTATTGCAATATGCAATAAGAATTTACCTTCCGCAAAAACCTTTGGTACTGCCCGCCAACTCTGCTGTGATTGGCATTATTAAGGAGGACGTCCGGCTGCCAGCTGATGTCAAACGCAAGAAGTCTACCGCCACCAGACGTGAGAAGCCTACCGGCTCCGCCAAGTCCTCGATTTTGCATCGCAGCATACCGCCTCATCGCAGAACGTCTCGTAAGAAGATGTTGCCGGTCACAACATGTCTGAATTGTGGCAATACATCGCTTCAGGACGTGAGCAAATTATCTGTTGCTGATAGAAATGCATTACAGCTGCATGTATTCACTACTTTGCTTGCAAAGGTATAGTGTGTGTAAGTGTTTTAATTGGCTACTTATTGTATGCTGCAAGTACTGAGCTTGGAAACTATAGTGACAAAAAAAATGTTTTATAGTATATATTTAATTGGTATAGTGTGTAAAAAAATTTTTAATTGTTTATAGGTCATTGGTATATTGAAAAAAATGTTTTAATTGCTGTAGCTACTCAGCTTGCAAAATGTTTAGTGAAAAAAAAACTGTTTTAATTGTATTTTGCTATCTTGATGTATGCAGCAACTACTACTGTGCTTTCAAAAAAAATGTTTTAATTGTATATATATTTAACTGCTATCTTGATATGTGTGTACATTCTCTTGTGTGTGTAATGGTTATGATTGACGAGTGTGTACTGTATGTATTGGTCATGATTGTCGTGTAAATGAATATCTTAATGTCAAAAAAATTTCTATAATATATACGTCATGAAAATCATAGTGTTATTATTTCGGTTCGTTATCACACACACGCACACAGCCCATACTAAAATGTGCTAGTATATTAAAAGCAGAAAAAAAAGTACACTACTGCAATGATATGTCTTTGTAAAGACATTACATGATGGAGCACGTACACTTGTCGTATCGCACTGGAGGGGGCGCGCCCCGGTCGCCGCCGCAGCTGCTGCTCTAAGAGAGGTCACTNAACAGCGCTCTGAGTCTCAGTCGTACAGTCTTGTTTGAGAAAAGGGTATAAATACCCCCTCCCACTACCCCCACACTCATTCGTGCCTGGGCGTCTGTGCGAAACGGATCTCGCTGCTGCTGTTCAACTAGAGTCCTCACGATTGACAGCGTACTACCTGCAGAGTGCTGTGTATCGTGTGTGTACACCTGCAGAAGAGAGCATTGATGCCAATACTCTACGCAACCTTCTCGCCTCTTTAGAGGTAAGTGTGTGTGTGTTTCGGCTGCTGGTGAGTATTGACATTTGTGAAGGTGCCACCCACGGATAGTACTTTATTTAATTTCCTCTAGGGCTTTTGTAGGACTGCGAATATAACTTCATAGTACTTAGTTCCGTGTGTGTCGAATCTAGGGTTTAGTTCCATCTAGGGTTTTTTTTCTGAGACTGCGGGTATCAGTACTTAATTCTGGTAATTGAGAGGCTTGTCTTTACTTGTGTGCGCGTATATAACTTTGCATTGTTTTTTTACGCACATTCAATTAATATTCTCTCGCCATCCCTTGCAGATCTGTTTATATTCAGTTTGTGCCTTGCTTAACACAGTGTTAAAGTATTAGATGTTCTTATTAAAGCAGCGCCTATATTTTTGTGAACAATCCGCCCCTTTTTTTCTCTCTGTTTCTCGTAGGATACCACCTGGGTCTGGGCTGCCTGCCACGTACTGCAGATATATATATAAATATATTACCACTATTACTGCTACTGCTATAATGGAATCATCATCATCATCATCATCATCACCTAATTCGCCAGCATCACCATCGTTGTTTCTATCCACTGCGGCATTGCTTAACCCCCCTTCAGCTCCCATTATATGCATAATCACACTACAGTGTGGTTTTTGCGACCGGGTCATTACGGACCGCCGGAATGGACTACGTCACGAGCGTAATTGCTCCCTAAATCCATTCCGGCAGCCTGCCTCACATCTTTGCGATAGGTGAGGCCATCCCTTCAACCGACTTGACAAGCTTGCCGAACATAGTTTAACATGTACAGGACTGGTCAGACAGGCCATTTTGCTTAACTGTACGTTCAGTAATGAGGGCTTTACGCACTCTTGTCATGCCAGGCGTCATGAACGTACTTGTTGGGCGAACCCTGCTGCTCCTTCAAGCGCATGTGGGACTTGCGGCCGGCAGTTCACCAGAACCGATAGGCTTCGTGCACATAGCGCTAAGTGTACTGGTTCTGCTGCCACGTCATCCTCCCGGCCGGCGAAGCAAGCCCGAGTTACAAGTCAGCAGCTGACGGCCCATTGGCACTGGGGCTGGCAAGAGCAGCTCGTATGGCTTTGTGGAGGTTGAAAGCGTGTTTAGAGGTATAATGAAAACATACATCTCTGAGAATACTTCGAGGGTAGCCATTGACATTTGCGACTACCTCGANCTAGGGTTTTTTTTCTGAGACTGCGGGTATCAGTACTTAATTCTGGTAATTGAGAGGCTTGTCTTTACTTGTGTGTGCGTATATAACTTTGCATTGTTTTTTTACGCACATTCAATTAATATTCTCTCGCCGTCCCTTGCAGATCTGTTTATATTCAGTTTGTGCCTTGCTTAACACAGTGTTAAAGTATTAGATGTTCTTATTAAAGCAGCGCCTATATTTTTGTGAACAATCCGCCCCTTTTTTTCTCTCTGTTTCTCGTAGGATACCACCTGGGTCTGGGCTGCCTGCCACGTACTGCAGATATATATATAAATATATTACCACTATTACTGCTACTGCTATAATTGAATCATCATCATCATCATCATCACCTAATTCGCCAGCATCACCATCGTTGTTTCTATCCACTGCGGCATTGCTTAACCCCCCTTCAGCTCCCATTATATGCATAATCACACTACAGTGTGGTTTTTGCGACCGGGTCTTTACGGACCGCCGGAATGGACTACGTCACGAGCGTAATTGCTCCCTAAATCCATTCCGGCAGCCTGCCTCACATCTTTGCGATAGGTGAGGCCATCCCTTCAACCGACTTGACAAGCTTGCCGAACATAGTTTAACATGTACAGGACTGGTCAGACAGGCCATTTTGCTTAACTGTACGTTCAGTAATGAGGGCTTTACGCACTCTTGTCATGCCAGGCGTCATGAACGTACTTGTTGGGCGAACCCTGCTGCTCCTTCAAGCGCATGTGGGACTTGCGGCCGGCAGTTCACCAGAACCGATAGGCTTCGTGCACATAGCGCTAAGTGTACTGGTTCTGCTGCCACGTCATCCTCCCGGCCGGCGAAGCAAGCCCGAGTTACAAGTCAGCAGCTGACGGCCCATTGGCACTGGGGCTGGCAAGAGCAGCTCGTATGGCTTTGTGGAGGTTGAAAGCGTGTTTAGAGGTATAATGAAAACATACATCTCTGAGAATACTTCGAGGGTAGCCATTGACATTTGCGACTACCTCGAGGTAATGAAACCTAATATCATTGGCCAATTACAGCAGGAAATCGAGACGCAGGGGGCGGTCAATTCTAATATATTTNATGGCAAGAGCAGCTCGTATGGCTTTGTGGAGGTTGAAAGCGTGTTTAGAGGTATAATGAAAACATACATCTCTGAGAATACTTCGAGAGTAGCCATTGACATTTGCGACTACCTCGAGGTAATGAAACCTAATATCATTGGCCAATTACAGCAGGAAATCGAGACGCAGGGGGCGGTCAATTCTAATATATTTCTAGAGTGTGTATATGGGAAACCAGAACTGCACGAGAACGAAGAGGATCGTCGTGCATTTAAGACGAAAAACGTGCCTCTCTTTAACGTAGCCGACATAGAGGCGGCTGTGTCGGCTGCCATTGCAAAGATCTGCATTGAGGAGACTGACTATATGGGGAAGGGTAGCAGCTCGACTCTCACTGCTGTGAAACGAGTCCAGTTACGCGTAAACAAGCTCGACCCTCTTAGGGCTTTCNCCAGTTACGCGTAAACAAGCTCGACCCTCTTAGGGCCTCCTCGTATATCCCATTGCCTGTTGGTTTTGCAGAGAAAGGCGCAATTATCAACCCACACAACATCGGCGACCAACAGTGTTTCAAATGGGCTATACTGGCACGTTGTGTAGAGGGGAGGAATCCACAATGTGTCAACAAACGATACACCGAGCTTGAAACACGCATTGAATTTTCAACAGTAGATTTTCCCACCTCTCTACGTCAAATACCGGCTTTTGAGAAAGCCAACCCGGGGTCAGCTTTAACATATATGCACTCAATGACGAGAATACGAAAATGGTGCCAATACGGGTGACAAATAAGTTACCAGAACAGCGACAAGTTACCTATTGTAGTGTATGCAGAATTCGAGGCCATGCTTGTGCCTGTACAAACGTATCAGCCAAACCCGGACGTGTCCTACACATATAGGTACCAAAAACCTGAGCCCTATTCATATGGCATATACATTAAGGTTGATTATTAAATTATTCCCGCCTATAAGACAACCAGCCTACCCTCACGTGTAACTGTTTACACAGGCGAAGGTGCGTCGAAACACTTTATGGAAGAGGTGGTTAAGATAGGACACCTGGTTAAAGACATATATAGCCAGTGTGAACCTATGCGCTCACTAACGCATGCGGAACAGGCTGACTGTGTTTTAGGCACTATCTGCTGCCACTGTTCTGACATGTTCACCGGCAACAACCAAAAGGTACATGACATGATTATTTTACCGGTAGTTTTATTAGGGCGTCATGTAATAACTGCAACAAGCTTCGTCACCGGCCCCAGAGACTGCCGATACTCTTCCATAACTTAACGTATGATGCCAATTTCATAATTAAGCATCTAGGATATGATACCCAGGACATATTTATTATTCCGCATAGCGATGNATAACTTAACGTATGATGCCAATTTCATAATTAAGCATCTAGGATATGATACCCAGGACATATTTATTATTCCGCACAGCGATGAGAAACTCATCACCTTCAGTAAGAGTTTGGGCGACAAGTTTACTATACAGTTCATTGATACGTATAGGTTCATGTCTGCCAGCCTGGCAACACTCGCTAAGAATCTGCCATCCGGTGAATTCCACACCATGTCTCGTTTCTTCACGGTAGAGCGCGAGCTAGAGCTGGTAACCTGGAAAGGCGTCTTACCCTACGATCATGTTAGCTCGTGGGAGAAGCTCGCCGAACCTCAATTACCAGCTATAGAGTGATTCTTCAATAGGCTTAGTGGGGAGAATGTCAGTGCCGAGGACTACCAGCACGCACAAACCGTCTGGTCTGTGTTCGGGTGTCGTACCCTCCAGGAATATTCTGAGCTCTACTTGAAGACGGACGTGCTGAATCTGTGCGACGTCTTCGAAAATTTCCGGGGGCTCTGTCTACACACATACAGTCTCGACTGTGTGCGCTATGTCAGTGCTCCCGGGTTCTTGTTTGAAGCAATGTTGCACAAGACACAGGTGGAGTTAGATTTGCTCTGCAGCTATGATGTGCACCTGTTTATTGAGGCAGGCGTCAAGGGAGGGGTGGCTCAATGTGTTAAGCCACACGCAGTTGCCAATAATAGGCATATACCAGAGACGTATGATGCCAACAAGCCATCTACCTACCTGTAGTATGTAGATGCTAATAATTTATGCGGTGGGGCGATGTCTCTACCGCTTCCATATGCCGGTTTCGAATGGACTGCCACGGACATCAAAGTGATGAGCATGCCGGACGACGGATATGTCGGCTATATACTGGAGGTAGACGTAGAATACCCTTGCGCTCTTCACGAAGAGCATATGGATTTTCCATTCTTGCCAGTGAACGAGTGTCCCCCGGGGTCCAAACAAACGAAACTCATGACGACACTGGAGAGCAAGCTTCATTATATCGTGCATTACGTTACTTTGAAGCAAGCATTGGGTCATGGGGTTACGGCTGAAGGCTGTTCACCGAGTCCTTCAATTCCTGCAGAAGCCGTGGCTTAAGCCCTATATAGATTTGAATACGGAGAAAGGTCAGACTGCCACGAACGCTTTCGAGAAGGACTTTTACAAATTAATTAATAATGCAACGTACTGCAAACTTATGGAAAATAAGCCCAAACGACAGCATATGGAACTCGTGTGCATGGAAGTGCGGGCGAAGAAGCTCATCGCTAAACCTGCGTTTAGATGCAGTACTATTTACGATGAGTCATTGTCCCTAGTCAAATTATATCCAAGAGATCATTGTGTTTGACAAGCCCATATACGCTGGGTTTGCCGTACTCGACCTGTCAAAGACATTTATGTACAAGTTTTACTACGATGCAATGCGAGCGCAGTATAGGGGCAGGGTAAACCTCCTTTACATGGATACTGATAGCTTTGTAATGGAGATTGCCAGCCCTGACTTCTACAGTGAACTCGTCATAAATCCGACTCTCATGCCGGATTTCGACACCAGTGCCTACCCGACCACTCATCTTTGTTACTCACCTACCAATTCTAAGGTGATTGGGAAGTTCAAGGATGAATGTGCGGGTGACGAAATGGTTGAGTTTGTCGGGTTGAGGGTGAAACTGTATGCATACCGCTGCCTGAATACGGTAGTGAAGCGCGAGAAGGGGATACAAGGGTGCGTAGTTGACAAGACGATAATGTTCGGCGATTATCGGCGTACCCTTCGGCCCAGCGCAGCATGAGAGTACAGGTCGCAGGTATTAGGTCGTACCATAACACAGTATATACAGAGCAATCAACCAAACTGGCTCTTTCGTGGATGGACGATAAGCAGAAAGTCCTGGATGATGGCATGCATACCATCCCCTATGGCTATCAGGCCTAATAAGAAAACAGCTCTGTGTCGCCAGAGAGTGTGCTTTTACTCCCGGCATGTACTGTAGCATGTACAGACGTCTTCGTATTCCGCCTGTCAGGTGTCGATAAGCATGCTATAGCACATGCAAGTGTGCTGGCTGATAGTCTACTGTAGCTCGTTCAAGAGGCAAGTTCCTAACATTGTCAGGTAGATTATCGGTTTTTATTCCTGCAGTATACCGGAGCACATGCAGGCCTGGAGGGCTTGTCAGGTATTCAAACATTGGCCCGCGCAGTCTGATTCAGTGTACTATAGCTCATGCAAGCGTTGCAATCTTCGACTTTGCCAGGTGTACTGGGTGGTAGCATGCAAGTAGTCTTGCCATGCATGTTACCAGCACGTACTGTACATGTTTTTTTTACTGAGGTATACTGGAGCACACACAAGTAGTAGTCTTGCCAGGTATACCATTCATACATTCCATTTTTTTCCACAAATGCTAATAACTGTACGTTTTCAGTGCATATTGAGTATCTTTCTTTTGTATGTTTCAATTACCCCCTCTGTATTCATGTGTAGAGTCACCGACGGCAAAACGCTTGTCAATCTTACGTGCTAGATTATGGCATTCTACTTTGTCATGTGTATGGTTTCCACCCGTACTACTACTACTGTAATAGTCATATTAGTGTTCGTTTAACTGTTCTCCGCACCCTCCATCGCACTGTGTGTTGGCATCACACCCGTGTCGCCGCTCTCATACTGTAGTATCCCGTCTGTATATGTTTTTTCCCTGTCGACGAAGCGCTCGCGTCATTGTTTTCCCCCTTGTCGCTCCGCAACCCACCTGTTCGCTATATCTATGACGTTACCAATATATATATTTATATATGTATTGATAGTGTTGTAGGAATAGCGTACTGCCGGTTCCAAGTCCGAGGTCCGTCTGCATGGTTATGCCATGCAGATGGTAAATGGGAGGATGGGGCCCGTCTGCATGTTTATGTCATGAAGATGGATGGACAGGGGTGGCATTGGTTTGTATTTTTTTATGTGCCAAGTTTATTAAACTTAAATTTTTAAAAAAAATATTCGATTATGGCAGATATCAAATCAGCACGATTAACTTCCCAAGTTTATTTTTTCTCTTGACATTAAAATCAGATTGCTTACTGCGAAATACAATGTGTGTTTGTACGTTTTGCGTTTAATAAAAGACGCAAATAAGCCCGTGTCATGCTTTTTATTTCTTTTTTATAAAAAAAAATCCTATTTGTTTTAAAATACTTGTTTACTGTGTGTATGTTGAGTTCAATTGAATACCTAGGCTGAGATAATTGCAAGTGTTTAATTTGGAATATTCATCTTCAATGCCTAAGAAACTAAATAAACAACAAAAAAAAAAAAACATATACCCATACTATTTTTTGATCCTTTCAATTAATTAATTTATAATTATGCTGCTAATCGAGTACTTAAAAAAAAACACACTTCAATGTGCACAGCTTCGTACGATTTAATGGCTAGAGGGGTGGTGGTGGTGGGGCCAACATGGCTGCCGCTACGGAGAGATCACGACGAACATACAGGAGTGACACAGCATCCAATATGGCTGCCATTAATTAAAATAAATTATACTTTTTTTAATTTACTGGCTGGAAAAATAGCCGCTATTGAAAACATCTTGTACTGTCTACTAACATGGTCGCAGATTATTAAAAAAAAAATTTTAAAATAAAATTTTATGTAAATAACTTTTTTAATTTACTGCCTGGCAAAATGTCCGCCATTGAAAACAACTAGTACTAACTGCAAACATAGTCGCCGATAATAAAAAAAAAATTAATACTTATTTTCATAAGTTTTAAATAAAAAAAAATTATTTTACTGGCTGGCAAAATGCCATCATTGAAAACAACTTTTGCTGACTGCAAACATGGTCACCGATTATTTAAAAAAAAAATTTAGTAAAATTTTACATAAATAATTTTTTTTATTTACTGGCTGGCAAAATGGCCGCCATGGGATGGTATGTTCTAGAATTTACTGGCTACAAACATGGCCGCCAACATGGCCACTAACATGGCCGACCTCCTGCAAATGCATTCTTCTTCCTGCAAATGCATTTCTCCTGCTCTTGCATTCCGGTGTCCCTGTGTCCCTGTCAAGAACCTGTGTTTGAATGCTCTATTTTCTAGTACTGATGACATCGACAGAGNTTCCGGTGTCCCTGTGTCCCTGTCAAGAACCTGTGTTTGAATGCTCTATTTTCTAGTACTGATGACATCGACAGAGTTATGAAATAAGACTGGATATGAAGAGTTCACCATGTAAAAGGATTGAAAAAAGATGGTTTCCGTCGAAAAGTTGTACGATTGCATGCTTGAAATCATAGAGGATGCCCTGCCATTATAACCTACTATAAGATAGCGGAGGTATTTCTTCATGTACTACATACAACTGTAATTATATTAAAATTACAACAGTTGTATTTAAAAAACGTTGCTTTTCTCTAAATATGTCAGAATTCACTTATCGCGAATATAGCAATGTAGAAGTTTCTCTGATCACGAAATTTTCTTACATATATAAACCGCCAAATATACTAGGTATGTGGTTTATCGATTTTTATTTATACTATATTCAGATGATCTTCTTTATGTAGTGAAGTGTAGATTAGATATCTACAATTGAGGTATATATTAGTAAAGCCTAGGGTAGATAAGGAGGGTATGTATGGGGTGGCACGAGGGCTCTGTCATGCTCGGCAGTAGTAAGGCGAGTGTGGTGGTGCTGCCAAGAAGTAGTGTGCATGTTTGTCGAGCTGTGCGGCGCGCTATCTAGCGGCGCGATAAGGCATTGCAGTGTGCGCACATCAACACCCCGCCCCAGGCTGACGTACATCCGTCCCCACAGTGTGTCCCCACCCCGCACACATGACGTACGTGAGCGAGCGTCCTGCTGATACGGCACGCCTCCCTACCTCCCTAGCATCACCTAGCAAACTCACCCCCTTCGCTATGACACTGCTCTCTTACGCAGCGCACCTGCTACACCCCGCCCGTCCTTAGGAGACCCGCGTCAGTGTTGCCAACCCTAGCGGAATTACGCTGCGCATTGCGGCATTTCAACCCTCGGGAGACAAAGTGGCGTAAAGTGATAAACACAGATAATGTGGCGACTTCCTAGCATGTTGCTGCCGTACCCCCTTTACCATTCCTTTTCCTCTACCAAAAAAAATTAAGCTGTTGGTGGTTTAAAACTAATCGGAACTGAGGGAGGTTTTCTTTTTAAAGCTTAGACATAATTTTAATTAACTAGTGTTTTAATACTTCTCTAATTTTGTAGAGATGTGTGTTTAGTGCGACGACCACTCAGCACCTGCCACTAACTACTGTCATTGTCGCCACCACCACTGCGCTGAAGACAGTGGAATGTTCAGAATTCATCTGATATCTTCACTCTTCTGATTTTATCACTTGTCACCATAAAGGTAAGTTTTTTCTCCCGTTAATTGTTGTATAGTAGTTCTTCTGCAGCCGCCCGCGATGACGGTTCGGATTTGTGCTCCTCGGCGTCGGGGTCGCAACGTCATTCAGTGCGTGTACCGTTTGACAGTTTGGCGAGTTTACTGGACTTAGATATTTGGATACTTCGTATTTTGGAGATTTTTTTGNGCGTGTACCGTTTGACAGTTTGGCGAGTTTACTGGACTTAGATATTTGGATACTTCGTATTTTGGAGATTTTTTTGTCACGTTTGTTCACGCTTTCCGTTGTTTTTCGAGATTTATTGTATTTCTGGTTGCACAGGCTTCGTCCNTTTTTTTGTCACGTTTGTTCACGCTTTCCGTTGTTTTTCGAGATTTATTGTATTTCTGGTTGCACAGGCTTCGTCCCTTAGGCCAGGCGCATTTTGCGACGAATTAGAGTAAATAAATAGTTGTGTACCGAAATTTAGCGGAATTGTACTAGAGCTGTAGCGAAATAACATCTTTCAATGTTGGCAACACTGCTTCACGTGTAAACTGCCTTGCACAGCATTGGCAGAGAATACCTGGTTCAAAGTGGTGATACATTTTGTAGGTGTCTCAACACGAAAAGCATTTAAGAAACGCTTCGTGCTCAACGACTAGTTTCAGGTTCTCAATTCAACTGAAGTAATTTTTTTGGGTTTAAAAATGGCTATAATCGATATCATCAGAATCACTTTTAACCGATCAATTTTCTATAGAGAATATTTATAGTTGTCTCTAGACCAGCATCATACATTTATTTTCATTACCGTGCGACGTTGAGGCGCATAGAGGCGATGGGACAAGTAGTGAGTGAGCAAGAGTCAGCCTTACAGCTCACGCGTTTAGAGGCCTCGAACGCGCAATACCTCTGCAGGTAGGTGGAACCCTTGACTTTCATACACCTCTTAAACT
Organism: Clitarchus hookeri; assembly: GCA_002778355.1. Classification (NCBI taxonomy): domain Eukaryota; kingdom Metazoa; phylum Arthropoda; class Insecta; order Phasmatodea; family Phasmatidae; genus Clitarchus; species Clitarchus hookeri. The sequence goes on from NQII01001008.1 coordinate 37,638, forward strand.
ATTTAGGCTCTAAATCTGAATCTGCGATTTCAATAAGTAGCATTATTATATTAAATCTTTAAATAATGAGCTGTTAAATACTGGTGAAATAGTTGAATGCACAGAGGTTTAACTCTTAGTCCGTTGCAATTCGCTATGCATCAGCAGAAATAACTTATTTAACAGTGAATATCAGGAAACAAATCATCACTACNAGTCCGTTGCAATTCGCTATGCATCAGCAGAAATAACTTATTTAACAGTGAATATCAGGAAACAAATCATCACTACAATTGTACTGATTAAAATGAAGTAGTTTGAACAGATCTGCCATCAAATTAACTGATTTGGAGCCGTTTTTAACTGTTTCTATTTTAGAGCGCATTGAAAAAATCTTAATTTACTATGTTTTATATATAATATCTACTATTTATTTGAATATAGTATTTCATTTTACTTACCTGTAGGTCTGCAATAACTAACCACGCACATTCATATCTGGAGGTGCTACAAACTAAACACCATAGCTACTTTACTTATAAATGTACAAATAATGAAAATTAACTTACGCACAGAAATGAGATAATTCACACTGAAAGAAGATAACAAAAGCTACTTGAAGAAGTCTATGAAATCAGAAAAGAAAATGTTTTTGCAGTTTTAAAATCATGCTTAAAATAAGGAAATTCTTGCCTTTTTCGTATGCCCCTGAATTGTTTTATATAAACTGCGAAGCATATCTTTAAATAAATTAAGGCAAGAACCTTCAATTACCCTTGTTAAATTTTCTTCTAATAGATAGATTTATTTTATTTGTACATTACAAATAACAGCAAACGTTCAAATTTGAAATTACATTTTGAAAAAACGATAAAATATAGAAAAACATTTATCTGAGGAAAGAGTAGGGACAGATAATGTCCACAATTTGAATAGTATGTGGCACAAATATACAACACTTTTTTTTCGTGGCCAACGCCAATAACTCTTATGGTTTACAACTTAGCGACGAAACACAAGTGCAACCACATTGCGACATATGGTACAGTGGTTCATAGCNTCAAATTAACTGATTTGGAGCCGTTTTTAACTGTTTCTATTTTAGAGCGCATTGAAAAAATCTTAATTTACTATGTTTTATATATAATATCTACTATTTATTTGAATATAGTATTTCATTTTACTTACCTGTAGGTCTGCAATAACTAACCACGCACATTCATATCTGGAGGTGCTACAAACTAAACACCATAGCTACTTTACTTATAAATGTACAAATAATGAAAATTAACTCACGCACAGAAATGAGATAATTCACACTGAAAGAAGATAACAAAAGCTACTTGAAGAAGTCTATGAAATCAGAAAAGAAAATGTTTTTGCAGTTTTAAAATCATGCTTAAAATAAGGAAATTCTTGCCTTTTTCGTATGCCCCTGAATTGTTTTATATAAACTGCGAAGCATATCTTTAAATAAATTAAGGCAAGAACCTTCAATTACCCTTGTTAAATTTTCTTCTAATAGATAGATTTATTTTATTTGTACATTACAAATAACAGCAAACGTTCAAATTTGAAATTACATGTTGAAAAAACGATAAAATATAGAAAAACATTTATCTGAGGAAAGAGTAGGGACAGATAATGTCCACAATTTGAATATTATGTGGCACAAATATACAACACTTTTTTTTCGTGGCCAACGCCAATAACTCTTATGGTTTACAACTTAGCGACGAAACACAAGTGCAACCACATTGCGACATATGGTACAGTGGTTCATAGCATTCCTGACGCCGGTGGAAGGTCATTGACCGTCTGTAAGGGCACTAGGGGCGCGATCCTTTTCCCGCTAATCGCAGACCAATAACGTGAGCATCGCTATCCCAGCTTAGACAAGTTGACTATATTCTGATAGGCAGGTGCCCACAACACACAGCGCCGTGGTAGCTTAGAGCTGCTCGTTGTTTCCACGACGAGAACTGGCTCGTGATGGAAGACTAAGGGACTCAGACTCCAGCCCCTGGCTTGCCACTTCCCCACACACCACACTATTAAGGCTGTTTGTTGCCTGATTTGAAATAGTAAGCATTTGCTATAGGGGAATACATGTTAATGAATTTAGATTTTTTGGGGTTCCTTTTAAAGATATATTTATATATATATATATATATATACAGCCATAAACGTTTTTGACCAAAAAATATGTAATTCTTGTCTATTGGAGCCCTTTGTAATATTAATATGTAGCCTGTTTCCCGGAGAAATCAGAATACCTAATAATTAAATAAGAAATACTGAAATACAAATAGTTATATTTGCCTCAAAATGCCGATATAAAGTATCATTTCTCACCCTTCGGTTTTTGTTTCAAGTTTATATCTTCAAAATTGGCTTCAAAAAACTGAATTTCATTGTGATGTATTTCCCGACACCAAATTCTCACTACTTTCAAACCAGGTAACAGCCTTGACTGTCCCGACCTGAGAACACTGTAAGGAATTGTCAGCATACATAACACACCAGTGTATATGTATAGTGAGAAAGAGAGGGTGGTAAAGTGTTTCCCATACATCCATGGCANAGCATACATAACACACCAGTGTATATGTATAGTGAGAAAGAGAGGGTGGTAAAGTGTTTCCCATACATCCATGGCAGCCTTCCTACATTTTCTCAGGAAACAGTGAAATGCATAGTGAAGTTACCTATTAGGTATTGCAGCGGTGCTAAATATTCCTAGATTTGCAGCCAGATTTGGTGCTATTTCCATACAAGGTAAAGGTTAAAAACTTACATTATAGTTTATGAAGTTTACTAGGACATTTTTTACAGTGAATATTCTCGACTTTCTCGCTCGAAGTGTACGTGCTGTAACTCCCTGGCGTTTCCAGTTCACCGCTACAGTATATCACCTGGTTCCGCGTCGTCGGATGTCAAGGACAAGTCTGCAAGCCTCCAAACAGCGCTCTGAGTCTCAGTCGTACAGTCGTACTTTCATAACTGTTCATTGTGCATGAGCGGTGTCTGTCTACAAACAATCTTGAAGAAATTTTTTACGACCGAATTCCAGTTTCTGGTGTCTAATTTCGTTTCTACTGCGTACATTTTAAAAGTGAATAATGACAATGTTCTTTTCGCGGTTTCTTAGCGCTTTTTGAACCAAACCTTTAAAAATTACCCCAGGCAAAACGTGTTTTGTTATTTTCAAAATATGTAAATTATAACCTACGTTTTACAATTCTGTCAACATAAAATACCTTATTTTTAGTTTAATCTATATTTAGTTATATTTTCTATTTACATTATGAGTTTATAATAAATATGAATAAAAAGGCAGAAAATAGGCATGCTGGGAGTATCTAGTAAGAAATAGTTTGATGCTGTTCCCCACCTGCGGCAAACTGGGTGGTTTATAGGGTCGGAGTTAATTCCTCCAGACACAGACTATAAGGTGCCTGGGATTTGCGGGTATTTCAATAAGGTAGTATTTTGCCATTTCACTTAACTGGATGGATATATTGTCTCGAGTTTAAACAAAAATAATATACAGAGGTGTGGTACTCTATTTTGGCTAACTCGAGTAAACTGTTGGCGACGTCGTGGTGGAAGGGGGGCTTCTCTGGGTGGCGACTTGTAACTTAACTCTGCTAGTACGTTGTTGGCTGTGGAGGAGATCCGGCGATGTGGACAGCCTTGGAAAAGGCCCGTGTTTGGTGCCGTCTCCCCTGGACTGCTGTTCTGGGTTCGTTCTGACGTCCTCTCGCGATTTCTTGACGTAACTCTTTTCTCAGCTCGGTGATAATTAACTGTCGTACTGACGNCTAGTACGTTGTTGGCTGTGGAGGAGATCCGGCGATGTGGAAAGCCTTGGAAAAGGCCCGTGTTTGGTGCCGTCTCCCCTTGACTGCTGTTCTGGGTTCGTTCTGACGTCCTCTCGCGATTTCTTGACGTAACTCTTTTCTCAGCTCGGTGATAATTAACTGTCGTACTGACGTACTCATGTACTGTTGTACTGTTGTGGCCGGGGGACCGATTACCCCTGGCCGCTCTCTGCGCGACTGATTTTCAACTGATGACTGATCTGATCTAACCTCTCTGCACAGCGATATTCAACTGTCTGCTCATGCTCTCTGTGCGGTAATCTTCTGACTTGCCCCAACCTCCATGTAAAGAGGCTTATATCCTTTCTAGCCTCCCTCCCTAAGTATCGGCACGTGTCTCTCCTGTTAAGGGAGGGGGTAGGTGGCGTCCTTTCAAAGATCGTCAGCTTATTCCTCCCATTGTCCCGAGGTTAGCTATGAGTTGG
>NQII01001008.1:42009-69368 GCA_002778355.1 Clitarchus hookeri
GGGGGGGGGGGTGTTCTCAGCACCACTTTCCAGTTTGTCAGCTATTTCTTCCATGGTGCGTGTTTTCTGACTTCAGGCAAAATACACCTGACTATCTAGTGATTTCCCGGCGTTCACAAATTTTACTTGAATTTGGTAGGGGGAAAGAGAGGTGGGTGGGAGGCCTACACAGCAGGACATGTGTAATGGTCTGCACATGCTCCTACTTTGGCTTGGCCTTTCTCTGCGGTGATTACGACAGACATGTGTCTCTCTACACTGGTTTAAGCTGGCGGGGGGGATGATGACAGCGCCGCGTCTAATACCTAATTAGGTCACACACCAAGTTCTTACACAAAAAAGCGTTACACAGAATGCGCACGAATGTGGTGCATTGTCCCTTTGATGCAATTTTCTAAACTCGATTAATTTTTCTTTTCATAAGTTGGAGGAATATCCTGGAAGTAGAAATTAAGTAGGGTTTCAGAAAAGTTGGAATTGACCATGAATGGACTATAATAAAATCGTTTCAGAATCATATTCAGGTACAACATTTTCAATGCATGTTACATAATAGAGCGCAATGACAAGCAGTACAACTTTGTCGTTATTATTTCATCACAAAACGATGGCGTCGCCAATGAAAACTGTACGAGGCTAATCTTGCGCGAAAAGACGACCAGAGCTTCGGTGCGCCAACTAAGAGGCCGGGAGCTGTTCCTCACTGATAGGCCTCGGACACGCTACAACCTCGAGACTGACGGTGTTCTTAATACTGAAGGTTGTATCAGCTCTGCACGTTCAGCTCAAGTTCAAGGTTCGATCATTGAACACATTCAGAAGGTCCGTGTCAAGATCAGCGCCTGACATAGGCCGCAGGAAGGGCCTTCCTGGCCCGAGCGTAGTGAAGTGATGTGGAGATGGAGCGGTGGCGGAATGCAATGGCGGGGAAAACGAGAGCACCCGGAGAATTCTTACAGAACAAGCGCGATGCCTTCCGTTTTCCCATACGTGAGTACCCAGAACAAACCTAACCTCTCTGGGAGTTTAACGCAGTTCTTCGTGATGGGTAGTGGCTAGCCGAGGTTCACGTTCCTTTCACAATCACGTGCACAGGTGATAAATGTCTTCCAAGGGTTATCCCGCCATAAATAACGAAGCAGGTTAATAATTTTATACATAATATGTTTAGACCGAAATATTTTCATCGACAGCAGCTCTTAACGAACGATAAGATTTTGCCACATTTTATCCTTGTAGCTGAAACGGTACAGAAATTGCACACGAGAAAGTAAACTTCTCAAAAATATTAACCTCCTCTATCGATATATGTCCTCGAAGGATGTGAAAGAGAAAGGGCCAAAAAAGGGACTGGGAAAATAAAATAAACAATTGTGCCTGGTTTCAAAGAATTCTAACGTGGACCTCCCCCAAATAATAGTTTAAAGTTCGCCAAAATTCGCATTCCTTGTGTCAAAATCTTAAATTATAAACACTAAATGTATCAACAAGTTGGTGGCATGCCTGAGGTGGAAAATGGCGGCTAGAACAGTGCAGTAGATAATTACACCCCTCACCCAGCAACTAGACACGTTCTGCCAGCTGCTAGATTGTCGTCACCAATCTGGGCTAACTTCGTAACAGTTTGTCCTTCTCCTACCCTGACTTCCCAAGAATGGCAAAGGGCCACAGGGAATCGAACTCTGGACCTCCAAGTGATGGCTAATTATGCTAAAAGCGACACTACGGAGGAGGACACTTTGCTTAACACTCATTAACAGTGTAATAAAATCAAAGTGGTGATTAAGCTCATTTAAAAAATTGACTTTCCTAAATGCAATTTTAATGTTGTGTTTGGAATGGGAGAATTTATAAAATATTTCAACTTAAAACTTTGGTTTTATTTTATTTCTTCAAGCTTTTCTTTCACGTCTTCTAATTTATTTGAAATGGAACCAATGATTCGCTTGAAAGTACATTCCTTGCATGCGCAGTTCAACATTCAATATTATATGTATCTATAATTACAAATTTTTTTCACTGCAGTTTTTTGACCGTGGCAGTTCTGCGACCGCAAAACATACTTCAGTACCAGCCCACATAGAGAGTTGTTGCACTTATAATTTTTTCTGCATTAAAATGCCATGTAAATCAAACCAGAGAAAGTAAATATTTTTGTTATTTTATAATATTTTGAACAAATAAGTGACTTCTCAAGTTATTCTGTTATATATATATATATATATATAATACACGTATACTTATATAGACGGTTGTACGTAGTAATTTAGTTAGTTACAAATCATTTAGTTATATAAATGCGAAATATGATGGAAATGCCGGTAACTGACACGTAGGTCAACACATTACACATGTTTTAAGTCTGCCATGGCCTTGAATTAATCTGTGAAATTTTCTGTGCATAATGAAATGCGTTCCCAAGTAGACAGTGCATTGTTTACTTGCACTCTGCGCTACGAGAGTGAGTTGATATGTGTGAACAGAGGTGCGTAGTAAGTGACGATGTGTCAGTTGATAGAGTGTCAGTGCAGCATTTTCCAAGGAACTGGTTAACTTCAGACTTTTAAAAGCTTTCGGAACGCAAAATTTTTGTAGTACTAAATGATCATAACACATTTATAACATTATTCGTTTGATTAATTCATCTAATAAAAATTTCATTTGTGATTTGCAACAAAAATAAAAGTTGATTATTTGCCCCTCTGGGAAAGCCAAAGGTAACTTCACATTTCATATTTAAGACAATCATAGTGCTGCAAGAGATGTATTCAGTAAGATGTTAGCGAAGTCCCAACTACAACAATTTGTGTACTAGAGCTAACTAAAGAACGCCTATAAATGACTGTTTGCTGTCATATGTTACTGTGGGTTTCAAAAACTTAAATTTAGTTAATTTTGTAATAAAGATAAAGTACTTATAAAGGAATGGTTGTAACTGAAATAATTTGCTTATGATTGTGCAACGTTACACAGTACGGCAATGGGCAGTCGATTCTGGACTGATCAAACGTTGTTACATAAGTATACGATGCTGCATGCCCTAACTGTCGGGTCGAGCACAGCATTTAAACAGTAGGGCTGGAGTGCGGATGATGAGGCTAGTGCAGGTCCCAAGTCTAGTATTACAGCTCTGGTATTCTGGACTTATCAAAAGTTGTTACAGAAGTATACGATGGTGCAAGCCTTATCTGTCGGGTGGAGCGCGGCATGTAACGAGTAGGGCTGATGTGCGGATGACGTAGCTAGTGCAGGTCCCAAGTCTAGTAATGCTGCTCAGGTATTCTGGACTTATCAATTGTTGTTACAGAAGTATACCATGTTGTATGCCTTATCTTTCGTGCAGAGCTAGGCGTGTAACAAGTAGGGTTTGCGTGCGGATGACGTGGCTAGAGCTGGTCGCAATTCTATTGATGCCACTCCGGTATTATGGACTTATCAATTGTTGTTACAGAAGTATACGATGTTGTATGCCTTATATTTCGTAAAGAGCTAGGCGTGTAACAAGTAGGGTTTGCGTGCGGATGACGTGGCTAGAGCTGGTCGCAATTCTATTGATGCCACTCCGGTATTATGGACTTATCAATTGTTGTTACAGAAGTATACGATGTTGTATGCCTTATCTGTCGTGCAGAGCTAGGCGTGTAACATGTAGGGTTTGCGTGCGGATGACATGGCTAGTGCTGGTCGCAATTCTATTGATGCCACTCCGGTAATATGGATATATCAAATGTTGTTACAGAAGTATACGATGTTGCATGCCTTATCTGTCAGGTGGAGCGCAGCATGTAATGAGTAGGGCTTGCGTGCGGATGACGTGGCTAGTGCCGGTCGCTATTCTATAGATGCCACTCCGGTATTATGGACTTATCAAACGTTGTTACAGAAGTATACCATGTTGTATGACTTATCTTTCGTGCAGAGCTAGGGGTGTAACAAGTAGGCTTTGCGTGCGGATGACATGGCTAGTGCTGGTCGCAATTCTATTGATGCCACTCTGGTATTCTGGACTTATCAATTGTTGTTACAGAAGTATACAATGTTGTATGCCTTATCTTTCGTGCATAGATAGGCGTGTAATGGGTAGGGCTTGCGTGCGGATGACATGGTTAGTGCTGGTCGCAATTCAATTGATGCCAATCCGGTATTATGGACTTATCAAATGTTGTTACAGAAGTATACGATGTTGTATGCCTTATCTTTCGTGCAGAGCTAGGCGTGTAACGAGTAGGGTTTGCGTGCGGATGACGTGGCTAGTGCTGGTCGCAATTCTATTGATGCCACTCCGTTAATATGGATTTATCAAATGTTGTTACAGAAGTATACGATGTTGCATGCCTTATCTGTCAGGTGGAGCGCAGCATGTAATGAGTAGGGCTTGCGTGCGGATGACGTGGCTAGTGCCGGTCGCTATTCTATAGATGCCACTCCGGTATTATGGACTTATCAAACGTTGTTACAGAAGTATACCATGTTGTATGACTTATCTTTCGTGCAGAGCTAGGGGTGTAACAAGTAGGCTTTGCGTGCGGATGACATGGCTAGTGCTGGTCGCAATTCTATTGATGCCACTCTGGTATTCTGGACTTATCAATTGTTGTTACAGAAGTATACAATGTTGTATGCCTTATCTTTCGTGCAGAGATAGGCGTGTAATGGGTAGGGCTTGCGTGCGGATGACATGGTTAGTGCTGGTCGTAATTCTATTGATGCCAATCCGGTACTATGGACTTATCAAATGTTGTTACAGAAGTATACGATGTTGTATGCCTTATCTTTCGTGCAGAGCTAGGCGTGTAACAAGTAGGGTTTGCGTGCGGATGACGTGGCTAGTGCTGGTCGCAATTCTATTGATGCCACTCCGGTATTATGGACTTATCAATTGTTGTTACAGAAGTATACGATGTTGTATGACTTATCTTTCGTGCAGAGCTAGGCGTGTAACAAGTAGGGTTTGCGTGCGGATGACGTGGCTAGTGCTGGTCGCAATTCTATTCATGCCACTCCGGTATTATGGACTTATCAATTGTTGTTACAGAAGTATACGATGTTGTATGACTTATCTTTCGTGCAGAACTAGGTGTGTAACAAGTAGGGTTTGCGTGCGGATGACGTGGCTAGTGCTGGTCGCAATTCTATTCATGCCACTCTGGTATTATGAACTTATCAATTGTTGTTACAGAAGTATACGATGTTGTATGCCTTATATTTCGTAAAGAGCTAGGCGTGTAACAGGTAGGGTTTGCGTGCGGATGACGTGGCTAGTGCTGGTCGCAATTCTATTCATGCCACTCTGGTATTATGAACTTATCAATTGTTGTTACAGAAGTATACGATGTTGTATGCCTTATATTTCGTAAAGAGCTAGGCGTGTAACAAGTAGGGTTTGCGTGCGGATGACGTGGCTAGAGCTGGTCGCAATTCTATTGATGCCACTCCGGTATTATGGACTTATCAATTGTTGTTACAGAAGTATACGATGTTGTATGCCTTATCTTTCGTGCAGAGCTAGGCGTGTAACAAGTAGGGTTTGCGTGCGGATGACGTGGCTAGTGCTGGTCGCAATTCTATTGATGCCACTCCGGTATTATGGACTTATCAATTGTTGTTACAGAAGTATACGATGTTGTATGCCTTATATTTCGTAAAGAGCTAGGCGTGTAACGAGTAGGGTTTGCGTGCGGATGACGTGGCTAGAGCTGGTCGCAATTCTATTGATGCCACTCCGGTATTATGGACTTATCAAATGTTGTTACAGAAGTATACGATGTTGTATGCCTTATCTTTCGTGCAGAGCTAGGCGTGTAACGAGTAGGGTTTGCGTGCGGATGACGTGGCTAGTGCTGGTCGCAATTCTATTGATGCCACTCCGGTATTATGGACTTATCAAATGTTGTTACAGAAGTATACGATGTTGTATGCCTTATCTTTCGTGCAGAGCTAGGCGTGTAACGAGTAGGGTTTGCGTGCGGATGACATGGCTAGTGCTGGTCGCAATTCTATTGATGCCACACCGGTATTATGGACTTATAAAATGTTGTTACAGAAGTATACGATGTTGTATGCCTTATCTTTAGTGCTAGACCTAGGAGTGCCACGAGTAGGGCTTACGTGCGGATGACGTGGCTAGTGCTGGTCGCAATTCTATTGATGCCACTCCGGTATTTTGGACTTATCATTTGTTGTTACAAACGTATACGATGTTTTATGGCTTATATATCGTGCAGAGCAAGGCGTGTAAAGTGTAGGGCTTGCATGTGGAAGACGTGGCTAGTGCTGGTCGCAATTCTATTCATGCCCTTCTGGTATTATGGACTTATCAAATGTTGTTACAGAAGTATACGATGTTGTATGCCTTATATTTCGTGCAGAGCTAGGCGTGTAACGAGTAGGGTTTGCGTGCGGATGACATGGCTAGTGCTGGTCGCAATTCTATTGATGCCAATCCGGTATTATGGACTTATCAAATGTTGTCACAGAAGTTTACGATGTTGCATGCCTTATCTGTCGGGTGGAGCGCAGTATGTAACAAGTAGGGCTGGCGTGACGATGACGTGGCTAGTGCAGGTCCCAAGTCTAGTAATGCCGCTCTGGTATTCTGGACTTATCAATTGTTGTTACAGAAGTATACGATGTTGTATGCCTTGTCTTTCATGCAGAGCTAGGCATGTAACGAGTAGGGCTTGCGTGCAGATGACGTACATAGTACTGGTCGCAATTCTATTGATGCCCCCCTAGTATTCTGGACTTATCAATTGTTGTTACAGAATATACGATGTTGTATGCCTTATCTTTCGTAAAGAGCTAGGAGTGTAACGAGTAGGGTTTGCGTGCGGATGACATGGCTAGTGCTGGTCGCAATTCTATTGATGCCACTCAGGATTAATGGACTTATGAAATTTTGTTACAGAAGTATACATTGTTATATGTCTTATATTTCGTGCATAGCTAGGCGTGTAACGGGTAGGGCTTGCATGCGGATGACATGTCTAGTACTCGTCGCAATTCTATTGATGCCACTCCGGTATTATAGACTTATCAATTGTTTTTACAGAAGTATACGATGTAGTATGCCTTATCTTTCGTGCAGAGCTAGGCGTGTTTCGAGTAGGGCTTGCATGCGGATGACGTGGCTAGTGCTGGTTGCAATTCTATTGTTGCCACTCCGGTATTATGGACTTATCAATTGTTGTTACAGAAGTATAAGATGTTGTATGCCTTGTCTTTCGTGCAGAGCTAGGCATGTAACGAGTAGGGCTTGCGTGCGGATGACGTGGCTAGTGAGGTTCGCAATTCTATTGATGGCCCTCTGGTATTCTGTACTTATCTATTGTTTTTACAGAAGTATACAATGTTGTATGCCTTATCTGTCGTGCAGAGCTAGGCGTGTAACAAGTAGGGTTTGCGTGCGGATGACATGGCTAGTACTGGTCGCAATTCTATTGATGCCACACCGGTATTAGGGACTTATAAAATGTTGTTACAGAAGTATACGATGTTGTATGCCTTGTCTTTCATGCAGAGCTAGTCATGTAACGAGTAGGGCTTGCGTGCGGATGACGTGGCTAGTGCTGGTTGCAATTCTATTGATGCCACTCCGGTATTATTGACTTATCAAATGTTGTTACAGAAGTATACGATGTTGTATGCCTTATCTTTAGTGCTAGAGCTAGGAGTGCCACGAGTAGGGCTTACGTGCGGATGATGTGGCTAGTACTGGTCGCAATTCTATTGATGCCAGACCGGTATTATGGACTAATAAAATGTTGTTACAGAAGTATACGATGTTGTATGCCTTATCTTTCGTTCAGAGCTAGGCATATAACGAGTAGGGCTAGCGGGCGGATGACGTGGCTAGTGCTGTTCGCAATTCTATTGATGCCACTCCGGTATTATGGACTTATCAAATGTTGTTACAGAAGTATACCATGTTGTATGCCTTATTTTTCGTGCAGAGCTAGGCATGTAACAAGTAGGGTTTGTGTGCAGATGACGTGGCTAGTGCTAGTCGAAGTTCTATTGATTCCACTCGGGTATTATGGACTTATCAAATGTTGTCACAGAAGTTTACGATGTTGCATGCCTTATCTGTCGGGTGGAGCGCAGCATGTAACGAGTAGGGCTGGCGTGACGATGACGTGGCTAGTGCAGGTCCCAAGTCTAGTAATGCCGCTCTGGTATTCTGGACTTATCAATTGTTGTTACAGAAGTATACCATGTTGTATGCCTTATTTTTCGTGCAGAGCTAGGCATGTAACAAGTAGGGTTTGTGTGCAGATGACGTGGCTAGTGCTAGTCGAAGTTCTATTGATGCCACTCCGGTATTATGGACTTATCAAATGTTGTCACAGTTTATTACGATGTTGCATGCCTTATTTGTCGGGTGGAGCGCAGCATGTAACGAGTAGGGCTTGCGTGCGGATGATGTAGCTAGTGCAGTTCCCAATTCTAGTAACGCCAGTCTGGTATTTTGGATTTATCAAATGTTGTCACAGTAGTATACGATGCTGCATGCCTTATCTGTCGAGTGGAGCGCGGCATGTAACGAGTAGGGCTGGTATGCGGATGAGGTAGCTAGTTCAGGTCCCAATTCTAGTAATACCACTGTGGTATTTTTCACTCCAATCTATGACAGAGTGATTTTTGAAATTACCTCAGTATAGGAAACGAATTCCAGTCAAAATCATCCAAAGGTAATATATCAAAATATAAAAGTTTATTTTAATAAAAATAATTAGCGAAGGTGTGACATTTTTTATATGACAAGAATTGCCAAAGGCAAGAAAAGGATTATGGGTAATTATTGCTGTATATAGTAGGGCTAGTATCTTTGATAACTGGGAAGTATTTTGTGTATCACATTCACCCATCTGACCTTTAATTTGACGCAGTTACGCCAATAAATAGGCAAAAAATAAAATTTTACCACATTAAAAAAAAAAACTAAAATTAACAGAAAATATTTTAATCTTCATTGTTATAATGCCAATTTGGGTGATTGACAATCATTTTTATGTATGCTTAGTTAATATTAATTACAACATTTCTAAACCCAGTACTCTTGTTTCAGACATTCGAAGAGAACATGTTCACCAAGTTGAAAGAAATGGCTAGAGATAAAACCGAATCGCCCTTTCTAATGGACATACTAAGTATGGCACACCATACATTTCAGTTATTGGCAATGGAGAGTGCGACAAACGATCTTATCCTCACGGAAAGTCATCAACGGCTGGCGGTGTAAGTTTTCTACAATTGCAATAAATAATTTGCACGTGAAATCAAGCATNCACGGAAAGTCATCAACGGCTGGCGGTGTAAGTTTTCTACAATTGCAATAAATAATTTGCACGTGAAATCAAGCATAGTTTTATAGTGTAAACATTACGTTTGGTCAATTTGTCCTATGTTTGAGGCCTTCATTATTGGAGCTGAAAGCGATAGCCTTCTGTATTAGGCTGCGGAAATAGATTCTGCTGCTTCTGTGCTCGATACAAGTCGGAAGAGAAGGACCTGCCAGCACATTTATGTTACAATAATTATGCAGGACCCACAACACGAATGGAGCAACTTACTATTGTAGATGGATTTCGTGATAATAGTGAACAACATGGACAGCAATATCAAAACTACATAGGCGAGGGCGACTCGAGTGTGCAAACTCGCTTACAAGAGGAAGTTTCATGCGGTCGTTACATAACGAAAATACAATGTGCTAACCATATGACACGCGCTTTCAGTGACGGTTTACGCAAACTTGCAGAATAATATTTTCATTCAAAGAAATCTCACAAACAAACTTCTCTGGACGAGCTTTGTGCTACACAAGTTGCAGCACTTCTCTCTGCAGTGTATTATGCCTGCAATTACCGATACCACATCAGGCGTAAATTGAGATGTAGAGATCCCGAATACATCATTGAGGCGCAGTCTGCGAAGAAAGTCAAAATACTGAAGAAAAAGTAAGGCATAGAGAGAACTGTTCGCTTGCACGTCTATTGGCTTACTAATAAAAGTCATTACTTATATGCAGTAAAGTCCTGCCGAATACATACACTAACGTGGTATATTAACAAATGTTGCGAAAACATTCAGTGTTACAGCAGACCAGACTGTTGAATAATGTTTGTAATAAAAATTCCTATTAATTGGAATATATTTTCATAGNTCAGTGTTACAGCAGACCAGACTGTTGAATAATGTTTGTAATAAAAATTCCTATTAATTGGAATATATTTTCATAGTCATGAAATAAAATATAATAAATGGGGAAATAAAAAACTAAATACTTTAATTCAACTAATAATGTATATAGTAAGGACTATGAAAAAACAATTTTTAAATTTAATGTTACAAGTTGATTTTTAAGTAGTCTTTCAATTTATGTAATTATAAGTATCTTAATTAACTCGTGTCCTATGTATGCTTTACATATTTTTTACTACACTAATATTCTGTACGCAACTGAGAAAAACAAGTGATTAGTTCTATGTGCGTTGACATTTTTCTTATATGCTTACAAGTGTTTGATAAATATAATTATAGATTTTATACGTTAATGAGATTATGAGATTATTGTGGGTACTGATGTACATTTTCTCTGCTACCGTGCCAAAAATGTATGGTATGATATATTGATTACTTTTAAAACAGAAAAACATTTCGTATACTCCTTTAACTTTGTAACTCTTTGTTACAGTTTCTTTACACAGCCCAAAATTTTCTGTTTTCGATCGCATTCTGCTTTTATTTCCGCATTTTGTACCTAGAAAAGGTAAGTTAATTTTATTGTTTCACTAATCATTTATGAAATATATTTTTTTTTGTAATAGCTATTACAGTTTTATATTAAAATGAGATTGAAATACATCCGTAAAAGAGAAACGCGATTTTGTAAAAATTTCTCTCAACCCACTACCTCGGACACCCCTGTTCCATCTCTCTTAACGGCCTTCTGTTATCTGCCAGCTTTGACACTCATGCCTATTGAAGATAAAGGAATCTGTCCCCCGCGTAAAGGTACGACAGTGGTGTGGGTAAGACTACACTGCAAATATAAATACTAGGCTTGCACGTCGCTACCTTCCGAAATGCCCATAAGGACATTGTCGTACCTTTACCTTTATCTAAATATTATATATAAAAATAAACATTATTTTTCAGTATTTGTATTTCACTCTAAGTAATTATAAACAAACAGAAAATTCAAAAAAATTTCAGACTTTGTGAAATTTCTTAAATAACATATCTCTCAAGGTCGTTAATATTTACCTCAAATTATTAGTTATTGTTTAAATACAGCGCCTCATTACACTATAAAAAAGTACATTCTCTTATACAGTTTTGAGGAAAACGTTTTTCATCTGATATTTGCTATGGTCTTAAATTTAAGATCAAATTTGTATATGGTAAATATTACATTTGCGTTATCAATTATAGTAGCCATACATTCTGTGTTGGTAACAGTCTGAGATACATATCCAGTTTTCAATGTCAGTGGAGAATAAAGATTAAAAATAATATCCCAGCGTACCTAATTATTTCTGTTTATAATGCTACAGTAAACAAACAAATATTTGATGTTGTTTTTGTCTCATAATTGTTTCTATCAAGAAATTACCATTTCTTATAATATCCAAAATAAGAGTGACGCATTTTTTGAATTTAGTTTCAGATTTTACACTCGAAAAGGTCTAGGTACAATTAGCCAAACACAAGTGGGGACGATGTACAGTCCCCTACTGTTTAAGTGGCTTTATTAAAAACCTAATAAGAATATTAGTCAACGAACAGAGACGTTTCATCTTTGAATGTATATTATTTAAGTGGGATGCAGTAGTTAAAAGTGAGTGGGACACAGTTCTCTAAGGACTGTATGTTGTAATGGAAGCAATCTAGTGACCAGCCAACCTATTTGACTGCCTAATAAAACAAAGAACTGTTACCACTTTATTTATAAGTACTCTATATAAGCAATTTATAATTTTCAGATTCTTAGTTTTGGCTGATGGATTGATTTTGATGTTAGTAGCATGCGCCATTTTACTAAGTTGAGTTTTTTATATAAAGTAATTCAAAAAGTGTCTACAAATTTGGTATGAACCATTAAGCATCCCATTCACTAATGGAAAAAATATATTTTAATATTAATTACATCTTCTATGACTGTCTTTTGTTTGAGAAACGTTTCGTCACACATTACAGGAATCTCCAGTACACTAAAGAGTTCTGCCTGCGAGTACCANTCTTTTGTTTGAGAAACGTTTCGTCACACATTACAGGAATCTCCAGTACACTAAAGAGTTCTGCCTGCGAGTACCATATTCCAGTATA
Source organism: Clitarchus hookeri (assembly GCA_002778355.1). Taxonomy (NCBI): domain Eukaryota; kingdom Metazoa; phylum Arthropoda; class Insecta; order Phasmatodea; family Phasmatidae; genus Clitarchus; species Clitarchus hookeri. Next base: position 54,340 of record NQII01001008.1, read on the forward strand.
AATGGCATTTCAGACGAAAGTTTTTCTTTCCCTCTTCTTCTTTACCGGGTGGCAAAGATGATATTGTGTTTTTCTTTGTACTGATGTAAAAGCAATAAACAAGTTTAATTGACAAACCATTATGTATCTCATTTAGAAGAACATACAGTATTTGTTCATAGTACAGACATCCGGTTCTCAGAAACTTNACAAACCATTATGTATCTCATTTAGAAGAACATACAGTATTTGTTCATAGTACAGACATCCGGTTCTCAGAAACTTATATATTAACTGCACGTTGACCTAAAATAAATTACAATAATAAACTATTAAATTAAATCTTATAAAATAAACTTATAACGGCGGTACACATACTGATTACAAATAAAATAAAGATTAATAGGATATAACATTTTATTTCTGGATATCGCTCTCTATCATAAGGTTTGATAAGTCAAACTCACTTTCAGATTATGATTTTTCTGGTACATCCAACCCTCATTTTTGTGGTCGCTCTTTCTTTCTATTCGTGAATCAGAAGTATTCAACTCTAAGTAAGAATTATGTCTTACAATACTGGTATCTGGTGATTGTGGAAACTCGTTAAGGTCAAACGAGAAAATGTATTTAGTAGTTTCCATCATACAAATAAGGAACATTAAAATAACTGAATGTTGTGAACGCTATTATACAAACAGAGATTATGAGACAATTTATGTAGCTAATGTACATTAACATGTATAGTAGGGTAGACTGGGTACGGTTGTGCCGTTTTGCATTTGATCGGCCATAGTTTTGTATGTATACAAGTTAGATAAACGAAAAGTGCTTTTTCGTATAATTTCTACATAACTCTACATATAATTAACTAAAACGTTATCCTTAAACATAATGGTTTGCTCACAGGAACAAGATAAATAAAAAGGGAAAATGTCACAACCAACAACACCCCAGGGGCCGTTGTGACAGTGCTTGGGGTCGAAAGTGACAGGTTTAATAATACTCTGAAATGGTCTGAAATCACTTTTATTGCAACGCTCTAGCATTAATATTACATAACATTCTTTTGAAAAGAAAAGGAACATAAAAAATTATGTTTGGGAACACTTCAATCACTTATAACTAATAAGACACTATAGCATTTATATACATAATAGGTAATTATTAAAACCAGTCTTCACATTACAATGAGTCTCAAATTTTTGTTTTACCTAGAAACTAGCATAACTATGCATAATAAAAATATAAAAGATATGTTAATTAACATCATAAATATCAAAATTATCTTTTTAGATAGAAACTAGCTTTACAGGAACTCTTTAAGATTAAAAATAAAACATTAATAAACGTAACCTCAAAATNTGTGACAGTGCTTGGGGTCGAAAGTGACAGGTTTAATAATACTCTGAAATGGTCTGAAATCACTTTCATTGCAACGCTCTAGCATTAATATTACATAACATTCTTTTGAAAAGAAAAGGAACATAAAAAAGTATGTTTGGGAACACTTCAGNGCTCTAGCATTAATATTACATAACATTCTTTTGAAAAGAAAAGGAACATAAAAAAGTATGTTTGGGAACACTTCAGTCACTTATAACTAATAAGACACTATAGCATTTATATACATAATAGGTAATTATTAAAACCAGTCTTCGCATTACAATGAGTCTCAAATTTTTGTTTTACCTAGAAACTAGCATAACTATGCATAATAAAAATATAAAAGATATGTTAATTAACATCATAAATATCAAAATTATCTTTTTAGATAGAAACTAGCTTTACAGGAACTCTTTTAGATTAAAAATAAAACATTAATAAACGTAACCTCAAAATCTTTGAAATAAAAACACGACAATGTGTTCTTCAATAAAAAAATTAACATCTTTGTATAAACATCTGAACAAGGACATTCGATTCATTTGAAAAATTTCTGCTGCTTTTCGCAGAGGTACACCTAGTTTTGTTTCAATATATGCATTTTCGTATTGAGTAATGTCTTGCCTCCCCCTTTCGGTTTTCCGCGAGCGTTGTCTGGGCATCTGAAACAATAAAACACAACTTTTACTTATGTCACAACCGTACCCACAAAAAATGTCACAACCGTACTCAACGCACTTTTTTTCATAAAAACAAACACCATGCCAAAATGAAATAATCTATGAACAAAGTAATAACTGCTTTTTATTTACTAATGTATATGTTATATAGATAAATAACACTTAATACTCAATCTGTTTATATGTAACAACAATTATCCAAAGAAATCGAATGAAAATACTTACTTTTGAGTGTCACAAACAAATGCGGGTCTCTCCTAGCGTACGCAGCGCGCAGCGACTGACGCAATACTGTGACACGGGTTCAGACATGCTAGCCCCTCCCTTCGCAGTTATCACAACTCGCTAATCCGTATACTTTGGCTAATATTTCGACTGTCACTTTCGTACCCTGGCACAACCTNCGCAGTTATCACAACTCGCTAATCCGTATACTTTGGCTAATATTTCGACTGTCACTTTCGTACCCTGGCACAACCTAACCCAGTCTACCCTATAGTTCATACACAAAATCAACGGATTGCAGGTTTTGTGTGTATCCGTAACAGTGTATTGAAATGCAAATTCTAACTTTTGAACTTATACATGCATCGAGTTAATCTTTCAATTCCGTAATGCGTTATAATGTGTAATCTCCAGGAGATCGTCATGCAGGCTCTTCACCGGAATCAGGTTCTTGATTGGGGAACTGCAAGATGGGTTTTAAAATTATATTGAGGAGAGTTAAACATTGGATTAATAATTTTCATCTGTTGAACGTTATTGATAGCTACCCGGCCGGAAGAAATGGGAGATAGGGAGAGGGGTGCATTAATCCCAAACTCCAGTTTATAAACGAAAAATTCTCCACACAAGTACGAAGCCAAATATCAGAAACACTTGCTGCTCTTATTGTAAAAATAACTAACACAAAAATAGCTCTATTACACGTCACACCCTTTTTTAATCTAAAAGTAACAGATTGTAGAGAGTCGGTACGGCACTAAACTCCGCTTCTGTCCTATTAAATACGTCCCTGCCGGGGTGAATAATCTACTTCTGCGATGAAAGTGTAGTTAACAAAATCACCGATAGTGAACTATTCACGTAGAATATTAATGATATAATGAGATACATAAATAAACAGGAATTATCACGAGATAACCTACCGTCCGACGCAATTGCTGCTACATACGTGCGTCGGCTAGTAATGCGGGTCTGGAAGGGGAAGANCGAGATAACCTACCGTCCGACGCAATTGCTGCTACATACGTGCGTCGGCTAGTAATGCGGGTCTGGAAGGGGAAGACAATGCCCCCAAGTGTGTGGAAGAAGGGGGTACGAGACACACTGACAAAACTCAAAGTCCCGAAAGTCCGAATTTAGCTCCAAAATATAAATAATATCATTTATAATGAAAATGATTCCCGCAATATTAAGCCGCGACTTCATAGTTGTAGAAGTTGCCGTAACCCTCGCAGGCTATCAGAACAGTTTATTGAAATAGCACCTAAACTATGCCAGTTGGGAAAAAAATCCCAGAATATGTTTGTATTAGTTTCATCGTTACCTGCAAATTAGCAAGGCCCCCACAACAAATTAGCCCCTCCAACAGTAAAAAGGAATATAAAATACTTAAATTGGCACCATTTAAACCACTATGCACCAACCGACAACATGGAATAAACATGCGGCATGAATTTCTGGCTGTTCTGCTTAGAGTAGGCCGTTAAACATGTTGATTTAAACTATGAATAATGAGATACTTGCAGGGANTTTGATTTAAACTATGAATAATGAGATACTTGCAGGGAAGCTATGAAGACGCTTCACCAACATTTCCGGTCGAATTGAAATTTTTGTATGTAATACAGGATGAGTATAAAGAATACCCCAACTTTGAAGGTCTATAATATCAAAACCAAACCACCTACAACCTTGATTGTCCAATCAAATGAACTGTGGAACCGTTAAGTATGTTTATCATACATTCATAAATGTTCAATGTGACCACCATGAGCGGCCCGAAAGACATCTATGCGATAATCAAACTCGTTCCACACTCTTGTCAGCATGTCCGGTGTTACGGTTTGGATGGCGTCCGTAATTCTCGTTTTGAGGTCGTCAATGTTAGCCGGCAATGTTTTTTGTACCCCTATAGAAAAAAAAANGGACATGTTCAAGTAACTGTCTTTAAAACAGAGAATATTTGCGAGAAAACCACACGAAAAAAGCAGACACAATTTTATTATGGAAATATAGAAAATCGGTATGTTATGCCACAGGTCAGTTAAAAATGTATTACAAAATCACAAAATTGTATCCAACAATCGGTTCCATGTAGCTTTTAAGTAATATAAAGTATTTTTTTTTTTGCAACAAGATAATGTGTTATTACATGTTTACTCTGAATGTGAAAGGAAATTGCATTTAGTTTGTAAGCACTACAGAATATTTTACCATGAAATAATTTAGAAGTATTTATACAAGACACAGTTATATTTAAGCAGTGGATACCATTTTTTTAAATTGGCATGCAATCACTCTCGTAAAGCTCAGGTTCAAATATATTTCGGTCGTATTTTTTTGACAGTTTATTTGTTCTAATAGGTCTCTATTTTTGTTTTGAAGGAAACAATCATACAATTTTTTAATAAACTAGGAACTTTTCAACTAAGGCATGTAAATAACAGCCAGGGAATAATGGAGGAGTGTTTGCACATTTGCAGGAATTTCGTTGGCACCGGTACTAAATGTTTAACGACATATAAATAACCCACAAAACAGTGAAGCTTCGCTGTCGTTCACTACTATTGGAAAAAGTGGACATTAAGATGTTTTTATAAAGCCCGGCAGGACAGTTAACAAGGCCTCAAAAAGAGGGCATGTCCGGGTAAACAGGACTTATGGTAACCCAACTCCAGTATGTGACACATCTTCCTGTCGGAGCAAACAGCGCTTGTATGCTTTTGCACTTTTGTTATGTTTCCTAGGTTCCGCAGAACTTCTACTTCCAGGTGTATATGGAGACTTTTCACATTATAACAAATAAGATAAGCCCCTGAAATTGTCCACCACAAATGTAACAGCTATGATTTCTGGTTGAAAAAAATTAACTCTAAACATTATGGGTTTTTGATGCCAATCTCCTGCTACGTCAATGGTGCTGCGATATTCCTCTGTCAGTAATTTCCTATACTAAGATGTTCTCAAGAAACAGATATTCTTAGGTTCGAAAGGAAAGGTTGAGAGTGGTATTGAGCAATAGACTTTGGACATTCACTATCAATGTCCCCATACTAGCTCTTATCACACCATGTGTGACACCAGTCAGGCTGGTGGCTGGATATACAGCACTGTACACTTATGTAACAACATTTCGTCATTCCAATATCAACTGCCCACTACTGTGCGTAGTAGTGTTGCACGTTGGAACGATGCATAGCCAAGTGGTTTCAATTATAAGCTTGTCTTTATATACTCTTTATCCTAAACCATTATCTATAACCCAATGACAAAAATTACTAAATGTCTATTTCGAAACCCTTCAAAAGTAACTAAAACTATCATTTTTAAGCATTCTTTCAATAGCTCTAGNTTACTAAATGTCTATTTCGAAACCCTTCAAAAGTAACTAAAACTATCATTTTTAAGCATTCTTTCAATAGCTCTAATGAAAAAAAACTATTGAAATTAGGACTATGCTAACAGCTTTCTAAATACATCTCATACAGTACCATTATCATTTTAAATATGAAATGTGAAGTTCCATTTGTTCAGCTGCAAGCCTTTCCCAGAAATGCAAATAATTAACTNGTGAAAAAAACTATTGAAATTAGGACTATGCTAACAGCTTACTAAATACATCTCATACAGTACTATTATCATTTTAAATATGAAATGTGAAGTTCCATTTGTTCAGCTGCAAGCCTTTCCCAGAAATGCAAATAATTAACTTTTGCTTTTTTTGTATATCACTAATTAATCGTTTATTAGGTGAACTATAATTCCATGAATCATATTATAAATATAATATTGATCAGTAAGTATAATAAAAATATTGTGTTCCCAATGCCCTTAATACTTGTGTGAGTGGATTTTAATTTTCTATTTTTCCAAAAGCTTTAAAGATTATACACATTAGGTGTGACATTATCTATACAACAAATGAAAATATAATCTTCACAGGTTTTTTGCATACTCTTTCTTCCAAATAAAATGTTAACTGCTCTCTGGACCATAAGTAGTAGCAAATAACTCAAAGAATAAGACAACTTAATTTACAATCAAAATTAACCTTGTGCATGTGAGTTATTACAATAATGTATGTGATCATGCAGAGATAATGCTTACATTTTTGTTATTTAATTTTTTTGAAAGGGTTTTTTGTTCTCATTGGTTTAGAATAAATGATTTAAAATTATGATTTTGCAAAGTAATAAAGGAGATTTCGGATTTTGAATACGTGTTGTAAATTTAGTACTTGAGACTCAATGAGAGATACGAAAAACCAAACCAACTTTGCTATTGAATAGACTAAATATCTACAGCAAGCATTTTCCACGACATTGCAAGCTGTAAAAGAAGACATCGTTAAGTGCGATCATCTCATATACTAGTTAGAGGAAGGTCTAGCTGACAATTAAGAACATTACCCATCACAAGGGATGTAACTACAATTTAATTTGTGAAGATTGCAACAGTCAGAAAGAATGGCCGAATGTATCCAAACTCAGAGGATGTGTAGAACAGTGCACCTNATAGACTAAATATCTACAGCAAGCATTTTCCACGACATTGCAAGCTGTAAAAGAAGACATCGTTAAGTGCGATCAACTCATATACTAGTTAGAGGCAGGTCTAGCTGACAATTAAGAAAATTACCCATCACAAGGGATGTAACTACAATTTCATTTGTGAAGATTGCAACAGTCAGAAAGAATGGCCGAATGTATCCAAACTCAGAGGATGTGTAGAACAGTGCACCTNATTTGTGAAGATTGCAACAGTCAGAAAGAATGGCCGAATGTATCCAAACTCAGAGGATGTGTAGAACAGTGCACCTTCAATAAGTGATAACGATTGCAGACACATAGTGTATACATAAGCCGAGCAGCGCTCTCTCTCTCTTGTGTGTCCGGAAATGTCAGTGTTACGCCAAGCTCAGTCAATAAAGACCCGTCAAACGAAGTGAAAGCAAGTAACAGGGTGCTTCGTTGACATCAAATAGTGCCATATAGGCAAGAGAGTGAGTTCGAACGGGGCAGAATGATCGGTCTCCGGGAACTGGTTTGTCATACCATGACATTTCGGCTGGTAAAGGGCATGCNTTCGAACGGGGCAGAATGATCGGTCTCCGGGAACTGGTTTGTCATACCATGACATTTCGGCTGGTAAAGGGCATGTCACTACAATAGTGATGCATGTGTGAAACCCGTTGATATAAAAGGGTGGTACACAGCGACGAGCGGGTACTGTATCATGCAATGTGACCACCGAACAGGATGTCAGCCATCTTAATCACATGGCATAATGGACTGTACAGTCTCGTCTACAGTTTCGGCTCAACACAGGAATACTGCAACAAATTGTTCTGCANTTCGAACGGGGCAGAATGATCGGTCTCCGGGAACTGGTTTGTCATACCATGACATTTCGGCTGGTAAAGGGCATGCCACTACAATAGTGATGCATGTGTGAAACCCGTTGATATAAAAGGGTGGTACACAGCGACGAGCGGGTACTGTATCATGCAATGTGACCACCGAACAGGATGTCAGTCATCTTAATTACATGGCATAATGGACTGTACAGTCTCGTCTACAGTTTCGGCTCAACACAGGAATACTGCAACAAATTGTTCTGCATCAGCATCGATGGTTTGACACAGTCTGCTGCTGGCTGGACTGGTAGTATGCATACCATTGCATTGGCTTCCATTGTCGAGAAATCACAAACGCATTATGTTACGATAAGCACATGAACGCCGTCGCTTTGTGCTGTGTGGCAAAATGTAGTTTTTTCGGACGAGTCTCGATTCAACCTTTCTTACAACTATGGCCACATACCNTTTGTGCTGTGTGGCAAAATGTAGTTTTTTCGGACGAGTCTCGATTCAACCTTTCTTACAACTATGGCCACATACCTGTTAGATGCTACCGTAGTGACCACAATCTGGTAGCCTACATTGTGTAGCGGTATAGCATAAAAACGCCAAGTGTGATGATTTGGGACCCCATTGGATTCAACATACGATCTCTACTCCTACGTATTGAGGGAAATCTGAACAGCAACCTCTACAACAGACAGGTTTTAGAGCCCGAGGTACTGCCCCTCCTACTGACACTCCACATGCCATATTTTAGCAGGACATTGCCCGGACACATGTGGCGAAGAATGTGCACACCTTCTTCAATGAAAAATGGATACCACTGCTTGTCTGGTCTGCAGGTTCACCTGACATACCGCCCATCGAACATGTCATGGTTGTTCGGCGACTGTTGATGCTTTGGAACTCGCGTACAAATCGTGTGAAGGGATATTTCCCAGGAACATATCAAGGTCCTCTTTGATTCAATGCCATGGCGTTTAGGTGCTCTGAATACAACATTTGGGGACGTCATACCATAGTGATTTCTCAAGGACAGAGATAATGTACAGTACTGTAATCGTAATCGATTGTGTATTGTTATGTACCTATTCTGTGGTAAACAGTTCATTTCAATCACATGGATCCTTCTTCGTGTTGCAATTTTCACAACATTAGTGTACATTGTACAATATGTGTCAGTGAAATGAACTGTACAATACATTATTTATCTGTTTCATAACAAATATGCACTTTTTGACATACGAGTACGTAACTTTCATTTTACATGGACGTTCAGATTTCATCATCATATATTAGGTTATGACTCAGAAAATTTCTTTCATATTTTCGAACTTATATCGTTTACGTTTAAAACAATATAAAAACTCTTTGGGGGACATAACTTCTTTTACACTTTATTTACCGGGTTATCCTGCAGATCAGGTTAAACTTTGTGAGATGACTCGTAATGAAAATTGCGATAGAAAACATAATAAATCTTATGACATAACATTACAGGATAGACAAACCCTTGAAATCTAGGAATTAATAGAAATTATTCAAACNATAATAAATCTTATGACATAACATTACAGGATAGACAAACCCTTGAAATCTAGGAATTAATAGAAATTATTCAAACATTTCAGAAACTATGTGAGATGAGACAACACATTCGTGAATAGAGTTATACTGATTTGATATCTGTCATCTGTAACCATTTGGCTGTTCAGAACATCGTCTGGCATAAGGAATTTGAGGGTTCCATGTTATTAACCAACACAAATGTGTCACACCTGGGTGTTAATCGATTGTTTTGAAGTTATAAAGTTTCCGAGAACAAATGCATTTATGGGTGCCGTACGTTGCCTGCCAGGTATGCAACCTAAGCTTTCAGGGAGATCGTACAACCTACACTGTGAGGCAGATGGAAGCGTACCTATGACCTAGCACAACGGACATATGAAACAGAGCCGCACTTAACTGTTAGATCCCAACATGGAAGGAGATTACNACCTATGACCTAGCACAACGGACATATGAAACAGAGCCGCACTTAACTGTTAGATCCCAACATGGAAGGAGATTACCGTTCACAGAGACGACATATGTGCATCTCATGTGTGGTGCAGCAGGAGGTAATGCAAGACAGCTCGAAGTTTGTCCAACATACATATATCCAAACACACGCCATTCATGTCATCGGATGTTTATGTCTGTGGTCAGACAGTTGTACGAGACTTCTTCGTTTGCAGTTGACAGATATGACGTCGGCATGATTCGCAATGTCAGAACACCCAGGTTCGAGGAGGAAATTTTGGAGCGGTTTGCCCAATCACTGTAAACCAGGAGAAGCAATGTCTCTCTTACAATGCTCGTTGGTCAACAAAGTGTATGGAGAGTTGTGCACGAACAACGGCAGCACCCGTATCATCGAGCAAAGGTGCAATCCATGGCACCATCTGATTTTCCGTGACGTGTTGAATTCGTTACCGCGTTGCTGCATCACTGAGCACTTTTCTCGTTTTATTGTGTGGGCGGATAAGGAGGCTTTCACAGATGGCAATGTTTTGAACATATGTATTAGCCAAGTTTGGGACGAAGGCAACTTATATTCAGTGGTAGAACACAGCCATCACGAGGCATTTTCAGTAACATATGGTCCAGCGTTGCCTGAGCCTCACTGGATCGTAATTTTTGCCACCACGTTTGAATGGCATTTTTTTTATCGGCGGTTTTCCGAGGACGCACTGCCCATTCTGTTCGAGGATGTGTTGGTATACTAGCGCATGTGCTACTGGCAGGACGGAGCCCTGCACTCTTCAACTTGGAAGCTCGTAACCATCACTCCGCCACATTTGGTGAACGGGCAGAGGTGGGTTTGTAAGGTGGCCATCACGCTCCCTAGAACTGACACTACCCGANTCCGCCACATTTGGTGAACGGGCAGAGGTGGGTTTGTAAGGTGGCCATCACGCTCCCTAGAACTGACACTACCCGACTTCTGTCTTTGGGATCATCTGAGAACATTGTTATACAAGACCCCGATGGTGACAATACATGCACTTCCAGCCAGGATTATCGACACTTGTGCCCCATTCACAACACCTCTCGCGACTCTGATCGAGCCNTAAGGTGGCCATCACGCTCCCTAGAACTGACACTACCCGGCTTCTGTCTTTGGGATCATCTGAGAACATTGTTAAACAAGACCCCGATGGTGACAATACATGCACTTCCAGCCAGGATTATCGACACTTGTGCCCCATTCACAACACCTCTCGCGACTCTGATCGAGACAGACTATCGGATTTGGTGCGATGCTGCAGTTTGTGTATATAAGTTGGTGGCTGCCACTTTGAACAATGCCTGCGAATAACGCAAAGTGGTTTAACGCACGAGTCTTATTTCCACGACATTTCCCACTCTTAATCCAGGTGAATGGGGACGAGTTTCCACCATCATGCTACCACACACTTTCAGTCACTGCGCTTTGTACTCCCAATGTACTGTAATGTGCATTCCGTTCTGTTGACATTGCATGACTCCTTACACGGCTGGCAATGCGTGTTTTTGACAACCAGTCTGGCAAGACATGGCATACCTGGAAGGCAACGTATGGTAGCATATCAAATGTTCGGTGTTGTCTCGAGAAACATTCGCCTAATAGCACTACACCAAGGAAACATTTTGTGTTGATTTAATATGCACGTGGGTTTTTTAATTCATAACAATCGATNCTAATAGCACTACACCAAGGAAACATTTTGTGTTGATTTAATATGCACGTGGGTTTTTTAATTCATAACAATCGATAAAGACCCACGGGTAACATACTTTTGTTGGTAAATAACATTGACACTCCCTTATTTCCTAATGCCGGGGGATGTTATCACCCGCTAAATGGTCACATATGGCCAATATCGCATCTGGTTCTCACTATTCACGGATTAATGTTTAATCTCTCATTGTTTTAGACATTATGTCAATATCCTATTTTAATTCTTAATTTTCAAGGGCCACACTAGGTTATAGGCTACGTCGTATTATATTTGTAATCCATTTTCCATAACAGATCATCTTGCATAGTTTTTTCAACAGTTCAGTGTAACTGTGAATGTGAAAACACCATTAGGCTATCTTTCAGAAATTGCCAAGCTGTCCGGTAGAGGCGCTGATTGTATCTGCGTTTAGCAGACGGCTGGTACTATGCCTGGCATGCAGGAAGCCCATCGCAAGTTTTTACCACTAATAGTGTTTATAACATCAACAAAATTTTGCCCTTGGAAGAGATTAACCAAACAGTTTTGTAGCCACTAAAAATCCTAATTTTGAGCACGCATTTCTTATACCGTTATCGCAAATATTCACATAGCAAATACCAATCATACTGGTATCACAAGTAATAATATCGCAAATATCTGTTATCGTGATATCGAAAATGTCGACACTGCAAATACGGGCCTGGTTGACATTTCGAATATCGACATCGCAAAAACTATTCGTACCGATGTTGCAAATATTGAAATCAGAATACTTGTATAGGTTTTTCGNCGAATATCGACATCGCAAAAACTATTCGTACCGATGTTGCAAATATTGAAATCAGAATACTTGTATAGGTTTTTCGACAGATTACAATAATCAGAAATATTAAATTTACTACAATATTATTGCTACTGTATTTTTAAAATATAGCTAATATTTTTAGGTACATAAAAAAAAAAATGAAAAATATTCCAATATAAACGACACTGGAACATGCCAGTATTCCTAATATCGGATACCTCTAATATTTAGAGCCGCCCAAATCTCTTCATGCACTCACTGACTCTAATATTAAGTATAGCTAATATTTAGATAAGCGATATATGGCTGTGTCTTGTTGGACCGCATCTCCACAAAATATGTTTCGTGATTGGTATATCGCCAAGGGCGTCCTCCATTAGCAGGTACTATTGGGAGCGAGGTTCGACAGCTGACACGTGGAAGAAGCTGTAAGAGGGGAGAGTGAAGAGTGGCTGATGGAGTGGCGCGCCCCGCGGCGGGGATCTTCCCAAACTGTTAATAACGGCAGCGCTTGTCGACGGCTGTGTGGTGCGGGTGCAGGGTACCGCCGCCAGGAGCGCTGATTACCACCCCCGAGCAGAGAGTGTCACGTCACCACGCCACTTCCTGCTGCCTGCTCGTGTCCGCATGGAGACACATCCACGTCGGTAGCGGCTCTAATAAGCCCGCCAGCCTTCTTAACTAGCGCCGAGATACAGTACACTGAGCCGGGGGGGAGGGGGGAGGCGGTGAACAACCTTCCCCATCACTCTCCACTCCCCTTCACACATTTTGCTCTTTTCAACACTACTATAAACTAGTATGTCGGACTTTAAGTCTAAGTACTTACATAAAGTGTGGTCGAAATACCTGAAGTGATGCCAACAATGACACGTGGATCAGTATTTTCATGCCACTAAACTTTAATAATAGCTCGAGGTCTAAATCGTTAGCAACTAAAATCAGTTACTTTTCGTTTTACTTAAATTAAATTACGAACTGACGTGGCAGTACCATAACGACTTTTATAGAAGTTATAAACCATAGTTGTATATATACATCTCTAAACTAGTCTAGGTTCCATTATTGTTTACACGTTACACGCAGACCTCCGATACTTGAACCAGCACGAGGCAACGCAACGTCATTGTGGGTATTCATATTAGCACTTGAATGAGGCTACAATAGTCTTCACTTCGCTACAAGTGATGTGTTTGCGCTCGTGTGACATGATATTCGTTACACTACTTGCACCGTAAAGACACAACAAAGCAGACAGCGGCACCTGGCGGTGTGTGTCTGAACTGAGGACCTGCTGTGAAGGTGTGCCCACACGATGGTTGCGAGATGGCGCTGTGGTCACTCTCTGGGCTTGCTACCCGGTGAGGGGGGAGAGTTCCGAAATCACTCCAGGGGAATGCTGGGATGGTTTCTTAATACAGGCTTAGAACGATTCCTTCCTCATTCCAGAATATATTGTCTTCCCCTACCAAGGGAAATTAGATAGCAATTAGATTGCAATAACGTTTTTCTAGGCATCACTTTTCCTCAGTCTTTGCAACACTAAGTTATAATCCAAACATATAGTATTGCCTCCCATCAATAATTTTTTTAATCTAATTTGTGGATAATAACACCAGTCTGTCTAATTAATTAATTTATGAACAATTTTGTCTAGTAAACGATTGTGATCTCGTTTAGATTTGAACTTTATTAAAATCACAACAGTAAATTGCAATTTTAATTTTAAAAGCTTTCATTTTTGTTAATACGTAATGTTGCGAAAGTAAAAACGAAGTACAACGAAAAAGCCGAACAAGGTTTTCAGTAATAACGAGCCGATATCCCGTGGCGCAGTCGGTTGGTGCCTCGCTGGCCTGCGGTGCGGGAGGTTCTGAGTTCGAATCCCAGGTAAGGTTTAAATTAGCTCATAAGTTATTTTGTAAGCCGTCCCCTGATAAGCCTTCAGCCACAAAACCAGATGACTTTAATAAACCCAATACAGTAATGTCGAATCATCCACAAATTAATTATATTAGTAAATCTGAAACACAAGGCCAGCCAGGTTCGTGACATGTAAATTACCTTGTAACGCGTGTAGAGTGCTTAAACAGTTTCTCTCTGTTATTCAAGCACATTATCATTTCCTCACTGACTCCCCTGCCCCCTCACGCTTGACTAAATGTCCTAAATGCCAGCAGAATTGGAGAGATATTTTCTTGAAAACTGAATTTGGTTACCTTTTCAACATATTTTTTCTTAACACAAGGAAAAGTATTTGCACAAAACAAATGTACGTCAAAGAAAAATTTATGATATTAGTAATAAGCAAAACATACACAATTATTTAAATAATTAGTTGTTCATACTTTTGAGATGAAAATTAAATTGTTAGATTGTATTTTACATTTCATATAAACTAAGGTCTGAAAATTCCAAGAATTTATATTACAAATAGTGTATCAGAAATAATGTTTCACTTAATATAGCATGCCGCTGCAGGTGTGAATTGCCTATAAAATAAATAGTAATTCTTATGGGTTTTAATGAGGATCTTCATGAGAAGCTATGCATTGCCATACATTGTTAAACATATCGCCACGCAACATCATGTATGTCGGGTTGTCCTTGTTACCAGTGCACGTTGCAGAGCACGACATCAGGATACATAGTACTGTAGTAATGGCGTTGATGCATACATCGTAAATACTGTGCAGGGTCTGCTAATATAATCACGGGAAGGGTTATAGGCAAACCTTGCTGCATTTTAACATACTTAGTAATAAAAGTTAATACATTGAACGAACAAAATAACTATGCTAGCAATTATTAAACTGATGCGTGTGGAGGGTAACAGCACATCATTG
>NQII01001008.1:69975-295596 GCA_002778355.1 Clitarchus hookeri
TTTTTCGGGGTTTTACTAGCCTGTCAAGTATTTACTCGCGAGTAAGAGTAAATACTTGTTTTATTCACTTCAATTTTGGCGTTTACTTGTCATTTTAATATATTCAAGTATTTACTTGTCCTACTCGTTTTTATTCACACCGCCCATGATATTCGTTACACTACTTGCACCGTAAAGACACAACAAAGCAGACAGCGGCACCTGGCGGTGTGTGTCTGAACTGAGGACCTGCTGTGAAGGTGTGCCCACACGATGGTTGCGAGATGGCGCTGTGGTCACTCTCTGGGCTTGCTACCCGGTGAGGGGGGAGAGTTCCGAAATCACTCCAGGGGAATGCTGGAATGGTTTCTTAATACAGGCTTAGAACGATTCCTTCCTCATTCCAGAATATATTGTCTTCCCCTACCAAGGGAAATTAGATAGCAATTAGATTGCAATAACGTTTTTCTAGGCATCACTTTTCCTCAGTCTTTGCAACACTAAGTTATAATCCAAACATATAGTATTGCCTCCCATCAATAATTTTTTTNATCACTTTTCCTCAGTCTTTGCAACACTAAGTTATAATCCAAACATATAGTATTGCCTCCCATCAATAATTTTTTTTATCTAATTTGTTGATAATAACACCAGTCTGTCTAATTAATTAATTTATGAACAATTTTGTCTAGTAAAGGATTGTGATCTCGTTTAGATTTGAACTTTATTAAAATCACAACAGTAAATTGCAATTTTAATTTTAAAAGCTTTCANGATTGTGATCTCGTTTAGATTTGAACTTTATTAAAATCACAACAGTAAATTGCAATTTTAATTTTAAAAGCTTTCATTTTTGTTAATACGTAATGTTGCGAAAGTAAAAACGAAGTACAACGAAAAAGCCGAACAAGGTTTTCAGTAATAACGAGCCGATATCCCGTGGCGCAGTCGGTTGGTGCCTCGCTGGCCTGCGGTGCGGGAGGTTCTGAGTTCGAATCCCAGGTAAGGTTTAAATTAGCTCATAAGTTATTTTGTAAGCCGTCCCCTGATAAGCCTTCAGCCACAAAACCAGATGACTTTAATAAACCCAATACAGTAATGTCGAATCATCCACAAATTAATTATATTAGTAAATCTNCACAAAACCAGATGACTTTAATAAACCCAATACAGTAATGTCGAATCATCCACAAATTAATTATATTAGTAAATCTGAAACACAAGGCCAGCCAGGTTCGTGACATGTAAATTACCTTGTAACGCGTGTAGAGTGCTTAAACAGTTTCTCTCTGTTATTCAAGCACATTATCATTTCCTCACTGACTCCCCTGCCCCCTCACGCTTGACTAAATGTCCTAAATGCCAGCAGAATTGGAGAGATATTTTCTTGAAAACTGAATTTGGTTACCTTTTCAACATATTTTTTCTTAACACAAGGAAAAGTATTTGCACAAAACAAATGTACGTCAAAGAAAAATTTATGATATTAGTAATAAGCAAAACATACACAATTATTTAAATAATTAGTTGTTCATACTTTTGAGATGAAAATTAAATTGTTAGATTGTATTTTACATTTCATATAAACTAAGGTCNATAATTAGTTGTTCATACTTTTGAGATGAAAATTAAATTGTTAGATTGTATTTTACATTTCATATAAACTAAGGTCTGAAAATTCCAAGAATTTATATTACAAATAGTGTATCAGAAATAATGTTTCACTTAACATAGCATGCCGCTGCAGGTGTGAATTGCCTATAAAATAAATAGTAATTCTTATGGGTTTTAATGAGGATCTTCATGAGAAGCTATGCATTGCCATACATTGTTAAACATATCGCCACGCAACATCATGTATGTCGGGTTGTCCTTGTTACCAGTGCACGTTGCAGAGCACGACATCAGGATACATAGTACTGTAGTAATGGCGTTGATGCATACATCGTAAATACTGTGCAGGGTCTGCTAATATAATCACGGGAAGGGTTATAGGCAAACCTTGCTGCATTTTAACATACTTAGTAATAAAAGTTAATACATTGAACGAACAAAATAACTATGCTAGCAATTATTAAACTGATGCGTGTGGAGGGTAACAGCACATCATTGNAATACATTGAACGAACAAAATAACTATGCTAGCAATTATTAAACTGATGCGTGTGGAGGGTAACAGCACATCATTGCGTCCATTGGCGTGATGCCACTTTGCGAAGGATCAGTTCAGCGGACTGCCTTCATGTCTTTAGCGAGACGTCAAATGAAGCGGAGTCCATCTGATAGGTCGTGGAGGGCGCTGAACTAGTNACTGCCTTCATGTCTTTAGCGAGACGTCAAATGAAGCGGAGTCCATCTGATAGGTCGTGGAGGGCGCTGAACTAGTGCGGCTGTGAGTGACATGAGGAGGAGAGAGTCGCAGAATGCAAGAGTAAAGGCACGGCGGTACCTTGAAGAACAACTAATGCCGTCATAAGCAATGAGGCGCTATCCAACATTTTCGTACATTCACGGATATTTTTTACGAAAAAATACCGCGAAGAGACATAAGCGTACTTCCGTAACTACATAAAACGGGATCTCCCCGTATTTCCAACAGGTTTTGGTTTCAGGAAATAAAATTATTGAGGCTACACGAAGTGTCTTTTCTCAACGAAACTAGAAAATAATCGCTTCTGCATCTCTCAGGGAAAACACGTAGCTTAAACCTATTATTTCATACNTTCTCAACGAAACTAGAAAATAATCGCTTCTGCATCTCTCAGGGAAAACACGTAGCTTAAACCTATTATTTCATACATGAAGAGAAAATTATTGAAAAATCTAATGAACCTACTTTCCTCTACTTGAGTGCAAATAATTTTTAATGACTTTCCCAAAAGCCAAGATTGTAGAAAGGCCTTGATTTCTCGTTGAGGGAAATANGAGTGCAAATAATTTTTAATGACTTTCCCAAAAGCCAAGATTGTAGAAAGGCCTTGATTTCTCGTTGAGGGAAATATAATTTGGGATAGAACCAGGGACATACAATAGTAGTGAGATAATTACAAACACACACATTTCTTCCTCCGGGACACGAACCACAGCAGCTTCGTACCACAAGATACCGTAAAACCAACTCAACATGGAGGTAGGATTCGGAGCATCTACATTGGATGTATTGGTTCTATGTTTTAGGTAGATAGGGTTTACATGACTTAAAGAAGCGATACTTGTTTGAAGAATTTGGTAGATATGGGTTGACTTGTCGTCTCCAAGATATGGCAAAAACTATTTTCTCATTTAGCGATATCGTATAAAAAGGCTTATAAAGAGGCTCTGTATACGTTACTTCTAGTACATGCTGCCAAAATACAATTTTGTTTGAATTGGGTTTAATTTTTTAATAAAAATAACAAACTTGTCTTATTTATTTGGCCACAATTTTTAAAATCAGTGCCTGACCCAATTAAAAAAAATCTAAGTTTACATGGCGCTCTGTAGCACTACTGGTTTGCGAAATCTGGTGGAAATTTGTTCAAAGATTCTGGAAATGTGGCCTAAGGGTTCAAGTTTCTCACCTGGTACTATCTTACAAAAATGCTGGCAAAATAGGATCTCTTTTCGCATGACTTNCCTAAGGGTTCAAGTTTCTCACCTGGTACTATCTTACAAAAATGCTGGCAAAATAGGATCTCTTTTCGCATGACTTATACTCTAAACGGATACCGCCATCTTACAAAATTTGGTTGAAATTTGTTGAATAATATCAGATATATAATATACTCATCCAAACGTTATACTAACTGAATTNGGCGGTGAACAACCTTCCCCATCACTCTCCACTCCCCTTCACACATTTTGCTCTTTTCAACACTACTATAAACTAATATGTCGGACTTTAAGTCTAAGTACTTACATAAAGTGTGGTCGAAATACCTGAAGTGATGCCAACAATGACACGTGGATCAGTATTTTCATGCCACTAAACTTTAATAATAGCTCGAGGTCTAAATCGTTAGCAAATAAAATCAGTTACTTTTCGTTTTACTTAAATTAAATTACGAACTGACGTGGCAGTACCATAACGACTTTNTTTTTCGGGGTTTTACTAGCCTGTCAAGTATTTACTCGCGAGTAAGAGTAAATACTTGTTTTATTCACTTCAATTTTGGCGTTTACTTGTCATTTTAATATATTCAAGTATTTACTTGTCCTACTCGTTTTTATTCACACCGCCCATGATATTCGTTACACTACTTGCACCGTAAAGACACAACAAAGCAGACAGCGGCACCTGGCGGTGTGTGTCTGAACTGAGGACCTGCTGTGAAGGTGTGCCCACACGATGGTTGCGAGATGGCGCTGTGGTCACTCTCTGGGCTTGCTACCCGGTGAGGGGGGAGAGTTCCGAAATCACTCCAGGGGAATGCTGGGATGGTTTCTTAATACAGGCTTAGAACGATTCCTTCCTCATTCCAGAATATATTGTCTTCCCCTACCAAGGGAAATTAGATAGCAATTAGATTGCAATAACGTTTTTCTAGGCATCACTTTTCCTCAGTCTTTGCAACACTAAGTTATAATCCAAACATATAGTATTGCCTCCCATCAATAATTTTTTTAATCTAATTTGTGGATAATAACACCAGTCTGTCTAATTAATTAATTTATGAACAATTTTGTCTAGTAAAGGATTGTGATCTCGTTTAGATTTGAACTTTATTAAAATCACAACAGTAAATTGCAATTTTAATTTTAAAAGCTTTCATTTTTGTTAATACGTAATGTTGCGAAAGTAAAAACGAAGTACAACGAAAAAGCCGAACAAGGTTTTCAGTAATAACGAGCCGATATCCCGTGGCGCAGTCGGTTGGTGCCTCGCTGGCCTGCGGTGCGGGAGGTTCTGAGTTCGAATCCCAGGTAAGGTTTAAATTAGCTCATAAGTTATTTTGTAAGCCGTCCCCTGATAAGCCTTCAGCCACAAAACCAGATGACTTTAATAAACCCAATACAGTAATGTCGAATCATCCACAA
The DNA here is from genome assembly GCA_002778355.1 of Clitarchus hookeri. Classification (NCBI taxonomy): domain Eukaryota; kingdom Metazoa; phylum Arthropoda; class Insecta; order Phasmatodea; family Phasmatidae; genus Clitarchus; species Clitarchus hookeri. The sequence goes on from NQII01001008.1 coordinate 74,971, forward strand.
ATTAATTATATTAGTAAATCCGAAACACAAGGCCAGGTTCGTGACATGTAAATTACCTTGTAACGCGTGTAGAGTGCTTAAACAGTTTCTCTCTGTTATTCAAGCACATTATCATTTCCTCACTGACTCCCCTGCCACCTCACGCTTGACTAAATGTGCTAAATGCCAGCAGAATTTGAGAGATATTTTCTTGAAAACTGAATTTGGTTACCTTTTCAACATATTTTTTCTTAACACAAGGAAAAGTATTTGCACAAAACAGATGTACGTCAAAGAAAAATTTATGATATTAGTAATAAGCAAAACATACACAATTATTTATATAATTAGTTGTTCATACTTTTGAGATGAAAATTAAATTGTTAGATTGTATTTTACATTTCATATAAACTAAGGTCTGAAAATTCCAAGAATTTATATTACAAATAGTGTATCAGAAATAATGTTTCACTTAACATAGCATGCCGCTGCAGGTGTGAATTGCCTATAAAATAAATAGTAATTCTTATGGGTTTTAATGAGGATCTTCATGAGAAGCTATGCATTGCCATACATTGTTAAACATATCGCCACGCAACATCATGTATGTCGGGTTGTCCTTGTTACCAGTGCACGTTGCAGAGCACGACATCAGGATACATAGTACTGTAGTAATGGCGTTGATGCATACATCGTAAATACTGTGCAGGGTCTGCTAATATAATCACGGGAAGGGTTATAGGCAAACCTTGCTGCATTTTAACATACTTAGTAATAAAAGTTAATACATTGAACGAACAAAATAACTATGCTAGCAATTATTAAACTGATGCGTGTGGAGGGTAACAGCACATCATTGTGTCCATTGGCGTGACGACACTTTGCGAAGGATCAGTTCAGCGAACTGCCTTCATGTCTTTAGCGAGACGTCAAATGAAGCGGAGTCCATCTGATAGGTCGTGGAGGGCGCTGAACTAGTGCGGCTGTGAGTGACATGAGGAGGAGAGAGTCGCAGAATGCAAGAGTAAAGGCACGGCGGTACCTTGAAGAACAACTAATGCCGTCATAAGCAATGAGGCGCTATCCAACATTTTCGTACATTCACGGATATTTTTTACGAAAAAATACCGCGAAGAGACATAAGCGTACTTCCGTAACTACATAAAACGGGATCTCCCCGTATTTCCAACAGGTTTTGGTTTCAGGAAATAAAATTATTGAGGCTACACGAAGTGTCTTTTCTCAACGAAACTAGAAAATAATCGCTTCTGCATCTCTCAGGGAAAACACGTAGCTTAAACCTATTATTTCATACTTGAAGAGAAAATTATTAAAAAATCTAATGAACCTACTTTCCTCTACTAGAGTGCAAATAATTTTTAATGACTTTCCCAAAAGCCAAGATTGTAGAAAGGCCTTGATTTCTCGTTGAGGGAAATATAATTTGGGATAGAACCAGGGACATACAATAGTAGTGAGATAATTACAAACACACACATTTCTTCCTCCGGGACACGAACCACAGCAGCTTCGTACCACAAGATACCGTAAAACCAACTCAACATGGAGGTAGGATTCGGAGCATCTACATTGGATGTATTGGTTCTATGTTTTAGGTAGATAGGGTTTACATGACTTAAAGAAGCGATACTTGTTTGAAGAATTTGGTAGATATGGGTTGACTTGTCGTCTCCAAGATATGGCAAAAACTATTTTCTCATTTAGCGATATCGTATAAAAAGGCTTATAAAGAGGCTCTGTATACGTTACTTCTAGTACATGCTGCCAAAATACAATTTTGTTTGAATTGGGTTTAATTTTTTAATAAAAATAACAAACTTGTCTTATTTATTTGGCCACAATTTTTAAAATCAGTGCCTGACCCAATTAAAAAAAATCTAAGTTTACATGGCGCTCTGTAGCACTACTGGTTTGCGAAATCTGGTGGAAATTTGTTCAAAGATTCTGGAAATGTGGCCTAAGGGTTCAAGTTTCTCACCTGGTACTATCTTACAAAAATGCTGGCAAAATAGGATCTCTTTTCGCATGACTGATACTCTAAACGGATACCACCATCATACAAAATTTGGTTGAAATTTGTTGAATAATATCAGATATATAATATACTCATCCAAACGTTATACTAACTGAATTGAAAAAAGCCTGCCCTACGTAAACGATGTTAGTTTACATGGCCTACTTAAGCACTACTTTTGCGTACAATTTGGGGGGAAACGCTTGATTGGTCCTCGAGATATAGCATGAAACCTCCATATTTTCATGTGATAATCATAAATGACGGGCAAAATGCTTATATAATTGATCATTTATGACTGCCATAGAAACTCCTAGCATTTAAATAAAAGCTGAAATATTACGTCGCAGTTCAGCACATGGTTACGTAGATATATCATACTTAGCTTAAATGTTAATGTAGCCGCCATTCTGAAAATTACTATCTGATACTCTTAAAACTTAGGAGTTATTATTGCCTCACGCAGTTCTACTGTTTTGCAAAATTTGGTATTAATCGTTAAATTATTTTCCGAGATATGACATTAAAAACCTCATTTCTTCATGTAGCGCAATCTTANAATTTGGTATTAATCGTTAAATTATTTTCCGAGATATGACATTAAAAACCTCATTTCTTCATGTAGCGCAATCTTTCAAAATTAAGAAGAAAAGTGGATATGTGATGATTTATATGATTCAAGTAAGAATTATTTTCAGCGTACATAGTTTGNAGATATATCATACTTAGCTTAAATGTTAATGTAGCCGCCATTCTGAAAATTACTATCTGATACTCTTAAAACTTATGAGTTATTATTGCCTCACGCAGTTCTACTGTTTTGCAAAATTTGGTATTAATCGTTAAATTATTTTTCGAGATATGACATTAAAAACCTCATTTCTTCATGTAGCGCAATCTTAGTTTTAATTCTTCTTTTCACCTATACACATGATTTATATGATTCAAGTAAGAATTATTTTCAGCGTACATAGTTTGGTCGAGATTGGCCAAACAGTGTTGTAGATATAGCAATATATATATATATATATATATAATTTTTTTATGGCAGCTTTTTTAATGTACCTTAAATATGATGTGTTTTCATAATGCTATAGAGTTCCTTACGTGCCGTGCCAAATTTGGCGGGAATTGTTTGAGATATAATGTAAAATGTTTATTTCTTCATATAGAACTATTTTTCATAATTTAAACGAACAACGATATCCGTTTCTAAACTCTGCTGCTTACATATTGCACTGTAAATGCTCAAAATTCAGTTTGAATAGGTTACATAGTTCCCGAAATAAGACATACACCGTAAATTTTTAATAGTTGCCATTTTGAAAATAAGTACTATATGTATACCGAGTTCGGTGACATTCAGTTAAAGAGTTTAAAAGTTTATAGTGGACATACATACACAGGCTCGCATAAATACACACAGCCGTACAGACAAGAAAGTGATATGATAAGCCTCTCATTCCTCAGGAAAGGAGGCTATTAGTAGCACGAGTCACCTGAAACAGATTGATGCATTTTAAACACTCAAATATGGCCTGAAAAGCAATGAGCTTCACGCTAGTGTTTACGTCAATACTCCCATCTCTACTATCAGTACGCGGCAGTAAAGTGTTAGAAGTCGGGGAAGGCGGAATTTGCGAATAAAGTTCAACTACCACTTCAAAATCAAATATTTCAAGTTATTGAATTTTCTCTCTATTACACTGATAAACACCCGCATAACAAAAATATCACATATTTATTAGGNCACACACAGGCTCGCATAAATACACACAGCCGTACAGACAAGAAAGTGATATGATAAGCCTCTCATTCCTCAGGAAAGGAGGCTATTAGTAGCACGAGTCACCTGAAACAGATTGATGCATTTTAAACACTCAAATATGGCCTGAAAAGCAATGAGCTTCACGCTAGTGTTTACGTCAATACTCCCATCTCTACTATCAATACGCGGCAGTAAAGTGTTAGAAGTCGGGGAAGGCGGAATTTGCGAATAAAGTTAAACTACCACTTCAAAATCAAATATTTCAAGTTATTGAATTTTCTCTCTATTACACTGATAAACACCCGCATAACAAAAATATCACATATTTATTAGGCAATCACACGTTATAATAAGGGAATACAAAAAAATTGCAGTAAAATTTACGGAAAGTGACCGCGAATTCATGGAAAATTTTTGAAATTTATGGTAAGATCATTTTAAATAAACGAAGCGTCCGTGTTGTTACAAATATTTCTGAAAATTAGTACAAGTGCATGCTGCAATTTCACGGAACAACTGAAGTAATTTTATTACAATCATTAGACCTAAAACAGTTTCACCCGAAACCAGATGCGGCAAGAATCATTTCTCCAACAGTTGTTTGCCCTCAAAGGCAAATTTTTATCTCTCATTAGCAAATGTCTTCAAAGTCAGGCAACAGGCACTAGACCTAAATATATTTTCCAAACGTTGTTTATTCTAAATGTTTGGTAACCGATATTAACATCACCTAAAAATTATTTCTTTTCATTAAGCAAAATTACTTTATGTATACAAAGAGTTATCCCAGTGCGCCACACATATTCTCCAGCTGTAATAACTGTGACTCGAGCCTGGAATTAAGGTGCAGTTCTGTACTACGTCGCATGCTAGTGCACACACCAGCTGACGGCAGAGGTTCTTCTAGGCTGTAGTGGGATCCTAACGCCGTGCCTACCAGCCGGCTTCGGGGGTTACACATCAACTGTCACATGTGAGTGGCTGTAATAACTGTGACTAGAGCTGGGCGGTAAGTCACAAATGTGTCCCATGCCGCATGCTAGCGCACACACCAGCTAACGACATATGTTCTTCTAGGCTGTAGTGGGATCCTAACGCCGTGCCTACCAGCCGGCTTCGGGGGTTACACATCAACTGTCACATGTGAGTGGCTGTAATAACTGTGACTAGAGCTGGGCGGTAAGTCACAAATGTGTCCCATGCCACATGCTAGCGCACACACCAGCTAACGACATATGTTCTTCTAGGCTGTAGTGGGATCCTAACGCCATGACTACCAGCCGGCTTCAGGGGTTACACATCAACTGTCACATGTTAGTGGCTGTAATAACTGTGACTAGAGCTGGGCGGTAAGTCACAAATGTGTCCCATGCCGCATGCTAGCACACACACCAGCTTACGACAGAGTTTCTTCTATGCTGTAGTGAGATCCTAACGCCATGCCTACCATCTCGCTGCGAGGTTACACGTCAAGTGCCCTATGTCAACGGCAACCGAGGACAACTCATTGCACCTTTAGTTGCCCTGGTGGAGGCCTTCGTGCTATCTCAAGCCATTACTTCCCGTTCGTCNCGTGCTATCTCAAGCCATTACTTCCCGTTCGTCCCGTAATGGCAGCTTTTATTCCCTTTCGTATCGTTAATGGTGGGTTTTCGATCACAAAAGATAGCCACAGAGCTTGGCNGTCCCATGCCGCATGCTAGCGCACACACCAGCTAACGACATATGTTCTTCTAGGCTGTAGTGGGATCCTAACGCCATGACTACCAGCTCGCTGCGAGGTTACACGTCAAGTGCCCTATGTCAACGGCAACCGAGGACAACTCATTGCACCTTTAGTTGCCCTNTACACGTCAAGTGCCCTATGTCAACGGCAACCGAGGACAACTCATTGCACCTTTAGTTGCCCTGGTGGAGGCCTTTGTGCTATCTCAACCCATTACTTCCCGTTCGTCCGGTAATGGCAGCTTTTATTCCCTTTCGTATCGTTAATGGTGGGTTTTCGATCACAAAAGATAGCCACAGAGCTTGGCNGTAATGGCAGCTTTTATTCCCTTTCGTATCGTTAATGGTGGGTTTTCGATCACAAAAGATAGCCACAGAGCTTGGCATACAGCAGAAGAGCATTACACATGACCAAAAACCTTGTGCGGAAATTATTCGCAGCTGAGTACTTATTTGGTGTTTAAGTCAATGGAATATTGCAAAGAGTCAAAAGTCAGTTAACGGTGTATACAAATAACCTTTTAATGTTTTAGCGATATGGATAAACATAAAATAGTACCAGTTTTAGTGTGATATTGCAATAACAATTTACAGCGATTAAAAAGATTTTTTATATTTGCTTGTCTTTAAAATTGTTGTGATAATGCCTTGTCTATCTCTGCAATATAACTGTGTAAGTAAAATTTTTAAATCTAAAGTATCAACTTTGTCATTCAAAATAGTCTATTAGGTTCTGATTGGCTATTCCCAAGGCATCTATACAAGAATATATATACATATATATAAATAAATATATGTATATATATATATATATATATATATTAGAGTCCCCTTATAATGCACACGACCTGTTATGAGCAGTTGTTAAGCAATAAGTCCAATATTAAAGCTGTCAATTATTGTGTTGCCAAATGCTTCCCAAACAATTATTCGCTTTGTGTAAAAATACTGTAGCTGGTTTCACCTTCAGTGAATATTTTTCCCACTTATGGGAAATTGTTTGTGGGCAATTGTTTGTAGAAACCGCCGCTTTACAGACTGCGAGTCGTACAAATAAAATAAAATAAGCATTTGGGGGAATTATATTAATTTACGCCTTGTTGTACTGAGAAATTTGGCCACTCTTAACGACGAGGTCTTGAGAGCCGATGAATGTGAAATGAGGTGAGAATGAAGAAGCACCAAAATGTAAGAGCGGAGGAATTGGGAGATCACTGAGATAACAAGCCATCCAGCGGCATCGTCTGGCACGATTCCGACTTACGAAAATATGAAGTGGTCAGGCCGGCGATTGAACCAGGTTCCCATAATGGGAGGCAAGCAGTCTAACCGCTCAGACACCACAGCACCAGTTATTAACAAGGTTAAGTATAATTTAAGCTGTAGAAGTAAAATTGTNAGTCTAACCGCTCAGACACCACAGCACCAGTTATTAACAAGGTTAAGTATAATTTAAGCTGTAGAAGTAAAATTGAAATTTTAAATGTACTTACCATGTGGATAAAAATACTTGCAAAATTGTTTGTAATGTTTATGATTTGAAATATAATTTCCCGAATAATTGCTACTACACCTTTCAGTATTTATGACATTGTTATAAGTATAAACTATTACATTTATAAAATGGGATTCCTTTGATAAGATTTTAACCTCTCAAATGCAAAATTGGAGTTTTGACGTTTAATTATGTACATGTTATGCTAAAGAAAATATTGCTCTACTGAAAAGGCACTATTCAGAGTGTTTAAAGGTTGGGATGTGTTTGCCATATGACATCATGATTAATAATGATTATTATTTATGGAGGCAGGATGATGTTAAAGAAAGATAAAAGCGTTAATTTACATAAAGCTAACATAACGTGTTTCACTTTTTGTTTGAGACATGGAAACCATGATGCGTAAAATACGCTAGTCAAGACAATTATCTCTAACACTGAACGTCAACATATACAACAAACAGTATTCGCTGTCAAACGTAAATGTTTCATTTTTGATGGCAACCTTCGTAGTTTGCAGCGCAATTGTCTATGTTCGTGTCCTACGTAAGCCATGTAGTTGTGGGTATCGCACATGGTTGTAAGGTTGTGTTAAAGCACTGGCACAATTGACGGTTGGTAGTGGTCGTGGTGTGGTTATGTGCGAAGTCTTCTATGGCGCAATAATTAGTTATGGCTGGAAACTGTTTTGTGGTCGCACCAAAATATAGCAGTATATTTTGAGAAAGGCGGATAAATTATTTTGTTGGATAATGCTGAGATTTGAAATTTAAAATTAAGTGGAAAAATATTTATTGCTGAGATGTTTATCGTTTACTAATAATTCTTATTTCTGAAGACAAGATAGGCTAATGAGATAACTTTCTTGCTTGTGTCTATGTGTGTGTATGAGTCCATAGCTATGTTGGTGTGTCTAGTTGTGTGTGTGTATCCTCCCCTAAAAACTTTTGAACGCATTAACCGAATTTTACCATACTCAGTGCACACATAGTACGTAGTAATGATATCGACTTTTATAGTTTTCGGTCACTCCGAGCGCTTCCTTTCAAAATGGCTGAAAATATATATTTTGTTTTGATTTGTTATATCTCAGGAAGCATTCAACTGTTTTGAACCGAATTTTGTATATTGACGGTGCAAATTTAAGAATTGCATTTAGAAATGTATATCGTTGTAGGTCCGTCATTTTGGAAGATAGCACTCCATAAAAAAATTAAACCTTTATGGAATATCTCGAAAAGCACTCAACCAATTATCATAAAGTTTGACAAGTAATGCTAAGGTATGACAAGTAAACGTATGGGTTTAATTTTATGAGGCACTTATTATGAACATGGTGGCCATTAAAGTATTTTAGGTTTATTTTGTATATCTACCATACTGTTCGCCCAATTTCGACCCAATTTCGTAAGACAATGAAAATATATCAGGTTAAGAAATGCTATCATTCGAAACATTAGACTGATTATATCCGAAGTTGATGCTCCTAATCCGACTCCCGTAATGCATTTGATTGTACGCTAACCTACGTTACGAGGTTTTCTGGGTTCGGGTCCTAGGTAAGATGTGTGCTTATTTGTAATATTCTCACTATGTTTCCGGTTTCATCTTGCTTTCAACGAAACGTGAAGTCCTTCCTACCATCTATGGTTTTAAGAAATTCATGAAAAATTATTTGCATGCATGTAGAGGAAGGATAGCTCATTAGTTATATATGTATCTTCTTGTTTAATAACACAGGCTGTAGTAATTGTAGTTTAAGATGTCAATTTACCGCATTAAAAATGGTAAATAATATAAACATTACTAAAAGACTTAGGCCTGTAATCACTTAATCGCTTTATAAAAGTCTCTAAATAACCAGTTTGCCCTCCCATCTATTCCAAGGTGTTCTGTAACGGGCTCCTTTTTCGCTTTGTATTTTACAAGCGAACCGGCCAGGCTTCGTCCGGTAACAATTTAGTTTTTACAGCGATACTTTGAAAAACAAAAATGGTTATGGGGGGTCATCCTTAAAATATAGACATATGCTATCACGAACGTTTCTGTAGACCCTTTTGAGAGTTACAATTCTGTAGTAAATTAATTTGATGTATCTCTTATGGTTTAGTCAGAACAAGCCATGTAAGCGGCATAAAAGCTGTTTTTTATGGCTTGATTGCAAACGGTTCGACATTTCTCTACTATCCTTATACTAAATATAAATGTACTATACAACGGAACCTTTCTCAAGAAATTCTCTAAATTATGTTGAAAACAGCATCAAAATCCATCATGTAGTTTAGAATATCTAAGCGAATACACAGACAGACGCGGATAAGCGACTTTGTTTTATACTCTTTAGAGATGTTTTTACATAAGGGAGGTTCTGTACTGTGAGTTGCTGATGGACAGCGTATATAAGAAAACTTAAATTAATAATTTTATTTTCAGAATTATTTTTGTTCATTTTACAACTTCTCTACTGTCGTTTGTTCAGACTGAAAGACCACTTTCTGATTGGCAAGGTTGTGATGCAATTTCAGTGTGTTAGAACTCCCTACAACACCAGCCACCAACAACAACCCATTAATGTGCCAAGGCACCTTGGTTTTGTCAGCCATTCCACAGTCACGGCCATATTACAAGGTTCTAGATTGCGTGCGAGGTATGGCTTACTGCACTACCTAGTACGGCACCCGTCATGGCAATTGTCTCCTCGAAAAGACTGCTTTAATTCCAGGTTTTGTCACGGTACCTGCCACTTTCTCCGTCGCAGGTTCCATACCAGCTTTCGTAGCTGGTCAATAATATTACAGCGCTCATCGTGGCTACTACTGGAAACAAGTTGATGAAGAAACCATAAAGGATTCCTTATGGATTTTAAATTCGACAAAGACGAAAAATACCGACGATGATAACTTTTCATTACTCTTGAAAACCGTACTATAATTTTTAAAACGTTACCTATACAATAAAATCTTAATAATGCAATTTTAAAGTTTACCTTGGCTTATTTAAAATCACAAGCATGCAATTTATAAACATGTGCTGTAAAATAAGATGCAAATTTACACAAACAAAGCATTGGTAGTTTTTTTTATTATTTTGCGTGTAATTTTGGAAAACAACTTCCGTATGTATAGGAGCCACGGTGGTGTAGTGGACTTGCCCTCCCCNTGCCGCGCTTCACCCTTATCGGCTCTCAAGACCTCGATATAAAGAGTCACCCAAATCTCTTCACTCACCTACAGTATATTTAATTCTACCGAAATGTTTTACGACTACAAAAAGGCTTAGCAATCTCGTTTTAGAGCACTCGAAACTTAAATTTGGAGTTAGTCTACTTCTTTCACTGTAATAATATGTGTTCGAAAGTACACTTTTACAACAACTTAATATGTGTAATTTTAAATTAACAACTTGAGTGAAAATACCTTTACTACGAACAAATAAAGAATGAATTTACATACGTAAACTAGCTTGCTTGATTATGGCGGCCAAAACAGTTTAATTTATTTTAGATACCGTCCGAAGTGACTGGTTTTTAACAGTTCTGTCATCCCACAGTTACAAAGACTTGCTCTTTTATCACTTATATCAGTAGTGAGAGCGACTGTGTTCTGGCATGCTAGGGTGTCATTGGTGGCCTAAATGGCATTTGGTTAACCAGTAAATGAGTGTCGGAGAGATAATCAGAGGTATCCTTCAACCTGGGAAAATTATCTTCCCCTATCCCTAATCCTCCCTTCAGGGGAGGTGTTGTGGTTGGCTGATGGGTTCTCCCACCCTTTCNTATCCCTAATCCTCCCTTCAGGGGAGGTGTTGTGGTTGGCTGATGGGTTCTCCCACCCTTTCTGAGGTGTGCTGTGATTGGCCTTTGCTTGTGTAGACAAAGAGCGCAGGCGACATTAGTGGGACTTCAAAATGTTCTAGGAAGTCTGGAGAGCGAGTGGTTAGGGGTTTGGTAAGGGGGTGTGGGGTTGGACAAGAGGGTTGAGGAGGCAGTGCGTCCTTGGTTCGACACCAGTACAGGGTAATAAGGTGTAAGGAGATGTAATTGTGTAATGGGTAATTGCATAATAAGTAATAACATATAATCAGTTATGAATACAAAGAGTATGTACATGTACTGAGAGAAATAAGAGACAGTGCATGTACCGAGACTAAGTAAATATACCGAGAGAGTCATTACACGTCGGCTGCCGAAACACAACTGACAAGGGTGGTGAGGTGCTCCTCGGGTCGAGTTCTGTCAAAGGTAATTAGGGGCCAGTAATGAGTATTGAACAATTGCATAAGGAAAAATTGCAGAATGAGTAATTGCATAATGGATAAGTACATGTAGCGAGAGTAATTACCTACCGATAGCAATTATGTACTGAGAGTAATAACATCGTAACTACACACTAAGCACACGTCCTACCCTAACTACTGCTCAAATGCAACTGAACTCTGAATAGCTAATATTTTTATGTTATACGTTCGCCATCTTGGCTGATTTCGATTCCTGCTAATGTTAAGAGAAGCATTATTACATTTATACTGGCCTACTACTTGATTCGATTCCCATTAAGGATAATAAAACTGTAAATACATGTATATTGGACAAGTACTCGGTTCGAATCCCATCGAGGGTAAGGAAAGAACAAATATTTTTATACTGACCGAAATATTGCGTCTATTCGTGTAGACAGTAACAAATAAGTAAGTACATTTGTATTGGCTAAGTCCTTGGTTCGAATCCCATCAAAGTTAAAACATAATTACATGTATACTGAGATAGTCCTTAGTTCGATCCCCATAGAGGGAAATTCAAGCATAAATACATGCTGCTGGTGGGGTCGTGTAAGTGTAATTAGCCTTTGTATCCTACAGATCGTTGTTACAGAAAAATAAGAAAGGAATGTTTGCCATGTGCGACTGCCGGCTACATGCCGTATCGTGCACGGAGACAAGCAGAAGGTACAGCGGTGTGCGCATGCGCCTGAATGCCCGGACAAGTTGCACAGACAGACGTGTACGCACTATTCGCTCTCTATGGATGCATATTACTCTTATGAAGGAAAAAAGTCGACCTGTCCAAAACTTTTATATTCATTATTAATATTTCTGAATCTTATAATGGTGGTTTTTTAGCGCTAAAGATTTTTATATACATCTAGAAGTTTTTAAATGCACTCTCACATAGCGCCTGCAGTCTTTGATGCGATAATGATGATGGAGAGTGCATAGGCAATTGTAGGTATTTACCATATTTCTTCTCATAACCATGCAATGGCTCTGCAGCCAGCAACCAGGTGCGCATGAACCTACAAAGTACATAGGTCGATGCGANTTCTCATAACCATGCAATGGCTCTGCAGCCAGCAACCAGGTGCGCATGAACCTACAAAGTACATAGGTCGATGCGAGTATATATGCTATTTCATCTCCGAACACTGCACATGCAATGGTGGTCGTGTGGTCTAGACGCCGGACTGAAGACCGAAGTGAGGTCGGATCGAAACGGCGCGTATCCTGCATTTTTTGAGTTCACAAACAACTAAGAAATTCCTAGTGCTCCTAGTGGCCGCGACTTGACCTACACTCCCCGATGCTAGAGTGCCTGCAGGCGATGAGTGAACAAATCAACATACAGAATGACCGTATCGATAACATTGCGCTTAGCTGCGAATTTTAAAACCTATATCACTCTGGGGGCAGGCACGGGAATTTCGCACACTCTGGGGGCGGGTGCATGAATTATAGATGGTTCTCTACAGAAACCGACTGGCAGCAGGAATCAAAGTTGGCTGCCTACAACAGATGACGAAACTGGTGATGGAGTTTTGCGAAAAGCAAGAGAAGGGTGGGAGACAAGAACGAAAATAAAGGTGACTGGAAGGAATATGAGAAAACCCTAAAGGATATAGCATACGAGACAGAGATAGGCTGGAATGGGAGAGCATGAGAAAATAAAGGATACCAGAAGAACTATGAGAATATCGCAATTGAAGNACAGAGATAGGCTGGAATGGGAGAGCATGAGAAAATAAAGGATACCAGAAGAACTATGAGAATATCGCAATTGAAGAATGGGCGAGAGAGACAGGAAGGAATGAAAGAGCATGAAAAAAAAAACGGAATGCACGAGCATGAATATACGAAGTGGAATGACAGTGCAAGAGGGAAAAAGGAAAATATCAATATAAAAAATTAAAAATCCAAGATGTGGCAAGGAATGACAGAGCAGGAGGTTTAGGCATTACATCAACCAAGATTGCTGCAGGCTCATCCCCTCGACCCAGCTAACCTCCTGGATCACCATCTAGAGTTGAGAACATGTGAGCTGTATCCACTTTTCATAAACAAAGGTACTGATTTCCCTCAACCCCAGTATAGAGACTTACAACATAACTTCACTTTCGATTGAAAGGATAATTATATAAATTATAGCAACCACAGAAAATCGCCAATTTGTTAAACAGACATGTGCGGTGTCGGTAGTGAGTGAAGGTATCAGTGAGGAGCCGACAGTGACGAGTCAGCAGTGAGGAATCAGGATGAAGAAGTCAGCAGTGAGAAGTCAGCAAATGGGAGTCAATGGTAAGGAGTCAGCAGTGAGGAGTCAGCTAATGGAAGTCAGCAGTGAGGAGTCAGCACTGCTCATTAGTATAACTGGTTGAGTTCACATAACATTGAAGCTGATGAAAAACATCGAGGATGTGCATTGATGTATGTCTTGTACTAATACATGCAAACCTTCACACAGTGTTCAACAATTACATGGAAAACAATGCAGTTACGAGGCAAAACCTTAAGTAAAAGTTGCAATACACGTGGCCACGAACATAGTGAATGTTCAAAGAAAACGATCCCGAGATTACTAAAATGTGATATGTATGGTGCAGCATTTGGTTGATGCGATGATCTTATGATACATACTGGTTCGTGTAAATGTAATGCACCTTTGCTTGGCTCGAGACAGCAGAATGTGCGAGCAATACTAACCTTCAGAAGTTGTAAACAACATACATGCACTACTAACCTCTAAAGTGAAACACGAAGATGTTACAACTATCCAGGGTGGTGAGAACGAAAATGTGACTCCCAAGACTGTTGGTGATGATGTGAAATACGCATATTCTACTGATGTTGAAGTGTTGATATCTGCAAAGCAAAAGCCTAAACGTGTTGCTGAAGATAAGGGCTACTTGAAGTTTGGGCAGAAGGAATGTCAATTCGACCCTAGTACTCTTATCAAGAGGTAAATCACAACCTACTCATTATGAAAGAACATACAGCTAGACATGTATCGTAAACCGTCTGCGAAGAGTGTCGTGAAGTCTAGCTACGTATTTTCTGAAGACCCCAATGACTTGGTTGATAGACTACAGGCGTTGGTTCCATTGCAAAGAAGAGGGAATCTTTCTGTTAGTGAAGAGGTAAATTCGACTATTGATGAACTCAGAGCTAGAGGCTTTATTGAATGACATATTATGTGTCTGTGTGAAATGTTAAGAAGTAAAATAAATACAAACATTAGAAATAAAACGAATATATGCTCTTTTTTTTTAATTCCTAATACTTAAGAATTTATCTACTAGTGTGTGTTTATAAATGTCTGGTAGACTGCAAGTATTTGCGATGGAAATGTATTTGTTTGAGGTATATTTCAAGGACAACTGCATGGATATAAGGGTTTGAACTATATACACATACTTGCTCAGTGTACCTGATTGCCACAACATGTGCACTCACTTCCTGATGAACAGCGAACATTGTCTTCACGCTTCTTGCTTTGTATCTTCAAGTTAGCATTGCGGGTAAACATCTTATCACAGTTATCGCAGTGTGCAATGATGAACATGCGATGTCTAGTTTTAAGACATCGTGCATGAAATATTTTAGTAACACTATTTCCACATAGATTTTAGTGATTGCATACACTTATTATTCTAAGCAGGATGGATTATATTGGGCGCAATGGTTTATCATATTAATAGATTCGCCTATATTTTGCTTGGGACTGTAGGAGTTAACATGTAGTTGACGACGAGGTCATTCTAGAAGTAGTAGCGTACAAATATTCAAGTCACCTTTTTTTTAAGAAAAATTGTAGGGGTAACATGTAAATTATTTTACTTGATTTTTTTTATGCGAGAATAAACTAAATGCACTATATATACATAATCATTTTAGCACCACAGCGATGTTTTAAATAATTCGCCCATAAATTTTTATGATTGTGTTCCGTGTACACACAAGACTATGGGATGTTCACTAACCCTGATCTCAACCCTTATGCTTTGTTCAGCGAGATATATATATACATATATATAGAATCAGTTTTAAGGTTGGATAAAAAAATTGTTGTTGGTGTTAACTTTTACATTATTTCCCTTTGTTGTACGAGGGCAAATAAATAAATAAGTTACACCTCCACGTTATGGCCGTGTATAAAACCACATATACATAGGCAACGCNTCAACCCTTATGCTTTGTTCAGCGACATATATATATATACATATATATAGAATCAGTTTTAAGGTTGGACAAAAAAATTGTTGTTGGTGTTAACTTTTACATTATTTGCCTTTGTTGTACGAGGGCAAATAAATAAATAAGTTACACCTCCACGTTATGGCCGTGTATAAAACCACATATACATAGGCAACACGGCTATGACAACATACAATGTAAGTTCACTTTTCCACATAGTCCCCAAGAGACTGTAAACATTTCTCGGAACGGTCAACCAACTTTTCGATTCCGGATGCGTAGACATCTCCTCCAGCGCTATGTAACCACCCGGAGACAGCTGCTTTCACCTCCTCATCATTTCGGAATCGTCGTCCACCGAGATCCTTTTTCAGCTTACCGAAAACATGAAAATCGCATGGCGCTAAGTCTGGACTGTATGGAGGATGTTACCGTACCTCCCACTTGAATCGCTGCAGCAGTTCGGACTTTTGGCGAGCCGTGTGAGGTGTTGCGTTACCGTGCAACAAATTCACACCTGCCCTTAATTTTCCCCGGCGCTTCTCTTTAATTGCTTTACGCAACCGGTTCAACGATGAGGAGGTGAAAGCAGCTGTCTCCGGGTGGTTACATAGCGCTGGAGGAGATGTCTACGAATCCGGAATCGAAAAGTTGGTTGACCGTTCCGAGAAATGTTTACAGTTTTTTGGGGACTATGTGGAAAAGTGAACTCACATTGTATGTTGTCATAGCCGTGTTTCCTATGTATAGGTGGTTTCATACACGGCCATAACGTGGAGGTGTAATTTATTTATTGATTTGCCCTCGTATAGTGAATATATACTCTCTCAATTTGGATGCTGTATTTTTTATTTAGTTTTTATTGATATAATAGAAATGAATGTTGGTATCTCATCTATCATATGCATGGTGAAAAGTAACGTAAATTATAGATGAAATACTTAGAATGTGAAATAAGTATTACTTCTACGTTATAGTTGACATGTTTTATGCTTTCGGGGGAAAAAATTATTTTTAGTATTTTGGTTCAGGAGCTTTACTAATTAATTTAAGTTGGTTTATGAGTTAGAACGAAATTCCTTTTAATTCCAGGTATGAGATTGTGTTATAAGTGGGTCTTCAACAATTTTAACTTATGTATGTTTCCACGCTATTATTTTTTTATATATTTTTTCCTGGAAGGATGTTTGTTGCAATAGTGGTTTTTAGTATGCACTCTCACGAAAATTTGCTCTGATAGGTAGGAGTCGAAAGGTTGTGTATATTAACAGAAAATATTATCTTCCTCTCACATCGGTTTTGTTTAGATAAGTGTTATCGCGAGTGATAAACGATCGAAAATTTGTATGATGGATCGAGTAATATGATGTGTTTTGATAGGAGTAAATGGTTTGATCGCTTCTTCCCGAACATGTCAGACACCGTGTTCCTGTGTGGTAATAGAGCTAGGGATTGCCAGATCGATAAGTTATATTGTTGGTTTCTTAATTAAATTTCATGCTTAACTATTTGGATGACTTTGTGTGTATATGGGTGTTTGCAATTCTCATTTTACATAAGTTATTGGAAAATATTTGCGAGACGGGTGTACATTCAGTTCGCACATTGATGTAGGTTTGTTTAAGCACATAGGTAAATGTTGAGGGTTGAACAATATATCATGTCCCTCTGCAAATTGGGTTATGCATACCTACATTTGCTATGGTGAGGATATGTAATAGTGGCAATATTTCACATATCACCCTTCGTATGTAAAACAGTGTGTTCTGTTTTTTGGAGATTGCTAAATGGTTTTCGGGTGTTTTTGAAAATAAAAATAACGGTTAGTTCTTATTATAATTAAGAGTTCTACATGTAGTGTTTCTTCCCTGACACGACAATGTGGTCTCTCTCTCTCTCTGATAGTTATATGTGTATGTTTAGGTGAAGCAACCTGCAGTTCCCGTTTGTTTAAACTCTTATTTAGCTGTATGTAGATATATGAGTAAAGTAGGTATATCGCAGAGTCTCCGTAGAGTGAACATTAGAGACGGACCAACTTGTTCAGAGAGACAGAAGCGGGGAAGGAACTCGGTATGGTCTGTAGTATTGAACCTTCCCAAAATTCATTTAGGGTGATTTTGGAAAACCACTGGGAAAAAATAAATGTGAATTTTCTGGATGGAATTTGAATCCAGGTCCTCCCGAATTCTAGCTCGAATACAGAGATTGCCACTGCACCCCCTCGCATGGTAAGCGAGTAAGATATAAATATTGTTTATTTTTTATAAGTAAATTGTTTATGAAAACATTTTTTTTAAATCTTTTGCATAAATATATTTTTCAACTTACATTGTACATCCTAGAGAATACTATAAATTCACATCATAAAACATATTATAATTTCCTTGTGGATGATATATATGTCATTTTATCGCCATACTAACGACTTCACAAATAATATATAAACTCGATGTGTATAGCTATTTACTTCATTCTGTTAGTGGCCACTTACATAAAATTATGGTATTAGTATAATTTGGTTTTTTTTTACGTGAAAAGTATATAACCAACTAGTGATTTTTATGCGAAACTATAACAGTGTGGTAATAGATACGCCATCATAGTCTGCTGTGTCAGAAGTAATGATGCGGGATATGCATTATTAGGAGGTGTATTCACAACAAACATTGGATTCGAAACAAATGTGTTGTCATTGTGTTAAGGAGTATCTTGATATAGGAAGTTACTTCGTCATGAAAGGTATTGTTGCAGTAAACCTACTCGCCATCTACATAGTTGTTTGAAATGTCAGTGTCTTCTTGATGCTAGTGATGAAACATATCTGCGTGGTGTGAGATGTTGCGGGTTTACTCCTGCAACAGGTAGACCATCGCCTGGATTTCAGTGCTAGATTTGTTACAAATAATTTAAGTATAGCCACAATATGCGTCATCATGAAATGAGTGGCTCTGTAAAGAATCCTGAGTGTATTAGAAATCGCTAATCGAAGTATGGTCGTACATTAAAGAGAAATTCCACGTTAGCAAAGCATCCAACAGTCTGCACAAACAGTGCTCGAACGAGAATTAAACCTGTCTGTGGTCAAACATTTACCGTATTTCGTTATGTACGACAACGTGACATGAGGGTATGTTCCAAGATCCTGAATTGAATCTATTTCGTTGTACACTATGTCTTCGTTTGTTTAAGAATGGCAATGCTGTAAGGATTGTCTGTGATTATCTGCAGTTTTACCTAAATAGCATCTACTAATTCGAACACGTCTCCAAATTCCTCGCCGCCAGCTACTTTGGAAGGGAATACAAGACTACGACATCATTGTGTGTCCAAATTCCTCGCCGCCAGCTACTTTGGAAGGGAATACAAGACTACGACATCATTGTGTGTCCTAATTCCTCGCCGCCAGCTACTTTGGAAGAGAATACAAGACCTCGACATCAGTACGTTTCTGCGAAAAGAAATTTACTGTTATTCACAATTTGAGAAGACATCAAAATAAATAGTTCTTTGGGGAAACCTATCATAAATAAACATTTTTGCGTTAAATGTCTGTGTGTGTTAACTGACCGCATGCAGCTTGAAAAACATTTGTTGACATGCGAACAAGGTGTTGCGGTGGAAATATCGCCAGCTTCTGTATATCACTATCGTTTTTATCGGAAATTATTTACTCTGTGTAGCAACGTGTATCATCACATAAGGAGAAATAGTTTAAAGAACCCAGAGTGTGATGTACATCGGTGTATGTTGTGTGGCCATTTGTTTACAAGAACGTCTGCACTAGTGAAACACACGGTAAAGGGTAAACGCAATTTATCGCATTAAAGTTAGTTTTTCCGTGTGAACCGCGCGTACTTGTTGGTAATATGTATGCCATTTTGTACTTCTGTATTCTGATATAGTGTCTGAGTTTTAGGAATGTAATAAACTCACTTGTGTTCATATTATCGAATTGGTTATTTGGTATAAAGTGTTGCTTGTTTGGTTTGAAGTGTGAAAGGGTATATAAAGGGTTTTTTAATGATTTTTTTATTGATTGGTTACAAGTTTTTATTGAATTGGTTACACAAGAGCTTTCTGATTGTACTGAATGGATATGCAATCACAGTCCGCCCGGAGGGTTTTCCACTGTGGGTTCTTGTGAGGGACTGTAGCTGGGAATGGAGTGAGCTGTCGTCAGCGAGGGTTGGGGGTGTGGCCACTCCTGAACTTGGGGATAGCAAGTGATTTAAGCAATGCCAGATTTATAAGTATTGATGTATGTAGCAGAATATCTACACGCCTTGCGGAATGTTTGTGTTGTAGGATTTCGCAATGCATACACAAATGTTTATATCCCTGTACACCTAAAAAGAGTGTCACTTAACGTAAATTGTTCGGTTACAGTATTATTTTCTGTATTTAAACGCGGCTTGCTATATAGGAAAAATAAAGTAGGGTAATAAGTACAAATTTTTAACATAGAACGGTGCTTCGAATCTCATCAGCATTAGATTTTCGTAACTTCATATATCAACCATGTCTGAAAACCTTGTATTGTATTCGTTCCTATTCTGACTAAGGCGATCATTTCATTTGAAGTGAAACAAGAATGTTGTTTAATTTAATGTTAATATGTAACTACTCAAAATCAATTTTTTTGTTGTTTTTTTGTTTTTACGCTTTCATTGACATACTTCAATTATGCTTGTAAAAGGAATTTTATTTCCAACATCATCTTATCATTTGCTATTCTTGAACAGTGTTGGTTCTCCCCAAAGAAGGGACTCACAATGCAACAGTACTGATAATTGGTGCACACACCCACACACACATACACATTTTAAATTAACATTGCAATTATTATTTTAGGATTTGGGGTCGGATTCCACATTAATGTAGGAGTGNCACATACACATTTTAAATTAACATTGCAATTATTATTTTAGGATTTGGGGTCGGATTCCACATTAATGTAGGAGTGTGTCTCCCGAGATGCTATTTTCGCTTCACTGAAAGTTTAGTGTACGATTCTCCATGTTGTATATTCCCTTCGCCTGCGTTCCCGCTTACAAGCGGTAGGCGATGTTTGCTAGTAGCGGAGATGGGTGCAGGAGAGAACTCGCGTGGTGCGACTTCCTTCCTCGTACTGTCTCACCTGCTCTTCTAAGAAAGGGTCTCGATGTCGTAGCTTGGGAAGGAGTGTGTCGTCTCCCTGCCACGATCTCTGCGCGCCTGTCGGCATTCNAAAGGGTCTCGATGTCGTAGCTTGGGAAGGAGTGTGTCGTCTCCCTGCCACGATCTCTGCGCGCCTGTCGGCATTTAATGGAACAATGCTCGCCCCTCGTCCCTCCTTCAGAATTTTCTTCGCGGAGCAGCTCATGTTTATTCTCTCACATCTGCTGGTCGACTGCGTCTGCGCATTGCCCAGCGCTCCTAGTGGGAAAAATGCCAACACTCTCGGGAATCTCCGCTAGGTGTTTGTTAGTTTCTCACTATTAATTATTGATTATAGTATTCCGACACGATATCGGCATCATTGCTGGGGCTCTTATTTAATTTATATACTTATATTAAAGGTGTTCGTTAGAATAAGGTTTAAAATCACATCTCTGCAACACAATGTTTGGCAAAGCCTACATTACATTTTTAATATTTCCCTCTCAATTGACGTTCAAGATGGTGGGGGTTTAAACAAAGGATTTTAGACTCCGAGCTGTTCGGTGGTCGGGGAGCCATAACTCTGTGTAGGGGTTCAGTTTATTACACACATAATTACTCTCACAGATATTTGAACCAAGGATTACGTCAGTATAAATGAATCTACACTTCAATTACCCTATTTGGGGATCGAACTAACGACTGTCTCAGTATACATGAAATTACACTGAGTTGACAAATGTCATGGGATAGCAATCTGCAAATATACAGATGGCAGTAGTATCACATACAAAATGTATAACTGGGCAATGCATTGGTTGGGCTTTCATTTGTAGTCAAGTGATTCATTTGAAAAGGCTTCTGACGTGATTATGGCCGCACGACGGGAATTAACAGACTTTGAACGCAGAATGGTAGTTGGAGCTAGATGCATGGGACATTCCATTTCGAAAATGGTTAGGGAATTCAACATTCCGAGATCCACAGTGTCAAGAGTGTGCCGAGAATACCTAATTTCAGGCATAACCTCCCACCATGGACAACGCAGTGGCCGACCGCCTGCACTTAATGACCGATACCAACCACGCATGCACAGAATTTTCAGTGTTAACAGACAAGCAACACTGCGTGAAATAACCGCAGGAATCAATGTGGGACGTACGACGGACGTGTCCGTTAGGACAGTGCGGCGAAATTTGGCTTTACTGGACTATGCCAGCAGAAGACCGACTCGAGTGCCTTTACTAACAGCACGACATCGCCTGCAACGCCTCTTCTGGGCTCGTGACCATATCGGTTGGACCCTAGAAAACTGGAAAACCGTGACTTGGTCAGATGAGTCCCGATTTCAGTTGGTAAGAGCTAATGGTAGGGTTCGAGTGTGGCGCAGACCCCACGAAACCATGGACCCAAGTTGTCAACAAGGAACTGTGCAAGCTGGTGGTGGCTCCATAATGGTGTGGGCTGTTTTTACATGGAATGGACTGGGTCCTCTGGTCCAACTGAACCGATCATTGACTGGAAAGGGTTATGTTCAGCTACTTGGAGACCATTTGCAGCCATTCATGGACTTCATGTACCCAAACAACGATGGACCTTTTTATGGATGACAATGCGCCATGTGTGGCCCAATGTTGACAAGCGCTAACCAAACTTCTTGTAAGACCTGTTATCCAGCGAATGATTTGGCCACTGAGATTGCCCAAATGAATCACATCGAACATTTATGGGACATCGTCGAGAGGTCAGTTGGTGCACATAATCCTGCACTGGCAACACTTTCGCAATTGTGGACGTCTATAGAGGTATCATGGCTCGATATGTCTGCTGGGAACTTCTAATGACTTGTTGAGTCCATGCCACATCGAGTTGTTGCATTTCGCTGGGCAAAAGGAGGTCCGACACGATATTAGGAGGTATCTCATTACTTTTGTCGCCTCAGTGTATGTTTTCACCTTAGTAGGATTCGAACCAAGGACTAACCCTATGCAAACGTACTGATGCATTAATTACCTTCTATGGGAATCGAAGCAAGGTTTCGGTCATTATAAATATTTTTTTATACCCTCGATAGAATTGGAACCGAGGACTTGGATAATATAAATGTATTTACGATTTAATTATCCAGAATGGGAATCGAATCAGGTAGTAGATCTGTATAAATGTAATTATGCTTCTCTTACCATTGGTTGGCAACAGAAACCAACCAAGATGGTGGTCATATAACACAAACATATTAGATGTTGACAGCTAAGTTGCATTTGAGGAGTGGTCAGGGTAGGACGTGTACTTCGTATGTAGTTACTGTATAATTACTCTTGGTAAGTTATTGTTCTGAGTATGTGTACTTATTCATTATGCAATTACTCTTTACGCAATTGTTATTAGGTAATTGTTCTTTACGCATTACTTACCCCTAATTNACAGAAACCAACCAAGATGGTGGTCATATAACACAAACATATTAGATGTTGACAGCTAAGTTGCATTTGAGGAGTAGTCGGGGTAGGACGTGTACTTCGTATGCAGTTACTGTATAATTACTCTTGGTAAGTTATTGTTCTGAGTATGTGCACTTATTCATTATGCAATTACTCTTTACGCAATTGTTATTAGGTAATTGTTCTTTACGCATTACTTACCCCTAATTNAATTACTCTTTACGCAATTGTTATTAGGTAATTGTTCTTTACGCATTACTTACCCCTAATTACGTTCTACGGTACGTACCCGAACCAAGGAGCGCTTCCTTACCTCGTCAGTTGTGTTTCAGCAGCAGATGGGTAAGTATGTGTAATTAGTNGTACCCGAACCAAGGAGCGCTTCCTTACCTCGTCAGTTGTGTTTCAGCAGCAGATGGGTAAGTATGTGTAATTAGTGTGTAATTACACTCGATAAATTTACTTACTCTCTTATTACTCTCGGTACATGTAATTACTCTCGATATTCGTAATTGTTTACAGCGCAATTACTTATTACACTATTACATCTACTTACACCTAATTACCCCCTAAGGATGTCGAACCAAGTACTGGCCCTCTTCTCAACCCTCCTGGTCTAACCCTACACCCCCTTACCACTCGAATAGCCTCTCGCCCTCAAGATCCGCAAATATCACCTAGGTGCTTTTTCCACAGCACTACAAGCAAACGCCAATCACAGCATACCTCAGAAGCAGTGGGATAACCCGTCAGCCAACCCCAATACACCTCTAAGAGGGTGGGGGAGGGAGGATGATCAGTTTCCCTGGTTAAATGATACTTCCGATTAGTGTGCCGCTTTCCGACACCCATTTACATGTTAATCAAATGGCACTTAGGCCACTAATGACTCCTAGCGAGCCAGAACTCAGTCGCTCTCACTTCTTATATCATTCAGAAAATATAAGCACGGCGGGGAATAAATAGTTTTTGCAAACGACGAATATCATTTGGAGACATTTCCAGATGATGTCAAACACAACCAAGTCTTTCATCTATTGTTAGCTCTTATACCGCANAATATCATTTGGAGACATTTCCAGATGATGTCAAACACAACCAAGTCTTTCATCTATTGTTAGCTCTTATACCGCCTACCGTTTATTATTACAGCTAACTATCCACATCGTGTTCAATGAACCATGTAAATAAGCCTTAAGTCTACTAAAAATGGCTCTACATTATAATCTTTATAATAAAAGATCTTCAGTTAATGGTTGAAAAAAACGTTTTAATTATTACAACCATGCAGTGAGTGGCTGGTGATCTTGTGGTTACGAGGACTGACTGCTTTTCTGAGAGTCACGGGTTCAAAACATTTAAAAGCCGGCTCATTTTCAGGTGGTAAAATGCTTGTAAGTGGATGGTCCAACTCCACAGTATGTAGTTCATAAGTGCAAAAGCGCATAAATCGCATAATTTCCGGCTACGGTTTTTGTTTTCTCGCTTATTGTACGTGTTATTTGACACAACAGCTTGTATTAATTCAAATACAGTAGCTTCATTATGTTATCAGTTTTAATAGCATTTTTACTGTGACACAAAAGTAAAATACATGAATATGGTTGGTTAAAAATTACGCGGATGTTGGTGGAAACACTGCTGCATCATACATTTTGTCGAAATTACATACAGTTTTTCTTAACACAAGGTAGTGNAATATCATTTGGAGACATTTCCAGATGATGTCAAACACAACCAAGTCTTTCATCTATTGTTAGCTCTTATACCGCATACCGTTTATTATTTCAGCTAACTATCCACATCGTGTTCAATGAACCATGTAAATAAGCCTTAAGTCTACTAAAAATGGCTCTATATTATAATCTTTATAACAAAAGATCTTCAGTTAATGGTTGAAAAAAACGTTTTAATTATTACAACCATGCAGTGAGTGGCTGGTGATCTTGTGGTTACGAGGACTGACTGCTTTTCTGAGAGTCACGGGTTCAAAACATTTAAAAGCCGGCTCATTTTCAGGTGGTAAAATGCTTATAAGTGGATGGTCCAACTCCACAGTATGTAGTTCATAAGTGTAAAAGCGCATAAATCGCATAATTTCCGTCTACAGTTTTTGTTTTCTCGCTTATTGTACGTGTTATTTGACACAACAGCTTGTATAAATTCAAATACAGTAGCTTCATTATGTTATCAGTTTTAATAGCATTTTTACTGTGACACAAAAGTAAAATACATTAATATGGTTGGTTAAAAATTACACGGATGTTGGTGGAAACACTGCTGCATCATACATTTTGTCGAAATTACATACAGTTTTTCTTAACACAAGGTAGTGCAGTCGAAAAGGTAGCCCAACACTTAATGAATCGGTATTGTATTTTTGGATGTGAGTCCAAAATTCCGACGTACACTTTTTTTTCTAAAATTTTCAGTACGAATTACCAGTTACAAATCACGAAAAAAAAAAAAAACTATATTTTCTTGACTGTTTACAATTTTATAAATATTTTATACATATACACACTCTCGTAATACCGTGACGTCACATTATCGTTTCCAAATACTGAATGAAATTACATCGGTAAGCATTGAGTAGATGAAACAGACAGAAGGAAAATTGCAGTATTATGATATGCTAGCTCGTGTTTAATAGACGTACACAAATGTGCCTACACAAGCAGCAGTTCTGCGAGTAGGGTTCATATTTACTACGAATCATACGCTGCACACCGACTGCGTGCGTCAAATGCTAGTACAACTTCTGTCGTGTTATAGGAACCTTCCATGCTGGCTCGCACAGCGAATGGTACACGNTATTTTATACATATACACACTCTCGTAATACCGTGACGTCACATTATCGTTTCCAAATACTGAATGAAATTACATCGGTAAGCATTGAGTAGATGAAACAGACAGAAGGAAAATTGCAGTATTATGATATGCTAGCTCGTGTTTAATAGACGTACACAAGTGTGCCTACACAAGCAGCAGTTCTGCGAGTAGGATTCATATTTGCTACGAATCATACGCTGCACACCGACTGGGTGCGTCAAATGCTAGTACAACTTCTGTCGTGTTATAGGAACCTTCCATGCTGGCTCGCACAGCGAATGGTACACGGGCTCGTGCAACAGGCTTTGCAGAGGCTTGTACAATATCTAGTACGGCACCGGGTATCGTAGTATCGGCGTTACAGTGCCCGCCTGTCTGGTGTTGAGCTCCTGACCACGGTAGTGCTTGTGTCGCCTGCCTAGCTGGTGCGACGGAGAAGTAGCCGCCGTTGCTGCCCGTGCCGCCTTCGTGCGGCGAGGCGAGTGGCTTAGCTGGAAGTCCCTCCCGGCATACCCGCACATCTTTTAGGTGCGTAGGCTTGCAGTCTACTAGCAGCGTTGAGGTAACTGTTCATCAGGGAACGCCAACAGCCAGTCTGCTACGTCTGACGAGATGGTTGTCTTGTCATTAGCGAAGTGATGTGTTTTAAAATGATGAGACTATTTTGTAAAAATTATGGTACAGGCATTCGATTGAGGTGACAATAAATCTAACCCATCTTTACTCTCTTCGCATCCTTGGCAGGTAACAGCAGTATTGCAGTTTCTTGGTTAGAAATATCGTCTACTGCCGCCATTTGCTGTCGTCTGCTACTGCTGAGACCGCCTGTCCTGCACATCAGTGATCGTCGTAGCAGCAAGTGTAGTCTCCAACCCAGACGCTATACACCTCTCATCTGCGACCAATCAGCGGCAGTAAATAAATGACCTGACGTTAGTAATGTGAGCTGCTGGCAGTAAGAAAGGTAGTATATGTGTGAGGCTGTTAGAAGGGAAGGAACGACGGCCAGCTCGAGGCCTTATACCGCGCTATACGGTGCAGCCGAGGACAGACAGACGTGGTGAGCGTTACCTGCAGAAGGCACGCCAAACGCGGGGCTTCAACTGCGTTGCAGTGTGTTTCAAATACACGATATTCCACGGAACTATTAAACTTGCGCCCAATATGCATGCTGGTCTACGAAAAAAACACGCATTTTAGACGAGGTCTGTTGAGTGCTTTGAAGACGGCACGCACATTACAAAAACTATTCGAGAACACTCCAGAATAGCTAAGAACTGCTTTTTCAAAGCGCTGCATCTTAGAACAAACGCGTAAGATGCGTAAAAAATACGCAAGGGCTCTGCGTAGAACCTTGCCACAAATTATCCACCAATAAAATGATAGGTTACTGCCATCTAGTAAGTATTACACAAATATGCTATGGTATCTCGGTAGGGCAGTAAGCCATATATATTTTTTCCTCTTCATTTGCACATGCAATATGCCAATGGGTTTCAAATGTTTGTTCATTATTTTAACGCTATGTTTAACATACGTTTATGTCACACGCTGTCTTATTGTAGTGTCCGTTTATCTGAATGAAATATTGTCAATTTATATTCAGAATGGTATTTATTTGCTGTGCTAATTGATTGGTTTATCCTCTGCTGAAAGACCTATCACTTCGCATACTTAAAATGATGTGGGATTTTCACCTTAGAGGCAAATATTCCAAATAGTTCATTATTAGTGCGATTATTGACATAATACTCTCCTTATGTGGTAATATTTTACACTAAAGGTCATCGTAAAGAATAAACATAAGTTTATATATCAAGCAATAGTGAAATATTAAATAAAAATACCCATCTTAGAGAAAATATTTCTTCATATTGAACATTTTTCGAATCCATTAAAATATAGTCAAGGCGTAATCTCGGCTGCACTCTTGGAAACAGTAAAGCGTCTTGGAGTTGTGAGTTGGTTTCGCTGCCTTAAAAAGTTTCTTTTTCAAAACGCGTAGTTATGAACTTATCAGTTTTTTTCTTACCTCTTCTATAGAAACTATAACGTGTTCTAGTCTACGCTAGATTTAAACATAAGGCTGAAGAAGTAAGAATAAATAAATTATGGTTAGTATCGGGCCATAATGAAAAATATTATATATATTAGAAATCCGCTTTAAAACACACTAAATACGTTACCAAAAAATTTGTCTACTTAAGAAACGAACATCGAACACAATTATGGAATGGCATTCTCAATAATGTTTTATGAATACGGTTGGTACATTTTGAGATAAGCAGCTAGAAACTGGTGGCTACAGACATGCTGAACGGAGAGAAAAGGATGTATAACTGTAGTGAATTTTCCCATAGTTAAATGCTAGGTTCACCACATGAAGTGCCATAGCTGCTGGCTGCAGGATGAAAACACCGTATAGCAGTTCAGTGCTTTGAGCGTAGATATGGTACCACATTATAGCAGGTAGTGTTGCCTCTAGAGCTTTAGCTATGTTCGCTTCTTTAGCACAGGCAAGCCTATCGCACTGGACTCAGACCTATCTCACTGATTGCAAACCTAAGGCTTTTGTCATTTTCTTTTATATTTTGAGGATATTTTACGGTCAAGTCACACGATGTCTATGATAGCTTGATAAAAATGCCTAATCATTGGAAAAATTATGTTTTCCATGTTATTTTCTGGCACTTATGTGAGCATTTTAACGACAAATCTTTATTGTTACAAATTTGTAAAATATGTTTTATAAAAATGTTTGGTTTCAGACAAACTGTGTCTTGTAGTCACAGGAGTGGCACATTGCAATTTATTTGAAATCCAACAGCTGGCTCGCCTGTTACAAGAATATAACTTCAAGCTCTTTTTACCCAATTTTATCAAAAATTAAAAAACCTAAATACGGTCGCGTTACTTAACCAATGATGAAGAAATATTCACTCTGGCGTTCTCCCAACACAAACACAAACATTGTGAGGTGTAGCATAACGTATTGATTTCGTTCCCTTGTAAGAGTTGCACGAAAATTATGTAAATTTAAAATTCCTATAAATTAATTTTTTAAAGTCAGTTTCCTTTATTGCCAAGCAATTTCCGCGCTATTGTTTCATATCAAAAAGCAATATGTTAAGAATGTAGAAAATAATTGTAGAGCCTTTAGTGCACTTCAAACATTAAAGTGCAGTAACTTCGTTGCCTTATCTGTGACACGAAGCTCGGACTCCTCTCGCCTCTATAGCTGTGGTTCATTATGCGAACTGCTGGCTCGTGAGTAATTCTGTGGTGCTAGGCTGCATTACTGCCGTCATAACGACGCCTACATGTTTGGCTATTAATGAGCCATGTTAGCCATGTTTGCTCCACGCNAACAGCTGGCTCGCCTGTTACAAGAATATAACTTCAAGCTCTTTTTACCCAATTTTATCAAAAATTAAAAAACCTCAATACGGTCGCGTCACTTAACCAATGATGAAGAAATATTCACCCTGGCGTTCTCCCAACACAAACACAAACATTGTGAGGTGTAGCATAACGTATTGATTTCGTTCCCTTGTAAGGGTTGCACAAAAATTATGTAAATTTAAAATTCCTATAAATTAATTTTTTAAAGTCAGTTTCCTTTATTGCCAAGCAATTTCCGTGCTATTGTTTCATATCAAAAAGCAATATGTTAAGAATGTAGAAAATAATTGTAGAGCCTTTAGTGCACTTCAAACATTAAAGTGCAGTAACTTCGTTGCCTTATCTGTGACACGAAGCTGGGACTCCTCTCGCCTCTATAGCCGTGGTTCATTATGCGAACTGCTGGCTCGTGAGTAATTCTGTGGCGCTAGACTGCATTACTGCCGTCATAACGACGCCTACATGTTCGGCTATTAATGAGCCATGTTAGCCATGTTTGCTCCACGCGACACGCAAACACGTCCACATGCTTAACGTTTGCGGTCGTCAAATGTTATGTCTGCTCTTTACCCGGAGGTACAGTAACCCTCGGCTTTAATTGCTCTCTTGCATTTCATAACGCATACAGGTATAGTATGCGTCGCCGTACGTTTCCTGAATGTTTTACTAATTGTTTGACAACATTTCAGTTGAGGTTTTATTTACTGAACTGTCNCGTCGCCGTACGTTTCCTGAATGTTTTACTAATTGTTTGACAACATTTCAGTTGAGGTTTTATTTACTGAACTGTCACGATTTGCCTGCGAGAGCGCTAGGTACTTGCCAAACAATATACCACGTGGCACCTTATAATGAAAGCGTGAAGTATATCTGTGACACGTAGCTATAGACGCAAGGTATTCAGTGTATACTATTGGGAAAACTTTGTTTATTCATTTATTGTAGAATTGGGTATGTCTCTGAAAGCACAGTTACTTATATATTGGCAAGGTTAGATTTATAACAACACTAGCTGTGCCCACTGCTCCGCTCGCGTGGACTTCAGAATTATTGTTTATGTTTTTCATTAAATAAATTACAATTTTGCTTAGCGTTACTTTTACACAAAAATTTTGATATCTCTTAAAGTATAGGCGGGAATTGTATGCTGTATAGAACATTTATTATCTTCGTCAAACAGTTCAAATGACATTTTTTTTCTTTTATAAATATTCCTTTTTAATGAGGAAGAAACAGCTTGAATTTTACGTATTTATTTATTGATAAATGAAATGGTAAATATGCTTACTAGTATTTCCCTTTTATAGTAAGATATAGGCTTACGTGGAGTTTAATAGGTCTTTTAATTAATCAAAATTCTTTACTATATGATATTGTTCCATCTTTAACGGTTAAGACAGCGTATTGCAAGAGAGCGCGCTGGCGGAAAACTTTTTTTCAACTTGATGCACTATTATCGTTACTGCTTATTCCTTACGTTACTTTACGTAACAAAATATATACTAACACATGGCCAGATAACTACGAATTAAAAAAAAAGACGTGAATCGGATACGTGGTTTTGGAGTGATAAGCGCACTAACAGACAGACAGAGAGACGTTGAGTTTTGTAATATGTTTAGACTAGGCATCTCTTACAGATCAGTTTTCAATGTGACTTAAGATGTCGCAGGTCAGACTTGATATCGCTGTCGCTCTCACTGAGCGAAGAGGTGCAATATTTATAATCTGTACTCGTTTCCAGAGAGTATATATACATACATACACACACAATTCGAATTATTGTAAATTTCAAATTTTGTGAAAAAGATTTGATGCATCCATTATTGGCAACTAAAAATATCGTAATACAACTTTGAAACGTCGTTTGTCTCTTAGTTATTTTATTTCTTTAGGAATAGGTAATTAATTTTTGTTAAATGCTTCTTAAATTGGAGGACAAAATGATTATTCCTAATATATTAATTTTACTATCCTTACTTTTATGGAAGGGCTTAAAATTGTTAATGTTTCATTTGAGTTACTGACAAGTTAATCTTTCTTAAACTGCTTCCAGTTAATGCTCTTTTTCTTGGTTGAAGTTTGAAGCCCATTACATTTACTCCCATATTTAATGACACCGAGAGTTGGAATTGCTTCTGAAATATCATTTGGTATGTATGTATCATATTTGATATTGACGAGTCTGATAACTGTATAATGTTTTGAAAAACCAATATTTATTTATGTACATTACAGTATTGTACAGACCCCTTAATTGAGCGGTATTTAATAATCTTAATTATCTTACTTTTTATCTCAACCTAACTAAAAATTTAAAAGCTAAATGTTTTTCTCTCCTATTCAGCAAATTAATAAAGAAATAATTTTAATACTTTTTGCAAATGTAAATTGTAAATATTTGAAAATTTTACATTTGAGCCATCTATGGGTTGTAAAATAACTTTTTCTTCAATTTTATGTGCCAATATGTATGACTTATAATTTTTTCATAATCAGAGTCTCTATTTTAAGATAAAATGTTAGATTTGAGAATATATATTATATTTTCGTTAAATGTTTAAATTATCAAATATATTAGTAACGATTCTTTAATTTAGAATGTTATTCAAAAAGCAGTCCTTCGTTGCTATATACTTTGTGTATCTCATTATATGATTTGATTTTTAGCCTACTTTCCAAAAGAATGATATGTTGATGAAGGTCACTTTACTCTCTGCATATCAGAGTATGTGTGTGCGTGTGTGTGCGTATGTATATGTGCTCCCCAAAATTTTTCGAACGTGTCAACAGAATTTCATTAAACTCAGTTCATATATAGTACTTAGAATGGACACCCGACTTTTATATTTTCGATCACACCAGGTACTTATTTTCAAAATGGTGACCAATAAAAAGTTTAGTACGATATGTCATACCTCTAAACCATCCAACCGAATGTATCCAACGTTTGTACGTTGACAGCATATCACGTATGAATTGATTTAAGAAATGAATATCCTAGTTTCTACGCCATTTTGGAAGATAGGATAACATTTATACTAATCAACCGATTACAGCCAAATATATAACTTAATTAATATAATTATAAGCGATGTAATTATTTGCACTTTATGTAGAAAACGCATTTATTTTCAAAATGATGGTAATATGGATATTTTAAATTTTTTTTCTATATCTGCCCTACTGTCCAGCCAATTTGCACCAAACTTTGTATTAATTAAAAACATGATATGTGACGAGACATAGTCTCTTCCATTTGTCATTTTGTAAGACAGCGCAACATGAAGAAATACACTTGTTACGTCATACCTCGCGAAAAATTACACCGATTGTAGCACTACAGTAGACCAAATAAATATGTATGCGTGACGAGAATCAGATATTTATTTTGAGAATGGATACTTCATAAACATTTTATCTTAGTGTGTTACACATGTACGAAACCATATACACAAATTCAACTTAGCTTCGTAGGCTGGCAGTATCTACCACAACCATTAAATACATCTACACAGAATTTCTTCTTTGCACAATTTATTATAAAACTGCCACATGAAAGAAAATTATTGGAATAACTTGGGAAACAATCTACCGACTCGTGCCAAATATCGCAAAAAAAAAAAAAAAAAGAAGTACAAGCCAAAGTAGAGAAATATCAAAACGCAATATAATGAAAATTATTGGATGTAATTTCAGAAAGTAAATTTGGTACATTTATATTTCCAAACACCAAAAAAGAAAGAAAAAAAACTTATGAACTTATATTTAAACAAGGAGTAAATTATATAAATTATTATGCTTATTTCCTCTACAAGAGTGCAAATAATTTCTAATGAAAGTCTTGAAAGTGATGACAGCAATATCGTTACAGATAGAACAAGAAACTTATGAAACGTTATTGTGACAATTACAAGTACACACGTGCCTTATCCGGGATTTTAACCCAAAAATACTCGTACCATACGCTAGCGTATAAACCGCTTTACTACGGATATTGACTTGAGCTGTAGATTATTATTATATCCTTATAGAATCACACACATTACAATTTGCTAGTTAACATTAGCATACAGGTGATATTTGTTTTTGAAATTATACCTGTTACCTGAACTTACCCCTTTAACTGTATAGGGCTACTAAACACGTTACTTCCGCTGTGTTTACCTCCGTAATAACACTCTTCCCACAAAAAGTAATCTAAAACCACAGCCAATAACCCTAACCACCTGAAATCAATTACTAGCCCATCCAACCTTGTTATTGATTCCAATATAATAATTCCGTTCCTTAGAGCTGAACTGCGCAACTTGCATTCCATTAATATATAATATGACATCGTGAAATGATCTGATTTTATTTATTTATTTTTCATCGTTCCAAGTGTGAATAGAACTCACAGGAAAAGAAAAATGCTGTTTTTAGTTTCAAACTTTTGGGGCAAGTATCAAGTAGAACAAACCGCTAAGAGAAAAGTGTTGTTGTATAAGCAATAAGGAATTAATTCCTAAACAGTCTTAAATAAACAAAACCTGCTACGAATCCGAACATTTCCCAAGTTTCTATGGGTTAGAGGTGGAATATGTTATTGCACTTGCGCTCTTATGATAAGAAAGCTATGAGATATGTAGCGTGTCTAGATATGGTTACCACTGCGTCTGACCACACTTAACCAAACCGAACGTCGGATTTTGGGTGGGTCACAATAATTTTGAAAGTGAAATTATTTTAGTTGTGTTGTATATTGAACTACTTTGATGGATCCACTGAAATGAATTGGGATATGTTATGCCCCGCGTACGGCGCCACTGATATGAAATACGTTGAAAATAACCCACAATTGGGCTCCACTAAAATGGTTTTAGTGTATGTGGCATGGNCGCCACTGATATGAAATACGTTGAAAATAACCCACAATTGGGCTCCACTAAAATGGTTTTAGTGTATGTGGCATGGTCAATTACTAGGGAATAGTTGTTAGTGAACCAAGTTGTCATATAAGTAACTTGTATATTGGAGAGAAAATAAAAATACAATAACTTGTAGTAGATTGACCGCATTAAGAAGAGATTAATAATAACCAACCCATTAATTATAATAAAAATATACTACTACTGAGCAAACACTAACCAATAAAGCAGTTCAATTATTGAGGAGCTTTTAATTATTACGATTGAAAGTTTTGTGAAGAAACATAAGCAATCTATGTCCAGATACAAAAATACANTGAGGAGCTTTTAATTATTACGATTGAAAGTTTTGTGAAGAAACATAAGCAATCTATGTCCAGATACAAAAATACGTATAGCTCAAATTCAAACTCTCAACTCAGAATATAATTGTAATTGCAGTTGACATTTGGCAGCTTAAGGTAGCCCTTTTCACACCAGGGAAAATATTATTCAATGTCCAATTAAAAAAAATTTCTCACTTGGTTCTATTCTATTAATCATAAAATATAATTTCTTGCCTCAGCTGCTCANTTTCACACCAGGGAAAATATTATTCAATGTCCAATTAAAAAAAATTTCTCACTTGGTTCTATTCTATTAATCATAAAATATAATTTCTTGCCTCAGCTGCTCAGATTGATAACATATGTAGTTAGATGCATTAGGCCTCTACTTCCTAAGGAAGTGTCAACAAATTTCATAAACAAAGCTGCAGAGAAAGCTGTACAGAAAGGGCTATGCCAAATTCTTGAAGACAAAATTAAAGAAATTATATTATATCGGGCTGCTACCACCTGTAACTTATTTCAGTCTTTACTTATCTGTAATTCTTCTGGAGCAAGAAGTTCTGGTAGTTCACGATAGCAATAGAATTGCTATCAGACAGGACATGCAGCAATTCAGATAGCCGTTTTCTGCAAATTGGCTATCTAGGCATTCTATTTTTATACCACTCGCACACCGGCGGCATAAAATAATGTCCTGAATAAGTCACGACTATAGGATCCACAAAAATAACAAATTTTATGTTTATTCGATGAGCTTCGGGATCCAATATGCTGACTTAAAATTTCCAGAACAGAGATACTTACAACAATTCCCTTGTAAAATATTACATATTGTATTTGATGCCAACTATTGACCAATGTTTGCATTTAAATGTTTTTTTTTTAGCAAAATGTTTAACAGTGCTATTTCATAAAATGCAATAAAATATTTAGTTAAATTAACAATGCTTAAAATATTTCAATCTGTCGTCATACTCAACTCTCATATTGCAATTTAAGACGTAAACAATAATATAAACAAACATTTGCAAAACATTACAAGCACATAGAGTTACTAAATAACAAAGAATTCTGCCAATCGAACTGCCATGCAAAAAATAATAAATATAAACAATACATTTACAGTGGAAATAAAATACATAATAATAATTTGGCGAAACATTTGATTATCATACCTTACACAAGTTTATGGAAACANTGAGGAGCTTTTAATTATTACGATTGAAAGTTTTGTGAAGAAACATAAGCAATCTATGTCCAGATACAAAAATACATATAGCTCAAATTCAAACTCTCAACTCAGAATATAATTGTAATTGCAGTTGACATTTGGCAGCTTAAGGTAGCCCTTTTCACAACAGGGAAAATATTATTCAATGTCCAATTTAAAAAAATGTCTCACTTGGTTCTGTTCTATTAATCATAAAATATAATTTCTTGCCTCAGCTGCTTAGATTGATAACATATGTAGTTAGATGCATTAGGCCTCTACTTCCTAAGGAAGTGTCAACAAATTTCATAAACAAAGCTGCAGAGAAAGCTGTACAGAAAGGGCTATGCCAAATTCTTGAAGACAAAATTAAAGAAATTATATTATATCGGGCTGCTACCACCTGTAACTTATTTCAGTCTTTACTTATCTGTAATTCTTCTGGAGCAAGAAGTTCTGCTAGTTCACGATAGCAATAGAATTGCTATCAGACAGGACATGCAGCAATTCAGATAGCCGTTTTCTGCAAATTGGCTATCTAGGCATTCTATTTTTATACCACTCGCACACCGGCGGCATAAAATAATGTCCTAAATAAGTCACGACTATAGGATCCACAAAAATAACAAATTTTATGTTTATTCGATGAGCTTCGGGATCCAATATGCTGACTTAAAATTTCCAGAACAGAGATACTTACAACAATTCCCTTGTAAAATATTACATATTGTATTTGATGCCAACTATTGACCAATGTTTGCATTTAAATGTTTTTTTTTTAGCAAAATGTTTAACAGTGCTATTTTATAAAATGCAATAAAATATTTAGTTAAATTAACAATGCTTAAAATATTTCAATCTGTCGTCATACTCAACTCTCATATTGCAATTTAAGACGTAAACAATAATATAAACAAACATTTGCAAAACATTACAAGCACATAGATTTACTAAATAACAAAGAATTCTGCCAATCGAACTGCCATGCAAAAAATAATAAATATAAACAATACAATAACAGTGGAAATAAAATACATAATAATAATTTGGCGAAACATTTGATTATCATACCTTACACAAGTTTATGGAAACACACAGAATTTTAACCCCGGACGAGAATATGTACAGCTGTTCAACTTTTCCGAGCACACTTCACCTAACTGCACGTATATTTACGCAAGCGTTTTCAGATTACACATTTAAGAGAATTGTTGATAGAAAATTAGGAGATAAAATGTTATATGTCAGCACTTAAATTGAAACGTTCTTGCTTTGACATTTGAAAAAATTATCAATAATGTTGTATTTATTTTATTACAATCCCACAGTGTTGTTCGGGAGAGGCAATGACAGCAGTCACTGTTCAATAAGAGTTAACATTTACGTTTGGCGGAAAGATCCAAGAAGAAAACGAAGGTGAACCTGAGAACTGTTTACAGAGAAATACACGTTTGGACACGGCATGGGATGTTGATCTCCTTGATGACCTCGCTTCGTTACGCAAACTTCTGCGGCACTTCCAGTGCATCAAGCTACGTTCTTACCATATAACGAATGCCCTGTGCCATAATACAGATGTTGGAAACCAGTTATAATGAATTAGTTAAAGCAAAAGCAGAAAAGCCACTTTAATGTAATTACATTTCTAAATCCTATGCCCTTTTAAAATATGTGTTAAATTTGATATAAAAGGACACTGTTATTTTAATAGAATAATGGACACGAGACATATTAATTTTATCATAAAATAATTTTAGCATGATAAAGTGTTGCAAAACTGGAAACATACAACCCATCAAGAGAAGTGCGTTATGTATTTACCGTTATTGGGTCTTTCGAATTTGTGGTAGTTTATGAGATATTTATAAATGAAAATCACTACTATTTAAAGTAAAATGAATTCTCTGTTTGATAAGCGAGATGGCAGACTAACGTCGCTAGGCTCGCCCCCTCAACAATTCTGAACTTGAGCTGCGTCAAATGATTCTCTCTCGACTTTTCGGCAGACAACAGGAACTTCTACTTGCAGGTAGTAGCTGCAATGACTGGTCAAACTTCGAGAGAGAATCAATGAAGGCGCGCATTAGCACCGCTTTGAATGGCTCGGCGAGAAACGGACTTTTCGGCAAAAATGAACAGCATGTTTTCCTATGGCAGCCCGCGTTCTACAGTGTCTTGTCTCGGTCACTGANTGACGAGACTCAAGCCCAGAAGTTCTGTGTGCGTGTTAAAAAATAGGAATCATAAGATACCGGTACCTTAATTATTTAATGAGCTAACTGCTGGTTACCTAACTAGGAGTTCTGGTGAACGTACAGACTTGTCCTTTTAAAATCCGAGCTACGACTGCATCTATTTGGTTCCCTAAAGTTTTAACAAGATATATTTTTTTCAGCTGTTCACATGTAGTGACATCGGTAACTGCCGGTCCTTGATACCTTATAAATTTTCTAACTTAAAGTGACAAAAATACTACAAATTTTATGTAAATGAGCGTATACTAAATACGTTCAGCCTTTTTATATTAAATACATATATTTAACGCCCATATATATGCCACAAGGTAAATCGAGAAAGGGCTTTTGTATTGTTACTTAGATGCCTGGGTGGCGTATCTGAGTTCGTGAGGGATGAAGTTCTTGATAAGAACAAAATATATAAATGCGGTTTTCAATTTATTCACACAACTATTATTTACAGCATTANCGAGCCGAGCCGAGCCGAGCCGAGCAGAGCCGAGTAAGTGCGCACGCACTGCTTTATATGACGAGACTCAAGCCCAGAAGTTCTGTGTGCGTGTTAAAAAATAGGAATCATAAGATACCGGTACCTTAATTATTTAATGAGCTAACTGCTGGTTACCTAACTAGGAGTTCTGGTGAACGTACAGACTTGTCCTTTTAAAATCCGAGCTATGACTGCATCTATTTGGTTCCCTAAAGTTTTAACAAGATATATTTTTTTCAGCTGTTCACATGTAGTGACATCGGTAACTGCCGGTCCTTGATACCTTATAAATTTTCTAACTTAAAGTGACAAAAATACTACAAATTTTATGTAAATGAGCGTATACTAAATACGTTCAGCCTTTTTATATTAAATACATATATTTAACGCCCATATATATGCCACAAGGTAAATCGA
Source organism: Clitarchus hookeri (assembly GCA_002778355.1). Taxonomy (NCBI): domain Eukaryota; kingdom Metazoa; phylum Arthropoda; class Insecta; order Phasmatodea; family Phasmatidae; genus Clitarchus; species Clitarchus hookeri. Next base: position 113,852 of record NQII01001008.1, read on the forward strand.
GAAAGGGCTTTTGTATTGTTACTTAGATNTTAAATACATATATTTAACGCCCATATATATGCCACAAGGTAAATCGAGAAAGGGCTTTTGTATTGTTACTTAGAGGCCTGGGTGGCGTATCTGAGTTCGTGAGTGATGAAGTTCTTGATAAGAACAAAATATATAAATGCGGTTTTCAATTTATTCACACAACTATTATTTACAGCATTANGATGAAGTTCTTGATAAGAACAAAATATATAAATGCGGTTTTCAATTTATTCACACAACTATTATTTACAGCATTAAGGTATCTATCACCACTATTACTCTTTTCATTTCTCAGTGAGCACAATATAAAATGTATATTTCAACTCTAATTAACGTCCTTCTTAATAACTCTCTTTGGTTACAGTCAATTAACATATGCTTATCATTAACATGTGTTCAGTCTATCTGTTGCTCTCATCTGTAATGTCTTTCACTCACGCATCCAGTCCAGTGGTCCAGTCTGCCAGACTCACTATTCGCTGCGCCGATGCTCGCAGTCGCAGACTCCAGCTTGTCACTTATCTCGCCACGCGCTTCCCTTCTCGCTCGTCGTGCTTTTATATCAGTCGCCTGACCATCTGGAAAGTTCAACACACCCCGAGTCACGCTGAGAGAAACGAGTTCAGTAGTCCAGAGCATACTTCGAATGAACGCAAAAATGATATTCACTGAAGGTCAGGAGAGGCGAGCCACTGAATGGTTATCTCGGTAGAATACCTTCACAACTCAAAACACTGGTAGGATAATCGCTCGCGTGTCATTACAACTTCCCTTAGTGACTCGCCGCACTGCTATTATCACTACTATGTCCTTCTCTTCCACCTGCTTGCGCGGGGCGGACCAAGGTCAGCGGCGCAGACCAGCGACTCGTGGCAGTGCCGCCTCTTCAAGTCGGTTCATACCGAACAGACTCCGCAACATCCGTACCTTCGTAGGGTGCCAGTCAGCCGACGAGGATAACCTTCGGCTTCGCTCGAGAACTTGACGACAAATCCGAAAGACCACATCANAAGGTCAGCGGCGCAGACCAGCGACTCGTGGCAGTGCCGCCTCTTCAAGTCGGTTCATACCGAACAGACTCCGCAACATCCGTACCTTCGTAGGGTGCCAGTCAGCCGACGAGGATAACCTTCGGCTTCGCTCGAGAACTTGGCGACAAATCCGAAAGACCACATCACTGATTTTATTAAGAATCCTATAGGGGCGTTCCTAACATTTGTGTAGTTTCGGGCAGTAACCTTTTCGCCTCTGTGGATTGTACAGCCACACCACTCGTCCTTCTTGAAATACCTCGTCCGACATTCTCCTATCATAGCGCATCTCTATCGTGTCACTATTAATTGTGAGGTGCTGTCGAGCAAAATCATGAATGTCAACAATTGTNTATCATAGCGCATCTCTATCGTGTCACTATTAATTGTGAGGTGCTGTCGAGCAAAATCATGAATGTCAACAATTGTCTTAGGTAATTCGCTGGCATAATTTGGGGCTTCATCTTCCTCCTCTGTCCGTTGACCAAACAGCAGGTCACTAGGGAGCCGCAGCTCTCTTCCAAACAGCATCCTTGAGTCCACAAGAGTAACACTACTCTTGTGGACTTGTGAACTGCTGAGCGGTAAGCAGTAAGAAACAATGACACTTTTGAATCCCGGTCCTTTTGTTTGTCTGCCACAAAGATCGAAAGGTAATGCTCAAGAGTGCGGTTAAGCATCTTGACTATTCCTTCCGACTGATGATGTAAGGCTCTAGTCCCAGTTTTTTTTAATTCCCAGAATCTTTATTCCCACATAGATAACTGCATCTTCAAAGTTTCTCCCCTGATCAGAATGCAGTTCTAGTCGTACCACAAACTTCGAGAAGACGTGCTATATAAGTGCATCGGCCACAGTTCGTGCCTCTTGGTTTGGGAGGGTAATGACTGCAGGTCACTTAGTAAAGTAATCATCGACCACCTGTAGATACCGATTACTTCTCTCTGTGATATGTAAGGGCCCCAGAATATCTACTTCTATCATCTCGAATGGTGCCCGAACATTGTATTTCTGGAGTTGTCCTTGTCCTTTGGTCCTTGGGCCCTAACTCACGGTACAGTGGTCGCACAATTAACACCATTTCTCAACGTCCTCCCGACAATGAATCCAGTAGAATCTCAATCTAACTGTGATGTCGAGGGTCTTATTAACACCAATGTACCCTCTGGCTGCCACATTATGCAGTTATTTTAAGACTTCGGGAATACTGCATTCTGTAAGGACCAACTGAAAGCATGTGTGTTTTCCATCACCACTTCCCCAGTTTCTGTAAAGTATGCCATTCTTCAGTACGAGGCAATTTTATGGTGCCCAGTATGCTTTGACTGCTGCACTCAAGCTAGATATCTTTACTAATTTTGGCCGACAGCTAGTTTTTTCCACTTTAATAATGGTTGCAAAGTGGGATCATTCATTTGATCTTTCGTAATATGCTCATAACTCCAGGTAGGTGTCCCATCACAATATACAGAACCTTGAATTATTGCCCTCCTACCTTCAGCTATTCACCACTCTTTTTTTCCTGGCATTCACAATGACGACAAAATGATTCACATGACCTCCTAGACAGTGCATCTGTATTGAAGGTGTCTAGATCTGTGCTGTATTTCATCGTAATATTCTTGAGGATGCTGTATTCACCGGCCTATTTGACCATCAGGGTTCTTAAAGTTTAGTAGCCAGTGTAATGAAGCATGTTCGGTTATTAGAATAAAGGTAGGGGTGAAAGTGTGAAAATGCCTTCACTGTGGCCAGAAGCTCCCTGCTTGTAACACAATAATTTCTCTCAGGCTTTTTCAATACCTTGCTGAAGTGTTCTAGTGGTCTTTCCCTCCAATTTTAAACATAGGTAACACAGCTCCAATGCCCAAATCACTAGCACCAGTGACCAAAATGAATACGACTTCACTTTTCGGGAAATCAAGAACTGGTGGAGATATCACAATTTTCTTTAGTTTACTAAAATAATTTTACACCCAGTGGTCAAATTAAATCTCCTTTTCGCCTTAGTCAGTTTATGGATNTTCTTTAGTTTACTAAAATAATTTTACACCCAGTGGTCAAATTAAATCTCCTTTTCGCCTTAGTCAGTTTATGGATTGGCATGGCGATCGTAGCGAACACAGGTACAAATCGAAGGTAATAGGCACATAATTCCAGAAAACTCAGCACTTCAGTTTTGTCATTTAGTGTCGGCCAATATCCTTTTTCTTTGGTCTTTTCGGAGTCGGTTTTGATTCCATGGGCCGGCAATACATGTCCCAAGTTATTTCTTTTATTTTGGAACAGGTGGCAATTCTTAGGAACTAGTATGAAGTTGGCTGCGGCCACTTTATGGAATACAGTATCTAAGCATGACAGGTGCTCTTCAAATGTCCATCCTGTCATAATAATGTCATCTATGTAAACCTGACAGATATCTAAAGTCCAAACATTTTCCATCAGGCATTCGGATGTGGCAGGGGCATTACATAGCTCAAAAGGCATAACATTGAACTGCCAGGTTCCATTCCTACAGCAGTCTTCTCTCGGCCCTTTGAAGCCACCTCGCACTGCCAATACCCACTCTTTATGTCCTAAGTAGAANATTCGGATGTGGCAGGGGCATTACATAGCTCAAAAGGCATAACATTGAACTGCCAGGTTCCATTCCTACAGCAGTCTTCTCTCGGCCCTTTGAAGCCACCTCGCACTGCCAATACCCACTCTTTATGTCCTAAGTAGAAAACCATTGCAAATCTGCTAGGCTGTTAATGTGTGAACTATCCTTGGAAAATGATTATCTTCTTTCTTTATACATTATTAACCAAGCGATAATCTACACAAAACCGCACAGAGCCATATTTATTTTAACAGGGACTATGGAGNTTTATACATTATTAACCAAGCGATAATCTACACAAAACCGCACAGAGCCATATTTATTTTAACAGGGACTATGGAGGACAACAATAGACTAACTGATGGTTCTATCACATTTAGAGTATTCATTTCCTTCAGAATTCCCTCAACTGCCTCATGCGAAGCTAGTGGCAGTCGTCTTGGTGGCTGCTTTATGGGCTTGGCATCTCCTGTATCTATGTGGTGGAAGGTCACATAATTCCTTCCAAGATCATTTGGTCCACACAAGAAGGCATTCATAGACATCCTTCTCCTTTCGCTGGTTAAGATTTTCTGTTGTTCTTACTAGATATTCCCCCAGTACTTCTGGTAAAAAATTATATTTGTTTTACTCTCAAATCTACTTGTTCATTTGGAAATACCTGTGTGACCTGCTTGCAAACACCTATCAAGGCCTCCTCCTCAAGAAGAATAGCACTGTGGGAAAAATTTATCTATCTAACTGGNCCTGCTTGCAAACACCTATCAAGGCCTCCTCCTCAAGAAGAATAGCACTGTGGGAAAAATTTATCTATCTAACTGAAAAATTGTCAGAATTAGAAGATACCAAAGTCCTTGCAATAACAACTTTACCTGGCAGGACGCCAATCCTCTCTGCTGGCTCAATTAGACACATACATATTACCANGTCCTTGCAATAACAACTTTACCTGGCAGGACGCCAATCCTCTCTGCTGGCTCAATTAGACACATACATATTACCAATTTTCCTTGACATCTTCCTGTAATGACAATTTCATTAGTAGTTGGCAGCACAGTGGGTTGACCACAGACTACTGGGCTGCTAACTGGTGAGGACAAATCATGCAATGTTGAAACCACCAACTCTGTACTGCCTACCCATAGCACTCCAAGTCGAGTGTTGATACAACACCCCAGACTATGTAGTACATCAAGCCCCAAAATACATTGAACCCTATTTGTGCTATGTAAATATCGTGCTCTACACTAAGGTCACAAAGCTTCAAGATCACTTTTCTCTTACCGATAACTGGTGTTGTCTCGCCTGTTACTGTAGTCAAATAGCATTTTTCCATGCTGTCGTCGGGTGATCGCTGGGGGAAGGCCCGAGGTTTGCCTCGTCTTACTACTGTAATGGTCGCATCAGTATCGACGACCATCTGGCAAAGAACATCATTCCGGATCCTCTCCCCCAATACTGCATCTCAATCTTGTTTCACCGACCATACATGTAAGGACATTGGGGCCTTCCCTTCAGAAGTCACCGACCTTCGCCCCCTAAGTTCGGTATTTTACAATTTCCCGAACATGCTGTATTCTCACCTGCCAATTGCTGCCTCATTTCCCGTTGCTGCTTCTGTTGCTGCTGCTGTTGTGTTCAGTGGGCTCTCAGGTGCCCCAGCTGTCCACATGTTAAACACTCAAGCCATTTAGTTGAGACGGCGAAGCTCTGTAACATAGACCCTGGAAGCGATGTCTCTCATAAACGTCTGCATCTCCTAGAGGGTCTTCGTGATGCCGTCGTCGTCTTAATCAGCACCACTGCCTNGATGTCTCTCATAAACGTCTGCATCTCCTAGAGGGTCTTCGTGATGCCGTCGTCGTCTTAATCAGCACCACTGCCTTAATCGGACGTCAGGGTGCTGACTCCACCTCCAGTGCTCGGGCCAGGGCATATGCATGGTGTGGGGTGCAGCCAGACGTACCACTTGCCATGCCTCTGTGTAAGCTATGGCATCGATGGAAAAGCCGACTGGGATGATGTCGCACTCCTCCTCGGGCNAGCTATGGCATCGATGGAAAAGCCGACTGGGATGATGTCGCACTCCTCCTCGGGCAACCTTTCAGAGATATGTGGAAAGCCGGACTATATCTTGCCATAGCTATTGCAGTGACTCTCCTAGTCGCTGGGTGCGGCTTCGCAGTTGGGCATGGTGGGCATGTTGCAGGTACCGGTCACAGCATCGTAGCTCCAAGACCGACACCAGTGAGGGGTACTCCAGTCTACGTCGCTCTGGCAGATATTGTAGTATACTCAGTGCGAGGCCTCTCAGAATTCCGATGAGGTAGTAAGCCGGCAGTTTGGTTGACTAGTCATTCAGGGTGGCGATTATAACAAACTGGTGTTAGTACTCCCGTCTAGAATTCTGGCCATCACAAGGGGCGTGCTTGATTGATACCCTCTTCCACACTCTTAGATGCGCTACACCATTGCTGCTGAGCTGTTGACTATCCTCAGAGGTTGCTGTGTTGGTTATGACTTCCTTTGTCTCTTCACTATTTTCGGCTGCCGATGTGATGTTACTGGAACTCCGATTAGAGCAGTTTGGTCTCTAACGCACTAATCTTCTGTTGCAATTCATTCCCGACATTCTTGTCCATCCTTTCTTGGAAGGATGGACAATGTCTGATATCGTTAGAACTCCCGTCAGTTTCAATGCTTGCAGGCAGTAACAGTGATTTATTTAAGATAGATTACAAGTTAATTTGTGAGCAAGCGACATGCACAAGATGCCAAATGATGTCACCTGTTGCAGTTAGAGTCTCGCTCCTGAAGCTCAAGCAGTGACATTGCCAAACGTATTAAACAAAATAATTTCTTTTTCTGATTTTGCACTTTCTTAGGATACTATGTCTTTCATACAAATACATAGATTTATGTATTGATATGTTGAAAGCAAGGCATATTATTATTATCTCTGTACTTAAAACGACATAATAATTTGCTTATTGTCACAGCCGAGGAACTATAAGCTCGGTGTGCGGTGATCTCAGAACCCTTACCAGCAGCATGGTCTGGGAATAGGTTTCTCAGAGGGCAACTGATAACAATGCTCAGTGAGTCTTGTTGAGTTAACAGCGGACAGCAGTAACGAACAGGTTAATACTGTCTCATAAATATACTGTTCGAAATTTGGCCAATGTCTCTGGAAGCAGGCTTTATCATTTATCACTATGGCTAGCCCCTACTGCGAACCTCCCAGAAACCGAGTCAACAATTCTTTTCTTCGCATCATGCATAAGGTAGACGGGTTAAAAGTACAGTCGACAACGAAAACCTCAGTAACGGAGTCCAATAATCCCGAAATTAATGATTTTTTGTTGGGAACCTACGATTAATCAAGTGAGATATGTAGATTTAATAAAACAACTATCAAACTGGATAAAAGTCAAAATAATTTAGAGTACCGCTTCTTTTTTTTTTTTTTTTTTTTTTNAATAAAACAACTATCAAACTGGATAAAAGTCAAAATAATTTAGAGTACCGCTTCTTTTTTTTTTTTTTTTTTTTTTTTTCCTTCTGGAGCTTTGTTCTGCCGAACAAGTCTTCGCAGAGTTTTCACGCTTCCAGATATCGTTATTTTGGTACACTATTTGCTGAATAATTTCCGCCTATTAATTACCAGATTCTGGGCATAGTCTGCCATCTGCGTTCAACGCAGGCATGATAAACTCGTTTACCTCGAAGGTCGAGGGTGAGAAAAGTGGTCGATGGTGAATTGATGGTTTAGGGGGGGGGGGCAGGCAGTCTAAAGTTTGCGAATGTCTTTTTGTTCGCCGGATTCCTTTGACTTTAAATGAAGCATTCGTTTCCCGAAGTTCTTAATTAAACTCGCTCAGATAATTTGGGCTCAGTTTGCACAACCAGGATGAAGTTGGGAGAAGGAATACGACTCCTGGCTGTAATAGGATTAATTTTCTTTCCCTCGACAAGAGAACGCGGAGGACGCCACTAAGCGGAATCCTGTTCTAGTAAACAGTGGACGTCGAGTGCTAGCCGCCAGGAGGACATTAGGGCGCTAATCAACGTGCCAATTACTATTGCGATAATGACCGTGTGCCCAATGTGATTTGTCGTTGCTGCAGTGTCCCCCGTATTTATAGTTCCAATCATATCAAAATGACGTTCGTTCTTGCCCTCGAGTTACTGGCGCAGTCAGTGTTGGCAGCAAGTAGGTAACACGTTACACGTACAGAGCATTCCGTTTCGCAACAAGGACGCTCCAGCGCGCACGAATACATACTGTATAAACTCCGTAGAGGCAAGAAAGTTAGTGTTAGTGACCATAGTTTAGTCATAAAATAAAATTTCCAGGAGACACTTCTTTGAGAGGGCTATCGCTGTNAGTTAGTGTTAGTGACCATAGTTTAGTCATAAAATAAAATTTCCAGGAGACACTTCTTTGAGAGGGCTATCGCTGTTCGAGATATTTCACTAGAGAAGGGGCCGTACGAACGGTCTGAGAGGGGGAGGGGTGTTCTGTATTTCATTATAATTTTTAATGTGTGAAAAGTGGCGAACTTTATCGACGGCCAGTGTTTCTTTTCGGCAATACTTGCGTCTCGCTGCCGTTTGATTCAATCATTACTCGATCTCCAGATCATCTACACTCACTCCTTGTCCAGGCTACAAGGAAGGACAGTTGTGTCTCTGGCTAGGAAAGTCTCTCTGCTCGGCGTCAGCCTCTCTCCTTTCATCCATTCCGACCTTNTAGGAAAGTCTCTCTGCTCGGCGTCAGCCTCTCTCCTTTCATCCATTCCGACCTTTCCTCAGGCGAGCACAGCGTACATACGGGTATTTGAACGATCTACGTGGCCAAAATTATTTTTTGCTTGGATTGGTTCTATATGATATAAATGATACAAAACCCGTGGTTTTGTTAAATATATTTATTTTGAGATAAATATAGTTTAGGATAGGAAAATAAACAAAAAAAACTAGTCTTCATTAGAAATATTGTCCTCTTTGCTTTCTGATGGAGGAAACGTTGGGTGTGGCTGTGCTGGCAGAAGCATGGCAATAGTTTCAGGAAGGAACGACGTAAATTTACTTTTTTTTAAGTCCTCATACTACTGAGCAAGGGATCTGAGCTTCAGAGTAGTCTGTTGAAAATGTCTCTATTACAGGACTCTCTAGACAATTTTCTTGAAAAGTGTTGCTGATATGTCCTACAAACGGTTTTAGAGGTCGACCTGGCCGATTGTGTGGCGATATGTGATTGAACAAATGTTCCTTCTAACCACAAGTGATTGTTTTTGAGAAAAACATCTTCCTTTTTATGGGCTTTTGTCCATCTTTTTTTCATTTATGATTTGAAATGCGCGAAACTGGGCTTAAAAGTTTTGGATTTGTCTTCAGTGAACTCCGTATCCGCCAAAAGAAGGTCTTTTAAAAAATCTAGTTTTTGTTCGAAATTTGGCATATTTTCATTTTTCATAAGGTCAAGTAAGTATTTGCGGGTCACTGTCCTCACTCCCGAAGTATCCACTGCGCCTCAGGCAAACAAAAGGCTGCTTTGCAATACATATAGCTTCATTTATATGTTTGGCCTTTTTTGCCGGAAAAAGATCAAGGTACTGAGATTTTCCACATCCGCGCTTTTCCGCGGCAATTTTTTTGATTATTAACTAGTCAAAACTCTAAAGTATTAAGATCAATAAGAACGGATACCGGATCTAACCCGATACTATAACTCATACCTTCAGGAACATAAATACCTTTGTAAAATCATCCTTATTGTGAATCTTATATTTAAATAATCAAAAGTATACTTTTAAAGAATAATATAAAAAAGTGATATTGTAGTAGAATATACAATTACCTGTATAATCAGAACCCATCACATTTCCGCACAAGATTAACTTAGAAAAATAATTATCACTTTGAAACNACAATTACCTGTATAATCAGAACCCATCACATTTCCGCACAAGATTAACTTAGAAAAATAATTATCACTTTGAAACTTTACGTTTGCACAAACTCGCCGAGAACAGACCCGTACGTTAGGTTCGATGTCAAATTCCGACTGACGTTGACAGCACGGCGTGCACATAAAAAGGGCGGGAGGTGCTGGGTATTGTTCTCTGAAATGTCCTCTGACTCAGGTAGTTGATTTTACGTTGTTGCTTTTCAATTTAGTTAAATTGACTTTTGGCTGCATAGATCGTTCAAATACCCGTATGTGCAGCGGTAACATGTTTTTTNTTTCAATTTAGTTAAATTGACTTTTGGCTGCATAGATCGTTCAAATACCCGTATGTGCAGCGGTAACATGTTTTTTGTAGGCTATTCCTGGTTATTATGACTTTTAAAACCCCGTCTTGAATGTATTTTTCTTTTCAAATTTGGGTCATTCTGCCATTAGAAAAATTGACATATGCCTTATCACTGGATTCGTGTGGAATGTGCATGTGTTACTGAATTAGAAATACGTGTTCCAATAATTGTAAAACTATAAAAAGTACGTTCAGTGACCATACATTGTAACAATTTACTCGCCACACATCGTCAAGTCATACAACATTTGTTATTTATTCGCTGACACGTAAAATGAAAGCCCACAGATACATTGGTACTGTAGTATTTATGTAGTTCTAGCCAGTGATTTTTTTCAAAGATTAAAGTCACAAGTGTTTACTTTGCCNATTGGTACTGTAGTATTTATGTAGTTCTAGCCAGTGATTTTTTTCAAAGATTAAAGTCACAAGTGTTTACTTTGCCATGAAAAGGCTAAAACGTAGTTTTGAAAGAGTTTTCTCGCACACTCGATGCAGAGAAGCGAGGGCCGGTGACACTGGAGTGAGCTCAGCAACTGGTCAGCTCTGCGGGCAGAGCACTCAGATTGGCAACAGTCTTGCCGGTAGAAAACTCTCTACTATAAGAGGCTGGCCACTACTCTCTTTTCTTTATGGTGTGGAGTAATAATGGCAGTATGCTCTTAAGCTGAAGATCTCGATAACATAAAATAATGCTCAGGGAATTGTAACTTAATTTTACTTCTTTTACTCTATTCCGCAAAAGTACAATTTAAAATCTGTATTANTAATGCTCAAGGAATTGTAACTTAATTTTACTTCTTTTACTCTATTCCGCAAAAGTACAATTTAAAATCTGTATTTTCGAAGTCACATATCTTTTTTACTATTCAGTTCATGTAGAACGTCTCCTTTCTTTTTCACAATTGATTTCTAATAGAAAATCACCTCACGAAGCTTGTCGCTTTAATTACGCCGTTCTTGTATACAGCTATAGTCGGTTCACGACTGGAAGAGACTTTCTTGAAGCCCTGCTAAAGATCTACTTTCAAGCCCATTTCGTATATATTATTAATGGATATTCAATATGTCTATGATAAAAATTTCTACTCGATAAAATAGAAGATGGAAAATACTACAAGTGACATCTATTTGAGAACAATTTGGGTAATTAACGGATTTGTATTTTTTAGTAAGTCTAAGATTTCGTGAACCTTGACTTGGAACTTGATATAGTTATTGGTGACCACATCAGTAAGCAATCCGTCAGAGAAATGTACGCCCTTCTGAAGTTACTCATGTCGAAAGTCGNAGTTAGTGTTAGTGACCATAGTTTAGTCATAAAATAAAATTTCCAGGAGACACTTCTTTGAGAGGGCTATCGCTGCTCGAGATATTTCACTAGAAAAGGGGCCGTACGAACGGTCTGAGAGGGGGAGGGGTGTTCTGTATTTCATTATAATTTTTAATGTGTGAAAAGTGGCGAACTTTATCGACGGCCAGTGTTTCTTTTCGGCGATACTTGCGTCTCGCTGCCGTTTGATTCAGTCATTACTCGATCTCCAGATCATCTACACTCACTCCTTGTCCAGGCTACAAGGAAGGACAGTTGTGTCTCTGGCTAGGAAAGTCTCTCTGCTCGGCGTCAGCCTCTCTCCTTTCATCCATTCCGACCCTTCCTCAGGCGAGCACAGCGTACATACGGGTATTTGAACGATCTACGTGGCCAAAATTATTTTTTGCTTGGATTGGTTCTATATGATATAAATGATACAAAACTCGTGGTTTTGTTAAATATATTTATTTTGAGATAAATATAGTTTAGGATAGGAAAATAAACAAAAAAAACTAGTCTTCATTAGAAATATTGTCCTCTTTGCTTTCTGATGGAGGAAACGTTGGGTGTGGCTGTGCTGGCAGAAGCATGGCAATAGTTGCAGGAAGGAACGACGTAAATTTCCTTTTTTTTAAGTCCTCATACTACTGAGCAAGGGATCTGAGCTTCAGAGTAGTCTGTTGAAAATGTCTCTATTACAGGACTCTCTAGACAATTTTCTTGAAAAGTGTTGCTGATATGTCCTACAAACGGTTTTAGAGGTCGACCTGGCCGATTGTGTGGCGATTTGTGATTGAACAAATGTTCCTTCTAACCACAAGTGATTGTTTTTGAGAAAAACATCTTCCTTTTTATGGGCTTTTATCCAAATTTTTTTCATTTATGATTTGAAATGCGCGAAACTGGGCTTAAAAGTTTTGGATTTGTCTTCAGTGAACTCCGTATCCGCCAAAAGTTGGTCTTTTAAAAAATTTAGTTTTTGTTCCAAATTTGGCATATTTTCATTTTTCATAAGGTCAAGTAAGTATTTGCGGGTCACTGTCCTCACTCCCGAAGTCCACTGCGCCTCAGGCAAACAAAAGGCTGCTTTGCAATACATATAGCTTCATTTATATGTTTGGCCTTTTTTGCCGGAAAAAGATCAAGGTACTGAGATTTTCCACATCCGCGCTTTTCCGCGGCAATTTTTTTGATTATTAACTAGTCAAAACTCTAAAGTATTAAGATCAATAAGAACGGATACCGGATCTAACCCGATACTATAACTAATACCTTCAGGAACATAAATACCTTTGTAAAACCATCCTTATTGTGAATATTATCTTTAAATAATCAAAAGTATACTTTTAAAGAATATAGAAAAGTGATATTGTAGTAGAATAGACAATTACCTGTATAATCAGAACCCATCACATTTCCGCACAAGATTAACTTAGAAAAATAATTATCACTTTGAAACTTTACGTTTGCACAAACTCGCCGAGAACAGACCCGTACGTTAGGTTCGATGTCAAATTCCGACTGACGTTGACAGCACGGCGTGCACATAAAAAGGGCGGGAGGTGCTGGGTATTGTTCTCTGAAATGTCCTCTGACTCAGGTAGTTGATTTTACGTTGTTGCTTTTCAATTTAGTTAAATTGACTTTTGGCTGCATAGATCGTTCAAATACCCGTATGTGCAGCGGTAACATGGTTTTTGTAGGCTATTCCTGGTTATTATGACTTTTAAAACCCCGTCTTGAATGTATTTTTCTTTTCAAATTTGGGTCATTCTGCCATTAGAAAAATTGACATATGCCTTATCACTCGATTCGTGTGGAATGTGCATGTGTTACTGAATTAGAAATACGTGTTCCAATAATTGTAAAACTATAAAAAGTACGTTCGGTGACCATACATGGTAACAATTTACTCGCCACACATCGTCAAGTCATACAACATTTGTTATTTATTCGCTGACACGTAAATGAAAGCCCACAGATAAATTGGTACTGTAGTATTTATGTAGTTCTAGCCAGTGATTTTTTTCAAAGATTAAAGTCACAAGTGTTTACTTTGCCATGAAAAGGCTAAAACGTAGTTTTGAAAGAGTTTTCTCGCACACTCGATGCAGAGAAGCGAGGGCCGGTGACACTGGAGTGAGCTCAGCAACTGGTCAGCTCTGCGGGCAGAGCACTCAGATTGGCAACAGTCTTGCCGGTAGAAAACTCTCTACTATAAGAGGCTGGCCACTACTCTCTTTTCTTTATGGTGTGGAGTAATAATGGCAGTATGCTCTTAAGCTGAAGATCTCGATAACATAAAATAATGCTCAGGGAATTGTAACTTAATTTTACTTCTTTTACTCTATTCCGCAAAAGTACAATTTAAAATCTGTATTATCGAAGGAACATATCTTTTTTACTATTCAGTTAATGTAGAACGTCTCCTTTCTTTTTCACAATTGATTTCTAATAGAAAATCACCTCACGAAGCTTGTCGCTTTAATTACGGCGTTCTTGTATACAGCTATAGTCGGTTCACGACTGGAAGAGACTTTCTTGAAGCCCTGCTAAACATCTACTTTCAAGCCCATTTCGTATCCTTCCGCCAAAGGTAAACAAACATTACCATATGACTGTCATGTGGCAGTCACATGGCAATGTTTACATTCCACTGTGTGTGTGTATATGTGTTCGTACTTGCGCGTACCCATTATAAAAGTCATGTATATATTATTAATGGATATTCAATATGTCTATGATAAAAATTTCTACTCGATAAAATAGAAGATGGAAAATACTACAAGTGACATCTATTTTAGAACAATTTGGGTAATTAACAGATTTGTATTTTTTAGTAAGTCTAAGATTTCGTGAACCTTGACTTGGAACCTGATATTGTTATTGGTGACCACATCAGTAAGCAATCCGTCAGAGAAATGTACGCCCTTCTGAAGTTACTCATGTCGAAAGTCGGGGATGTGATTGTGAAATGGAAAGGGGAATGCCCAACTGAACNGTTATTGGTGACCACATCAGTAAGCAATCCGTCAGAGAAATGTACGCCCTTCTGAAGTTACTCATGTCGAAAGTCGGGGATGTGATTGTGAAATGGAAAGGGGAATGCCCAACTGAACCACGGCAGAGTATGCCACGTGTGTTGACCGACAGGGACTGCCAAGCACTGAACAAGGTGGTACGGGAACATTGCATGCCACTGCAAATATAATCCCGTAATGTCACTAATTGTGCAGCCAACACCACGACTGTGCGCCAGGAGTTACGAGTACTGCGGTTCCTGTTCATAAAGCACACGTCTGCCCGGGAATGGGAAGCGCTGTGTTTGGTGGTGTAGAGAGCGCCGCCACTGGAACGTAGACGACTGTAGACGGGTGGGTTCACGCTATACCACGTGGCAGTCCGATGGCTGGGTTTAGGTGTGGCGGATGCCAGGCGAACGATACATGCCGGTTGATATTGTGCCCGCGGCCAAACTCTATGTAGCTGGGGGGACAGTGTGAGGGCGCTGTTAATGGTAGGGTCTTGGTCCTCTGGTAATACTACTGGGCTCGTCCAAGGAAGGCATTGTGATGAACTGCGTGTTGTCTGTCGCAGAAGACCAGGACGGATATGTTACTGTGTGTTTCAGCACGTCAATACTCCCTGCCACAAAGGGTATCTGTTAGTGAGTGGTTTGTGGACAATTGGTTCCAGACACCGACTTGCCAGTACAGAGCCCGGACCTCGTTCCCATCAAGGAACTGTGGGATGAACAGGAATGGCGACTGCACGCCACACTCCAACAACCCACATTACCACATCACTTACTACTATTGCTACAGAGCTGCAGGAGGAACGCTCGGCCATTCCCCTCAGCACTCTCTACACCTGGTTGACAATCTCCTTATATATGTGTGGCTTAACACTCCGAATACTCTGACTGGTATCGAATAATNTCTCTACACCTGGTTGACAATCTCCTTATATATGTGTGGCTTAACACTCCGAATACTCTGACTGGTATCGAATAATTTGACATATGTAATGTTTTGCATACACGACTGCATATGATACAAATGAGAAGTTAAAAATTAATCAATATAAAACTTCCTTTTGAAAATTAACCTTGAAAGGTTTGTGTTTTTTCAAATAACGAAAATATTAATATACGCCAACTGCATATAAAACCATATGAATAGCATCCACGTGATATATAAACTGCTGGAAATTACATTGAAGGCAGGGTTTTTTGGGTTAGTGTCACGACTCAGGTAGGAAGTTTTCTTATAACGACATTGTTTTCTGTTTATGTGCAACTTTTTAAAATCGTACTTGTTCGCATAGTAAGTTTTAAGGATATCGAAAAACTGGTGTAATATATATTATTTGTTAAAAATTCAATCCCGATATATTCTAAATTATTTCACCTGAGCTTAAGAGTACACAGTGGATCAATGGCTTGTATACTGGGCTGTCACTGCAAGAGGTTAGAGTTGGCCGGCCTCCTACTCCCCGGTAATTATAAGAATTTAATATGAAATAATGTGGACGTGTGTTTTTAATAGTGTATTTAACGAAAACTATTACATATGGCGGAAGCATGGCTACGCATTCGTAGGCCAACCGATGGCTGTGAAGTGACATATCCATAGCTCATGGCTGTTGTAAGCATATGGGCCATTTGTTTTCACCACACGTGGGCCAGTTATGGGCAGAGTATGTCTAGTAAGTGGTGCCACTTAAGAACTAGCAATGGTGCTGGGTGCATGCCAGCTGTTGCCCAACTGTTTGCTGGCTTGGCAACCGGTTCTAAACCATAAATTGGCCATATGTGTTTTGCTACATGGAAACGTACTCTTTACACATTATTTATCTTACAACTGTAGACTTAAGTAGTTCTATCTGCAGGTTTATAATTATGCTTGGTACCTCATTAGCATAGGAACGGCAAGAGAAGGAACCCCCAAGAGCTGGCTGCCAACAACAGACAGTATTTGACTGTGTGATGTAAATAAGGGAAAACTGCCATGTTTAAATAGTGGAAATAATGGAAGCATCCCGAGGCAACCAGCCGGCAACATTGAGTCAGAATGGTCACAAACTTCTATGCCGTTGTTCAATTGAATATGCCATGGATATATTTTATTGTGTGTGTCGATAAGTGGTCGAAATGTTAATAAGTTCACATAATAAGTCACTAGACTTGATGTACATGCTTGTTCGAGATGTATTCGCCTAATACTAGGTCTGGAATGATGCGCCAAGAAACACTGAGTACAAGCAATAGAGGGAGCGAATCACGTGCATACTGAACATAATATATGTGTTCCTGCAAAGTTCTAAGTTTAAAACAGACCCTGACAAATACCAGGAAAACAAATATTTGTGATAATTTTCCAAAAATTGCAATAATTAAATTGAAATTATATCTGATTTCAATCATTAAATAGCTATTTGTGGGAACTCAGATATGAATAAACAATGATCACAAAGCAATAGCATTTTTATTTTTACATTTTCTATAGTGACGATGGTTTTGTTCAGTTGAACGGCGTCAAGCATAAACGATTCACCTCACTGTAGTAGCAGCTAATGACTGTTCACATGACTCCAGTTACAGGATACGGTTAACATTTCCACCACTACTAGCGCTTGTAGTCTCTACCTTGAAACGGTGTTTCAGGTTAGACTCGACATTTGCATGCACGCGCGATATACGATCAACTAGTGATTGGCTGCAGTTATAAGACCTTGCCCAACGTAACTTGACAGCACGAAGTGCAGCACAGACTGGCAACGTTATGTACGGGGGTAAACGTGTCAGTGGCCGAGTAAGGAACGCACAGGTGTTTATGCAGTTGTGCAGTTACCAACACACATGCGGAATATAAAAGCCCGCGGAGAAGGTGGTCCGTTATTTTCTTGTGATGAAAGTGAGATTGTCAACTTCATCTAGACTAAGATACATCGCCTGGATGAATATGAAACAGCGTCGTGGACGCAAGGCGAGCCGGATCGACAGCATAGTCGTATTGTTTTACTCGTACAAAGCACACCGAGAGCGTCGCTTTTTGTTCCGTTTCACTCACAGGGCGCTTTAATGCGCACCATTGTACACCGGACAAAACGTATGTGGTGAGTATTTACAGATATCAACTTTGTTAAAATAAAAATAGACAATTCCAGAAAAAAAATGAACAAATTCTGCGATGAAACCTAATCGAATGTGCACTGAAAAAATAACACCCCAAGAGATTTTCAAAATAAGAGCACAGAACAATCCTTGTGCTGAATATAGGGGCAATACGCAACACTTATAATTAAATCCGTGGAAGCCTGCAGAAAAATTTTGTCGTTATAAAGCATTTTGTTAAAATAAGCTGCTTATTAATTTTAAATATGGTTATGATATCGTAGACTGCTTTGTTTCCATTTTTCTATAGGGATTATACTTTTATTTTGTTAAACCGTTTGCGTCCTTTGCTTTCTGTAATCACACGTTGTATATATACTGGCCCTCCTTTCATCCATTAGTTTTATTTTGTTTGGTCATATAATTAATAGTAGCAATCTCTCAAAGCGTATACCTAGTGGATTTAGATGCCAATTCACTTTGTATGTCATACCGAGTGACTAGAGCCCCGTCTGTCTGCAGGTATTTAACGTATTTGAAACCCACAAGNAATATAAAAGCCCGCGGAGAAGGTGGTCCGTTATTTTCTTGTGATGAAAGTGAGATTGTCAACTTCATCTAGACTTAGATACATCGCCTGGATGAATATGAAACAGCCTCGTAGACGCAAGGCGAGCCGGATCGACAGCATATTCGTATTGTTTTACACGTACAAAGCACACCGAGAGCGTCGCTTTTTGTTCCGTTTCACACACAGGGCGCTTTAATGCGCACCATTGTACACCGGACAAAACGTATGTGGTGAGTATTTACAGATATCAACTTTGTTAAAATAAAAATAGACAATTCCAGAAAAAAAATGAACAAATTCTGCGATGAACCCTAATCGAATGTGCACTGAAAAATTAACACCCCAAGAGATTTTCAAAATAAGAGCACAGAACAATCCTTGTGCTGAATATAGGGGCAATACGCAACACTTATAATTAAATCCGCGGAAGCCTGCAGAAAAATTTTGTCGTTATAAAGCATTTTGTTAAAATAAGCTGCTTATTAATTTTAAATATGGTTATGATATCGTAGACTGCTTTGTTTCCATTTTTCTATAGGGATTATACTTTTATTTTGTTAAACCGTTTGCGTCCTTTGCTTTCTGTAATCACACGTTGTATATATACTGGCGCTCCTTTCATCCATTAGTTTTATTTTTTTTGGTCATATAATTATTAGTGGCAATCTCTCAAAGCGTATACCTAGTGGATTTAGATGCCAATTCAATTTGTATGTCACACCGAGTGACTAGAGCCCCGTCTGTCTGCAGGTATTTAACGTATTTGAAACCCACAAGTGTGGCAGAGAATGTCTGCCTTAACGCACAGAGCAATGCTCTGACATTCACTCCCCCCATTGTAACACTAGCATTTGGTGGTGTAACGATAATGGCAAAGGTGTGCTTCAAGCCCCAATAGTATATTAAGATCCTCTACAGGAATTGTCATAACTAAAATTATTGTGAATCACACGTATTCGCTTTTTCTTACTTTTCACATTAGCGAAGGAAACGGAACCTGGCAACCACCATTAGGACGTGGAAAGTGCTATTGGTAAGCAGATGCTGCTAAAAAAAAATATTGAGTTTTTAAATGTCAACTTTGGAACTGTATTCCTGCGCTCTGCTTGAAGCTAGTGAAACAAGGAGTCCTCCACAGTTAACTGCGGAGATTCGATTTGTTGGAAAATAAATCGGAAATAAGAATATTCAGTTCAATAACCTATGTGCAGAGATCAAGGCGTTCATCTAAAGTGAGGTCGTGGTCTCACTGACACTTTTAGTTTTCTAAATGGCCACGTGACCAGATTTAGTTTCCTAAAATTATAACGGATTTGGTAGTTTAGAATTTACCTTTAGAACGNCTAAATGGCCACGTGACCAGATTTAGTTTCCTAAAATTATAACGGATTTGGTAGTTTAGAATTTACCTTTAGAACGCAACGCAACTTATTAAATACTAATTTACAAAACCCCACATTGCGGCTATATCAGTTTTAACTTATGGGGAAAAGAAAACTGCGGCTATAGCTTCATATTATAAACAAGCGTATATATGTTTATAAATTCACATATGTAAGGATGTAACTGTATGCACGAATTAAAACTAATGGCACGTTATGCAATTCGATACATACATATATGTATATTGTAAGCACGTTTTTTATTTTATTTTTTTGATGATAATAGTTGCGTCAAATAGCCGCGTGTTATAAAATGCAAAATTGCAGACTGCAACTTTGCTAGACGGATATCATCATTGTGGTAAACAGTTACTATCGGTAGAGTTCTAATTCAATCATACTAATTTACCAGTTACTAGAATAAGTAATTGCCATTTGGAACACTACCCGCGTCACACAGCGCCTACTTGCACGCAACAGCCGTTACAAGACAGTCGTGCTGGTTGCAGGTGATACAGGCGGCACAACAGTAGTACGACAATAATAATGCACGTCTTGTGATTGCGTGAGAGAGAGGGTTGAATGATAACGGTTTCAGTTCCCTGCAGATTTATTTTTTTGTGCCGTACACTGGTAGTTGTTGATGCCTGTAAGATATACAACCAACATGCCACTATTGTGCCTNATTTATTTTTTTGTGCCGTACACTGGTAGTTGTTGATGCCTGTAAGATATACAACCAACATGCCACTATTGTGCCAATTTTTTCTATCGGTAAATCCATTCGATGTGTTACAGACGCACTCACTATATTTATAAATAGCAGATTTTTTGAATGTGGCTAATTTTCTACCTTATTTCTCTACCACTGCAAGACATCAATTTTTCTAGTTATTTGACTAGTTGTCTCTACAGTATTTACGTTATTAAACTTTCAGTAATCGTTTGTTGTTTATTTTATTTTTATAATCACTTTCAATGATATATCTTAAATATAATTTTTAATCCGAGTAATTTACGTTCACTTATTTCCATTTTCGTGCAAATTTACTCTACATAAATAAATTACTTTTAGCATCGTTGTGAATTACGGCCATTGAGCCTACTAGGTGTTTAGCCTAAAAGTGTTTCACTAGTAAGTATTTTACTTACAGGCTTGTAGCCTGAAAGGCGTTTACTATAAAACGTACATGGCCTAAGACATTTCACCCTACCGAATGATTAAAAGAAAAATAACTCAGTCTAAACTCTTTTAGCTTATCGTTTATTTACAGTTAATGCGTTAAGGCCATCAGGCAATTATTATTAAAATATTTAGCACACAAGCATTTAGCATAAAGTGATTTCAGCATAAAAAAGGGTTCACCTGATATTTTTTTAACATGGACGTTAGCGTAATTGGCTTTAGGACCAAATATATTTAGTGTACTGTGCATTTAGCCCAAACCACAATTAGCATACCCGGTAGCAAGTCTTAAAATATTAATGCCAGCGACACAATTCTGCTAACTGATTTTAGCCATCTAAGCATGCCGTGATTTTGACCTAAATGGTATTTAGCCTGATAACGTAACTTGACTAATGGAACGCGTCATGCCTATCATAGTTTTTTCTGTTCGTATTTACCACTTCACAAAGAAAGAACATTGCTGCTTGTCGACTCGCCTTCACAAACAACATCCATTGCTGAGGGAGTTTCCGCGCCAAGTGGTTAATGCTCGAACTCGCATTCTGGATTCAATTATCTGTCCGGGGATTCTGATTTCAGCTTTTCTTGATATCTTGTAATCACTCCACGAGGATAGTGACACGGTTACTCACTGCAGGTCATGGCTGGTTATTCCCTCCTTTATGTTTCTCTGAGCAACTGCTTCCCTCTCTAATGACGTTGCTTGTCGACGAGGCGTCAAGCCCTACCTACTTTTAGAACTTCACTTATAAAAAAAAAATTGTTTCCATTCCCGATTATCTACATATATTTTATAAATTTTTAGGTAGCTCACATTTAAATTTTTTTTATGCAATGTCACAGTCAAAATTACAAATATGTTTTTCGTGTTCGTAGAAATTAATTTTGTAAGTTATCTGTGATTATTNTAGTTTCCATTCCCGATTATCTACATATATTTTATAAATTTTTAGGTAGCTCACATTTAAATTTTTTTTGTGCAATGTCACAGTCAAAATTACAAATATGTTTTTCGTGTTCGTAGAAATTAATTTTGTAAGTTATCTGTGATTATTTGCATTACTAAACGAATTTTCTTCGCTATTTTATAAATATCACTGTAGATTTGATATTAAGTAGAGACTTGTTAGCGTATTGGATTGACGAATTTAGTGACCGCTCGTTGTTCTGTACAATGTAAAATTCAGCTTTTTTTTTTTAATTGATTCAATCTTCATAGAATAGTCAGCATTTATCAGGCAGCACGGAACTTGGTTGTACGATTCCATGGAATTTTTTTATTTACTCAGGGTCCTCCGTGGAATGTAAGAAATATGAGATTCAATCGCAAAGTNCGCTCGTTGTTCTGTACAATGTAAAATTCAGCTTTTTTTTTTTTAATTGATTCAATCTTCATAGAATAGTCAGCATTTATCAGGCAGCACGGAACTTGGTTGTACGATTCCATGGAATTTTTTTATTTACTCAGGGTCCTCCGTGGAATGTAAGAAATATGAGATTCAATCGCAAAGTATACTGAAGAGTACACAGTTCTGAAGTGTGGCGTCTCTGCGGTGGATACTCGCGACATTCTGCAGTGGCTAAAGCCTGTATGCCACGATACTTTTGTCCGTACAGGCTCGAGTGGAAGCTTGCACAAGACCTGTTACACGAGCCTGCATGCAAGCTGTTATGGAGGGTTCATTGGAGTAACCTATCCAATGATACTTGTTGGCGCACAAGTAAAAACTAGTGTATTTTTAAGATTTTACTTCTGGCACTCTGAGTCAGAAACAATCTCGACTAGCGACTTCAGCATTATGTGATTACACACACAGACTAATGGGTTTGTTCTTACAACTAGAACTTTTGTGTTAAATAAACACGAATGCTTACCATAATTTTCACACATTACTGTTTTAGAATCAGTAAATATTTCCGGGTATTTTTATTTACTACTGAATAATATTTAATAGTTTTACGACCTTTTTTAAAACAAAATAAACAAAATTACTCTACCACCCTCTCCCTAATTNTGAATAATATTTAATAGTTTTACGACCTTTTTTAAAACAAAATAAACAAAATTACTCTACCACCCTCTCCCTAATTGGCTAAAATTCCAACGTTGTAGGAAACCTTCCATCGAAAATTGGGCATGACCAATTACGAAAACGTCCATGAAAACGGCCAGCAGGTGGCCATATCTTCTATAGAACCATCCATACAAGCGGCCATGGAATAGTCCAAGGNGTCCATGAAAACGGCCAGCAGGTGGCCATATCTTCTATAGAACCATCCATACAAGCGGCCATGGAATAGTCCAAGGGATCTTCCATCTTGGCATACTCGCGTAGGAGTGGCGTGTAGGGTGTACTGAGCCGCAGGCAGGCCAACCAAACATCCCCCTGGAGGGAAGGCATACCAACGTGCGGTGCATGCCGCATTCTCGTCGCATTTGCCTGCCGCCGCCCGAAATCGACGGCTATCGATCCAGCGACCGGAATGTGGGTTACTCCTCAGCAAGTTTGTCGACGACTGTTCTTCTTGGCCGGAGTTGGCAACGCGGGTGAGCAGTTCGCAGAAGTTGGCTGCAGTGAGTGTCCTCCCAACGTGCGTCTCTGAGCTCCCCGAGTCACGTCTGCCTGGAGACATTGCCACTGTTCCTGGAACACAGGAGAACTTGGGGCGACGTCTTCGCACATCTCACATGGCTCTTCAAACAATGGAGTATCGTGGTAAGTACTTCTACCAACAATGAAAACTGTAAAACGTCTTGCTCTCATTACGATCAGAAGATTTTTGTTTGACACTTCTTAACTTTTCGTTGACAAATCACAAACGCTGAGTATTGAGAGGACCAGAATTCTTATTGCCCCTGCGAAATGTCGAAGTAGATTCACACACACAGATGGTCTACAATACAGTCGTACTAAGACTTTTTTAAGACGGCCATATTAAGAAAAACTAAGACCGCCGCGGGTCACACTTACGACACTGACATAATAATATTTGTGAACTAAAAGAAGGTAGGTAATCCGATGACATTTAAAACTCAGAGTNCACTTACGACACTGACATAATAATATTTGTGAACTAAAAGAAGGTAGGTAATCCGATGACATTTAAAACTCAGAGTGTCGTGTATCGCCTTGCAAGTCGTTTGTTTATTCGTTCGATACGGTGATGGCGGGCTGGGGTAGTACATCAAAAATATTTACAGGAGTCGCCTGATTGATAAAATAATGAAAAATATCGTCTTGTTTCATGAGCGGCTTTAAATTTTAATAAATTCCTATTATGTATTGTTTTTTCATTTTTGAAACAGACACCCTAAAAATAAGAATTTGGTAAGTTGTATCTACTGAAGCCGGCGAGCGCGGGCTACAAAGACTCGGCCCGCGGGCCGCAGTTTGAGTACCCCTGGTCTAAAAGCACAAGGGGAAAGACCAATGTTAGTGTGGCTCGCACTGAAAACATACATTTTTTCAGTTTAACAAATTTATTTGTTTACGTGGCATTTGTTTCAGTTAACCGATATTTGTTTCGTAAAACCCCAGCCTCAGTTCCTTAAAATGAATATGATATATTCACAAAGATAAATAATTTACTTAAAACAAATTTGACTGTGCCAAACAAATATTTCATTCTTTCAGTATGTTAAGCAAATATCTAGCATAAGAAAACATATTGTTACATTTTGACAACGAAATAATATGTTTAGTTACGTGCGATGTATTTCGAACAGATAATTTATTTGCAGCGACCAAAGATCTTGTCGGCTATACTAATCCATTTTATAGATTTTCGCCTTCTTTGTTGGCTACGTGCTTTCTAATTAATAGTCCATTTTTAAGTTAGAAGTCCATGCACGTGGTTCTCTAAGAGTGGCTGATAAAATAACCATGAAGATATTTGGAATATCGTGATTTTACTGACCTTATAGAGGTACTTGCAGGTAGTTTGAATAATTATTATTCAAAAGCGGGGCTTGTAATGAAGTGTTGTGAGCTAACGACTATTGTTATGAGCTGGAGTGCGTGTAATCAAGTGAAGGAGGGAAATGTCTGTGAACAGGAGCGGCAGTCAATGCTCACTAGACAGACACAATACTGAAGCCCGGACTGCAGTTCAAATATGTCACACGTGCTAGGCTCTACAATAATTGTTAGAACTGGAAAAAGTTATTGAGTTAATGGCCGTGTAGGACAGTCTCCACAGACCTCTCTACATTCTAGCCTATGACATTCGCGCATTGCCAGTTNTGAGTTAATGGCCGTGTAGGACAGTCTCCACAGACCTCTCTACATTCTAGCCTATGACATTCGCGCATTGCCAGTTTCTATAGTGAGAAACATTTGTATATTGACTGTTGTTGTGACAGCAGTTACAGTTAGTTGACAGTCGTCACAGATAGCTCGAGGACGTGCTAAATAAGCTGCTGTCATGTGGCGCAAACAAAGTGAGTACATCGTCTTCGTGTNTGTCATGTGGCGCAAACAAAGTGAGTACATCGTCTTCGTGTTTAGCACATCACACACAATTCATAAACATTCCTCGGCTCTAATTTTTAGTAATTATTACTGTCATGAAATTTAGAAACTTTATGAGGTCGTCATTAGATTTATTAAAAATCATTTCAATCTCTTTATTAATTTACTGCCTCGTAACCTGGCAGTGAAACTGCCTACCAATAAATCTAAATGAAATTATACGTAATCGCAACGGAATCATGACAAAAAAATTGAACTAAATTATTTTTAATCCAAATACTTATTTCCTTGGAATGTTATAGGTTTAATTAATTAATTCACAAACAAAAATTCAAAACATACGTAAACTCAGTATGTTCTTTTATGAACTGAGGTTTGTACACACAATTTGTTCTCCCAGTCGCGTGTAATTTGAATGCCAGCTATAAACAAATCTAANAGTATGTTCTTTTATGAACTGAGGTTTGTACACACAATTTGTTCTCCCAGTCGCGTGTAATTTGAATGCCAGCTATGAAAACAAATCTTAGAAAGACATTAGTTACTTGTAAATGTTAACATTTTCTTGCCAGGATGTTGGATGAAAATACATTTCATTATGTTTAAAGACTACGGGTTATTTTTCTCACAATAGTTAATTATGATTGTAACGATACGAAATTCCTGTGACGTTCACTTTTTAACTTTATAGTTAAGCGTTGTGGAAAGGTCTAGCTGTGCGTTAGTTTCGAAATATAAAACCACGAAATGTTTTCAATATTTAATATCCTTCGACGGGGTCTATTATATTGATTATATACTTGCGTTATCAATGTATGGTTTTCGAATGAATATTTGTAAACAGTTTTTTGTTTAGAAACTTACAGTAACCACTTAATCGGTATGTAAACAATAGCAGTAAATTTTGAAATGTATATATTTTCATTACCTTAAACACTGAAATTACGAAATTAATACTAAACTACCTCTTTAATTTTAATAGATTTTATCATTAATCAGAACTTTTGTTGAAAAAGTTTCATAGAAAGAAGTTCTTATATTTATTCGCTGTATATAAGTGTCAATATTACTTTGACATGTGTACTGATTCTGTTCAAAATGTAGACATTTCTAAATATAAACCTACAGCCTGTACAACTATTGTTGTATGTGATAGCTACAAGCATTGAAATAACTGGTCAGTAAATCTAACACCCTCGAAATATTTGAAGTACGTAAATCAAATTATGTTCGGTATTTAATGATTCCGGAATTCACGCACTGCGAGACATTTCCATAGCTCGTAATATTTTTAACGTATTTTATCTCATTATTTGCGTGCAAGATGCAAACCTTAAATTGAACACTGTTATTATTTGTGACTACCTGTGTTCAATGAGTGCAGTGACACAATCTACATTAGAAGAGCTCAGGTAGAAATATATGTATTTGGTTTTTGTTTGCGTCATTGGCCTAGAGATAAGACCGGAAGTAGAGGAATATTANTCAGGTAGAAATATATGTATTTGGTTTTTGTTTGCGTCATTGGCCTAGAGATAAGACCGGAAGTAGAGGAATATTAAACAATGCCGTGTTTCATATAATTCCCATATCAAAACATTTTTCTTTAAATTTTTTATTTTCTTAAACATTTACAGTAATATTCTGTAATTTTTTTCAGTGTCACAAAATGTGTAAAATCGTCTTCCGTGCTTGACTGCCGAACAAAAGAGAATTTATTTTGCAAATCAACATTTTCCAAAGAACGTATTCTAAGCAATGTGATTTGTACGCGAGGGGCTAATAATGGTCTCTTCTCATCGCAGAGAGTATAACAATTAGATCCGACCTCGGATGCATGTTCAGGNCGCGAGGGGCTAATAATGGTCTCTTCTCATCGCAGAGAGTATAACAATTAGATCCGACCTCGGATGCATGTTCAGAAAAGTTCCGTCGCCGCCACACAAACATGAATTGTTTCATAAATCTGCGGCTAACGTTCCACCTGACGCGGAACACATCGCGATATTCCCAAACGAGCAATAAATCGAGATTGTTTGTAACTGGTTCGCCAGATAAAAACTATCCGTTGGCCAACGCATCGACAATCAATATGTTTGTTCTCGTAGAGCCACAGAGAGGCGAGGTAGAAATAACACCTACAGTTTCTAGGCATTTATTTTATGTGCATAAGTTGATTTGAGTTAAGATATTTGGGCGGTTCTTAAAAACGAGGCCTTGGGAGCCGATGCTAGTGAAATGAGGTGAGAATGGAGCAGCACGGGAATGCAAGGACAAGGGAAACGGGACATCTCCGAGGAAACCTGCCGACCAGTGGCATCGTCCGGCACGATTCCCACTTGCGAAAATTAAAAAGTGACACGGCCGGGGATTGAACCCGAACCTTGATGGGAGGCGAGCAATGCGCATAAGGAAACGCTTATAGGATCATGACATTAACGTGTTATGGTATGTTTTGGTTTGTTGTTTTCCGTTGTTCGTGTTGTTACATCAGCATCAATATTAAGAAGCCATTGTTACAAAACACCATTTTGTGGAGTAAGTGACAGTTAGGCTAGAAGCCATTATATAGAATTTGTAAGTGAGTGTTGCTGCTGTAGCTGTCAGTTCAGATCCATGACTTGATTACGCGCACAAGACATGTTACCACTGGCTCAAAGTCCTGTAATGTCGGAACTATATTGCCGATTGTGCACTACTTTTATTACCACTATATTTACGTGAAATTACTGGGTGAATCCGATTTATTATTTCTATAGTACTTTCACGCCCATATTCTGTTACGGTTGCAGGTGGTACACTCGTACACAATGGGTTCAAGCTAGTAATTATTCTTAAGAAACATTTTGTGCTTTTACAATGGAAATCCTGTTCCCAAAATAAGCATTTGTAGAACTATTTCAAATACATTGGTGAGCAGAGAATCTTAAAATATGTTTTAAACTAGATGTGGCCGCGGATCCGCTTGCGTGGACTACAGAATTATTGTTTAGGTTTTTTTTTTAAAAGTTCTCTTCCCTTTCCCCTCCCGGCATCTTCCCAACTCGCGAAAAATTCCTTTTTTCACAAAACTTTTGATATCTCTTATAAAGTATAGGCGGTAATTTTATGCTGTGTGGGGAAACAACATCTTGAATTTTACGTTTTTATAAATTGAGAAATTAAATGGTATAAAAGTTTTACTAGTATCTCTCTGTTATAGATAGATATATGCTACAGCTGAGTTTTTTTTAGGTCTTTTTATTCCACACAATTCTTTACTACATGATATTGTTCCATCTTTAACGATTTAGACCACGTATTGCAAGAGAGCGCGCTGGCGGCAAACATTTTTTCCGACTTTATTCACTATTATCGTCACTGCTTATTCCTTATGTTAATTTACGTAACAAAATATATACTAAACCTGTTTTTCCGGAAACAAAATGATATTTAACCATACTGTAATAAAAAATGTATCTTTCATTCTACGTGTACGAAATATTTATCGGAGCAAACTAAACTTTAGAATGCAGCCTTCGTGTTCACAACCTGTGAACTTGACTACAACATCAACCGGTTTTACAGATTTCAAGCCACTTTTCACTATCAAATCACTTTGTTTATTAACTTGGCAAGACTATAAATGTTCAAGAGTTCGTGAATATTTGTATTAAATATCTATAGGCGGACTCAAAACTTGCAGTTTATCTAGTTAATTGTTGCGCGATGTTATGGAATGGGATGAAATTTCCTTGTATAAAATAGCTACAGAATTTTTTTACAGATTGTTAAGTTACTTCTAAAATCATTAGGGGAGCGGAATATACTGCCATAAACACATGAACGCATGTAACTGTCTCTCTGGGAAATGATGCTAAAATGTAATGCTATTTTGTAGGCTAATGCATGTGCATTGCAAATGCATTTAACATTATATTTGCACACACACGTATTCTATTGTTTTAAGTTAGACACTGCATGGTTAGTGCAATATGATAGTTCCTACTTTCATTTCTCGACTTCAAGCGATATTCCTCTTGACTTCTTAACTTTCTTGAGTTTTATTACAACGANCGCGAGGGGCTAATAATGGTCTCTTCTCATCGCAGAGAGTATAACAATTAGATCCGACCTCGGATGCATGTTCAGGAAAGTTCCGTCGCCGCCACACAAACATGAATTGTCTCATAAATCTGCGGCTTACGTTCCACCTGACGCGGAACACATCGCGATATTCCCAAACGAGCAATAAATCGAGATTGTTTGTAACTGGTTCGCCAGATAAAAACTATCCGTTGGCCAACGCATCGACAATCAATATGTTGGTTCTCGTAGAGCCACAGAGAGGCGAGGTAGAAATAACACCTACAGTTTCTAGGCATTTATTTTATGTGCATAAGTTGATTTGAGTTAAGATGTTTGGGCGGTTCTTAAAAACGAGGCCTTGGGAGCCGATGCTAGTGAAATGAGGTGAGAATGGAGCAGCACGGGAATGCAAGGACAAGGGAAACGGGACATCTCCGAGGAAACCTGCCGACCAGTGGCATCGTCCGGCACGATTCCCACTTGCGAAAATTAAAAAGTGACACGGCCGGGGATTGAACCCGAACCTTGATGGGAGGCGAGCAATGCGCATAAGGAAACGCTTATAGGATCATGACATTAACGTGTTATGGTATGTTTTGGTTTGTTGTTTTCCGTTGTTCGTGTTGTTACATCAGCATCAATATTAAGAAGCCATTGTTACAAAACACCATTTTGTGGAGTAAGTGACAGTTAGGCTAGAAGCCATTATATAGAATTTGTAAGTGAGTGTTGCTGCTGTAGCTGTCAGTTCAGATCCATGACTTGATTACGCGCACAAGACATGCCACCACTGGCTCAAAGTCCTGTAATGTCGGAACTATATTGCCGATTGTGCACTACTTTTATTACAACTATATTTACGTGAAATTACTGGGTGAATCCGATTTATTATTTCTATAGTACTTTCACGCCCATATTCTGTTACGGTTTCAGGCGGTACACTCGTACACAATGGGTTCAAGCTAGTAATTATTCTTAAGAAACATTTTGTGCTTTTACAATGGAAATCCTGTTCCCAAAATAAGCATTTGTAGAACTATTTCAAATACATTGGTGAGCAGAGAATCTTAAAATATGTTTTAAACTAGATGTGGCCGCGGATCCGCTTGCGTGGACTACAGAATTATTGTTTAGGTTTTTTTTTTAAAGTTCTCTTCCCTTTCCCCTCCCGGCATCTCCCAACTCGCGAAAAATTTCTTTTTTCACAAAACTTTTGATATCTCTTATAAAGTATAGGCGGTAATTTTATGCTGTGTGGGGAAACAACATCTTGAATTTTACGTTTTTATAAATTGAGAAATTAAATGGTATAAAAGTTTACTAGTATCTCTCTGTTATAGATAGATATATGCTACAGCTGAGTTTTTTTTAGGTCTTTTTATTCCACACAATTCTTTACTACATGATATTGTTCCATCTTTAACGATTTAGACCACGTATTGCAAGAGAGCGCGCTGGCGGCAAACATTTTTTCCGACTTTATTCACTATTATCGTCACTGCTTATTCCTTATGTTAATTTACGTAACAAAATATATACTAAACCTGTTTTTCCGGAAACAAAATGATATTTAACCATACTGTAATAAAAAATGTATCTTTCATTCTACGTGTACGAAATATTTATCGGAGCAAACTAAACTTTAGAATGCAGCCTTCGTGTTCACAACCTGTGAACTTGACTACAACATCAACCGGTTTTACAGATTTCAAGCCACTTTTCACTATCAAATCACTTTGTTTATTAACTTGGCAAGACTATAAATGTTCAAGAGTTCGTGAATATTTGTATTAAATATCTATAGGCGGACTCAAAACTTGCAGTTTATCTAGTTAATTGTTGCGCGATGTTATGGAATGGGATGAAATTTCCTTGTATAAAATAGCTACAGAATTTTTTTACAGATTGTTAAGTTACTTCTAAAATCATTAGGGGGGCGGAATATACTGCCATAAACACATGAACGCATGTAACTGTCTCTCTGGGAAATGATGCTAAAATGTAATGCTATTTTGTAGGCTAATGCATGTGCATTGCAAATGCATTTAACATTATGATATTTGCACACACACGTATTCTATTGTTTTAAGTTAGACACTGCATGGTTAGTGCAATATGAGAGTTCCTACTTTCATTTCTCGACTTCAAGCGATATTCCTCTTGACTTCTTAACTTTCTTGAGTTTTATTACAACGANAGTTCCTACTTTCATTTCTCGACTTCAAGCGATATTCCTCTTGACTTCTTAACTTTCTTGAGTTTTATTACAACGACGGCCCTTTTAATATTAAAAAGAATACATTTTGTAACCAACATATTTTTATTATTACAGATGCTCTTAAAAGTACAAATAATTTCACCGCACAAATTACAATTTTTACAGTGCGTGGGGTGGTTTTGTTAATGCAACAGTATTATTTTTTAAAGTATCTCTAAAAAAACAACATGTAGGTACAGCGTATAACTAAAAGAATCAACCGAATTCACAAGACTATAACTTTTACATGAATGAAGATATGGCCTCGTGGCAAACTGTAAAATACACATAGGAATGTGAAGTTTCCCTTGGCGCATGTTGCACGTCGCCGGTTCACTTGGTTGCCGCTAGGTGTCGCCCTGGTGGCGGTACATCTGGTGCTGCTAGCGCACTCGTTCAGTGTGCGTCGGGATGGCGTGAACACAGCTACAAAGAGCGTTTTGCGTTCTCCGTTTCAACAAGTGTGAGTCAGTTATTACTGTGCAGTGTGATTGCCGTCGGCAGTTTGGCACCTCGCACCTCCTACTGCGCAGAGCATCCGACGGCGGCACGAGCAGTTCCAAGAAGTCCACAGGTGTGCATGAACAAGATGTAGAGCCCATCCGGCACAGTTTTGTACGGAGTCCACATTAAGTCCACTCGTCGTGCCTGCCGAGAGATGGCCATCTCCCATATGACTGTCTGGCGTGTTTTGTGTAGTAGATTGTTTTGTCAAACCATACAGGATTCAAGTTCTACAAGCCCTTCTTGATAANTGTCTGGCGTGTTTTGTGTAGTAGATTGTTTTGTCAAACCATACAGGATTCAAGTTCTACAAGCCCTTCTTGATACTGATAAACAATGACGACTTGAGTTTTGTGATTTCATTCTGGGCATGAGGATGGAAAATGAAAACTTGTGTTCACGTTTGGTGTTCAGCGATGAGGCAACGTTCCATTGAAGTGGCAAAGTGCACCGCCACTGCGTACGAATACGGCGACCAGAGCGGCCAGATAGCGTAGTCGATCATGAGAGAGATACTCTGCACCTGAATGTGTTCTGCGCCGTTTCCCAAAGCAGGTGTACAGTCCGTTGTTTTTTTGCAGAAAACACCGTCATGTGAATGTTCTATCTGTATATGTTGGAGAACTGGCTGTTTCCACATTTACGAGAACATTCCAATATTTTAATTTTTCGACAGGACGGAGCACCACCACAGTGGCACTTGCGTGTCAAAGAACTTCCCTTATGGATCGCGCATTGCACCACTGGCCTCCAAGGTCTCCTGACCTCAGCGTATGTGATTTTCCCTGTGGGGTTTGTGAAGACTCCGTCGACGCGCCTCCCCTTCCAACTACAGCGGGCGATCTGCGACGTCGCACGGCAACAGCAGTGGCTGCGGTAACATCTCACATGCTCGCACGAGTATGGAACGAGTGTGACTACCGTTTAGACGTATGCCGTGAGTCCGGTGGAGGCCACATTCAACATGTTTGGCAAGGTAAATTATATTTTTGAACTCTTATACGTATTTCAAAATCTGCCCGAAGGTTTAATGAGCATACATGTAGATTTTATAGCCTTTTAAAATCGGATGGTTATTTTTGATACACGCCTCATGTTATGTGTATTCATGATGTAAGAATAACCACACGGCAGTACACGCGTGCGTACAGTCTTGCTCCCCTGCACTTTCACATGCACTCTAAGAAGTTATATCTGAATTTGCCATTTTAGTGCATACGTGTATTCAAGAGGAGCTAACTGTTAAGTTATTTAACATACGTCCCTGTCAGTGTTCCTACATTTGGCCAGGAGTGAGTCGAATGCGTATGGGAAGTTCTGTACTTTGTATACGACATTCCTGTGTTTGCTGCTTGGCGTGTGCTATTATTTCTGTACAATGTATACGCTAAAAGCTTATATTATAGTTTAGAAATGTTACCATATGTTTTGACAGTGTATCCATACACTAGTCATCACCATACACCAGATTACTAGTAAGGGATGTATGAATCTTTGTTTGTTTNTTTGCTGCTTGGCGTGTGCTATTATTTCTGTACAATGTATACGCTAAAAGCTTATATTATAGTTTAGAAATGTTACCATATGTTTTGACAGTGTATCCATACACTAGTCATCACCATACACCAGATTACTAGTAAGGGATGTATGAATCTTTGTTTGTTTGCAAGCAGAAAACGAAAAATAACTTTCCTAGCAATGTTTTCTTTTCTTTTAATCGCTTTATAGCACGATTAACATATGTATTCTCAGATAAACTACGACGAAACGAAAATACTTCACTTATATTGTCCAAATTCAACCATTTTCTCATTGCGAAACTGGAACATGTGTACTGTGTGTAATTCATACATAAACACAATCAGGCTTAAGTAGATAAACGCATACAAACATACATATAAAACTCAAAATTTATTTTATGAAATGTCCATCAGGTGTGTAAGTGCAGTCTGTCTCAGTTCGGATTGCTAGTGAACAAATTAGAACTGATTTATTTATTGACTTGGACGGTTAAAATACCATGGAACATGTTTAGAATTCAATTATTGGAAAAATCGCTTCTGTTACTACGAAAATTAAAACTTGAGCACTGACTTTAAGACTTAGCAGTAATACTGGTGTAATATTAAAAGCTTTTGTTATTAAGAGTTAAATAATTATATTTTTAACCACATAATTTAACTTACATATTAGTACCTATAAATTTCGGATAGAAAATCATTTACCATCGTCTTGCAATGGTCACGATTCTCAGCCTTTAGGGAGTGACTGCTAGGGGAAATATTATTACGTGAGCTCTTTAAACTTAATGCTATCAAGTGATAACACGTGGCTGGAGGCTTCAGATATTTCTGCTCAACCTGTGAATTCATGAAAANAAACTTAATGCTATCAAGTGATAACACGTGGCTGGAGGCTTCAGATATTTCTGCTCAACCTGTGAATTCATGAAACACATTTAAGCCTCCAACTGCATGTTATCATTTGATACCATGGATTTTATAAAGCCGACATCACTTTCTTTCCCCTAGCAGTCACTCCCTAAATGCTGAGAATCGTGACCATTGCAAGTCTATGGTAAATGAATTTCTATCCGAATTTTGTAGGTTATTGTTTCCATATTTTCAGTTCGCGTTTGAGGCAGGAAGTATTTTTTTTTAAATTTGCTTTTTTATTTTCGTATTTTTAGTGTGTGCGTTATGTATGTTCATTTATGTCAAAAATTCTTCATGTAAATAAAAGTAAGTACATCATTATTAGATTTCGTAGGTGGTTTAATTCCTCAAAGGTATGTTAATCATGCGGTTAATTTAATAATTCTTTTAGGAGCGAGAGAGCTGATGGCTATACCTCAGGCAGACCTGACTCTGCTAAGAGCCACATACGCCTGACCTTTAGCGAAAAGGTGGCTGCTTAAATCGACGACGGCCCGAGTTAAAGTTGTTCCTTGTGATTTATGTATGAACCGTTGCCGCACATCGTAGTATTAGAGGAAGCATACGCCGCTCGATCTAGACTTGACCACATAAAGCATCAAACTCGGCCGTGGAAGGCTAGATGCGGACACCGACGCCGGGTTGGCTGCCTGTTATACTTGAGTCGTCAAATTCCATAAATACAGCCTGAGGAAGTTCCCCCACATCCAACTGTTCTCTCCGCAAGGCAGGCCAATCAATTTTACAAATTACAAATCACTCTCACGGCGCTGTTGACAAGTCCATAATTAACATTACTATTGCGTCTCAATATCACTCGTGAGCCTATACCAATTTTGAGCGTATTTGGTCTACCACCTGTTTTATTGGGACAATCATGTGCGTAGTCGCTTCGTGGACGTTAGCCGTATGCTTTGGCTTCTAATGAAATGTCTACTGCATTATTACTATATACGTTTGTAGATTTTCCCAACTCTGATGTCATAGTGTTGTTATAAGCTTCCGCTTGACAAGTTGTTGGGAAAATTATGACTGATGCTTCGTCACCGAACGGTCCTTATAGAGGTACTCTGCGGCCATCTATGATAGACAATTGTTACATTGTTAACTCTCCTACACGAAGGCTGCTACAAATATCTATAAACGTTGTGTCGCCAGCTTGCATCATGTTCCAAGGTAACTCACAAAAACTAAACATTTGCCACAGATGTATTTCGCCGGACAAGTTTTGAGGCTGGCAAAAGTAGTTATACCATCCTCCTACTTTGGACACCGGAGGCAATTGCATAAAACCTCCGAAAAGTAGAATATTATTTACACCAAAATATGCTTCATTTTGCTTCCATTGTTGCAAACGTAGATGAATACTACGGAGAGTTAAATAAGGCATTATCGATATCTCGTCCATTATGAGCCCCTGTATTTTACGCCACTTTTGCCATTCCCTTTGAAGTCGCTCTCCTGTCATCGTCCGTAAAGTTTCCGTTTTGCCCTTTTCAATCGGAAGTGCAAACTTGGAGTGTAAAGTACTGCCCCTACTGCCGCTACTACAGTAGGAGCAGTAATCCCGATACTTTTACCAAGATTGTTCTGTAACAACCTTCGTATTCGCTCGACGAGTAATTTCAATACGAAAGCCTTTCCAGTCCGTGCACCACCCATTATGAATACTTGTAAAGGCTCGTCCGTGTCATCGTGAAGTAGTTTATACGCAACTTTGTTAAATAGTTCTCGCTTCTTAATGTTTGACGATGTAACTGCAGTTACATACTGCTTGTCCGACATCCTGACATCAGATGGCGCCGCCTCGAAAACATCAACCATGATATGCTTGCTCACAACAAGCATGCGTTCTATGGGATTGTTATAATATATTCATGTATATTCTGATGGATATACTCTTCATCCATATTATCAGCTAGTACTCGATTATGGCCAGTTGAATCTCAGTTTCCCGAACCACGAAAGCTTCCACATGAGTTTCCTCTTGCAGTAGTCGTAGTTGCCTGCATTTTGCAACAAAAACCATCTTCTGCTATTTCAAAGCCGTGCCCTAACTCACTTCCAGCACTAAATGGAACATGTGCAACCAGTAAATAATAATAATATGCTTGCGGGTTAGAACGCATAGTAAAGTAACGAGTACGCAAAATTNCAACCAGTAAATAATAATAACATGCTTGCGGGTTAGAACGCATAGTAAAGTAACGAGTACGCAAAATTTCTGGGCGTTTCCTTTTTTTTTAAACTGCCCGCATTATCCGGTAATGTGAGGTAGTGTTGTTGTAGATTCGTATTTTATTGTTCTTGCTCATACGCACCCATGTCTTGTTCATCTCCCTCAATGTCATTTTAATTCATACCAAATGGCAAATTCTCCTTGACTGAGATGATCTAGATTAGGATGCCTATAAACGTATCTGTCATAAATACTTTTATAAGGTTCCGAAGAATCAGCNTTTACCAAGATTGTTCTGTAACAACCTTCGTATTCGCTCGACGAGTAATTTCAATACGAAAGCCTTTCCAGTCCGTGCACCACCCATTATGAATACTTGTAAAGGCTCGTCCGTGTCATCGTGAAGTAGTTTATACGCAACTTTGTTAAATAGTTCTCGCTTCTTAATGTTTGACGATGTAACTGCAGGTTCGTACTGCTTGCCCGACATCCTGACATCAGATGGCGCCGCCTCGAAAACATCAACCCTGATATGCTTGCTCACAACAAGCATGCGTTCTATGGGATGGTTATAATATATTCATGTATATTCTGATGGATATACTCTTCATCCATATTATCAGCTAGTACTCGATTATGGCCAGNGTTATAATATATTCATGTATATTCTGATGGATATACTCTTCATCCATATTATCAGCTAGTACTCGATTATGGCCAGTTGAATCTCAGTTTCCCGAACCACGAAAGCTTCCACATGAGTTTCCTCTTGCAGTAGTCGTAGTTGCCTGCATTTTGCAACAAAAACCATCTTCTGCTATTTCAAAGCCGTGCCCTAACTCACTTCCAGCACTAAATGGAACATGTGCANTTTGCAACAAAAACCATCTTCTGCTATTTCAAAGCCGTGCCCTAACTCACTTCCAGCACTAAATGGAACATGTGCGACCAGTAAATAATAATAATATGCTTGCGGGTTAGAACGCATAGTAAAGTAACGAGTACGCAAAATTGCTGGGCGTTTCCTTTTTTTTAAACTGCCCGCATTATCCGGTAATGTGAAGTAGTGTTGTTGTAGATTCGTATTTTATTGTTCTTGCTCATACGCACCCATGTCTTGTTCATCTCCCTCAATGTCATTTTAATTCATACCAAATGGCAAATTCTCCTAGACTGAGATGATCTAGATTAGGATGCCTATAAACGTATCTGTCATAAATACTTTTATAAGGTTCCGAAGAATCAGCGCCAATTCTAAGCATGCGACACCTCTCTTCCGGAATATAGGAATTGACGAAAAGCGATTTTCATGAACTATCCCTTAGCTTAACGCGACATAAACGGAAGGTTCACACACAAGCTGAAAATTCACGGAGGGTTAGGATAGCATTTTGTATCGCAAAAACCTGCTTGCCGACATCGCCACCTCTCTCACGTACACTCCGTATAACCTCTCTTGACCTTGTAATTATTGCTGGCTCCGACTTTGAAATGTACGTAGATATGTAATAAGCTATTCCTAGAGCCGAGCCTCCAGGTTTGATATCAACGTTCACAGACCACATTTTCAAAAATTTAGGATTGTATAAATTAATCATAATCTCGTTGTACTGTTAAATTAGAAGTAACGTTAACGATATGACACTGCTTTGGATAGAATAATTTTGTACATACAGAGCAAGATACTTGGGCTAATTGTGCAATTACTTGTTAAAATGCGCTCATGAACTGTCTTCGGGCTTGAGATCTATCTTCATAACTGAAAGTCTTCCTTGCCGAGAAACTTGAGAGATTTGGCTGTATGTTTCAGAAGCATACTTTCTCATGTCCTCGTATCCAGCCGCTCGTGACGCGGGTGTGTTCTGCCGCCTAGAAGAAACATACTCGCTCATGTGCTCCGATCTAGCTGCCCGTGATGAAGGTGACTCATTCTCCCGGCTGCAGGAAGTATACTCTCTCCTTTGCTGCAGTCGAGCACCTCGAGTTTATGGTGATTCTTTCTCAAGCGTCATAGAATAATGATTCCTCTTGAATGTCAATCTATGCTTTGTTTCAACACTGGATTCGTTTGCAAGCCTAATTGCTCTACCTGCATTATTTTCTTCAGCCAATAATTTTTTTTAGTCTGCAGAAAGCTGGCTGCAATATTCCGCCATCCTTTCTTTCATATTATTGAGACGTTTTTTACGTGACTGAAGAGTTTCGGCTTTAAATTTATTTTTAACAACTATAGTTTTTTTGCGAGAAAAAGGTATTTTAAGAGTTTACTTATAGTATTTTTTGTTGGCCATTTTATAGGATAGGTTTATAATATACACTCAAATGTATGTATATATATATTTATATATATGAAATCGTCTCATGAAGTCTTTCTTTTGATACGTATATCGATGTGTTTGAAAAAAAGAATACTCATACGAAAAATATATCTGACTAGGATGAATGTAACAAGACCTCTTTTATTAAAATATATCCAGCTGTTTGAATGCTAAGAAGGAATAAATATCCCACAAAAATACTAACTTACATACATAGATACGTGCGAAAAACTTAACCACGCCTTTTCTTTTGCGCAGTCGGGTACAAATAGATACAAGCAGGTTTTTTTCAGAAGAGCTCATTTAATTACTAAAGGTTTGTTATTTGTATGATTTAAACGAACTGGACCAGAGGATCGGAATTATTAGTGAAGGGATATAACTGTTCATAGAAAGAATAGATAAATGACATGATCTGTATAAGGAACGTATGTGCCCCGCCGGTATGCAGACGGAATTTACGGGAAAGGCAAGTACTATATGTTTTGTTCACAAGGGAAGGGTTAAGGTAAATAAACTGAAGTTAAATTAAATATTCAACAGAAATTTAATTCAGTTATGCAACGTAAGAGATAAAATAGCCTAAAAACGTTTGACGAGGGAGGTCCAAATTATTATGAGCCACTGAAATAAAATATATGACTAATCTATAAGTATCGATGCTGCAGTCTGGCTGTTACGAAGACAAGTGACGAGGGCGGAGCAGACTTCATCCAAGATGTTTCCAAGCGTTATACGTGGACCACAATTCATGTCCCAAACTCCAGGAGGTAATTCCTTGTGGAAAATAAGGTGGAGTATACATTGACTACACCATCATGTGGTAAATATTGACGGAGTTACGTGGTGTTGGGTAACGAATTTTGAAAAGCATAAATGTATATATTCGAGGACATACCTGAGATGGAGCGATGAAAATCGGAATGGTGTTTCACGAATCGGATATCGTAGATCTGTGTAAATTTGGTTGGTCAAATATTCCCTGTCATTGCGTAAGTGAAAAGTGGTTTTCATCCTCTTTTCGCAGGGAACTTTGGAAAATTAGGCTGTAAAAAAATTGAGGGACGTAATAATTCACCATGGTGCAATGAATACCTCCTGTCCGAACTCGCTCCGGTAAGCCGTTTTAGAGAAAAAGCTACTCAAAATTTTGAAGGTGCGGCGTAGTCCTGCGTGGGTAGGCATCACATCAGCCACCTGCACCACGAATTTGGCGGAGAAAACAGGTTAGGATGTAATCGGCGCTTGCGTGGAGGTGCGCTTGGCTGCTGACATGTCAGTACGTGTCTGCAGCTGGTTGGGGGAACATGGCATGTGCGGAGCTAGTTGACAAGCACCTCGTGTGTACGGAGCAGCCAACGCGACTACAAGGCAAGCAGTGGAGCTGTACCGAGCGTGACATCAACTCTCCTGTGCGACATTTGTGTTGCTCCATCAGAGATCACGGGACGAAGGCTCAATGATAGTGACGAGGCCGAATGTTAGAGCATCACGGACAAGGAGAAAGGTGGAACTTGACGAGGGTGTGCTTCGCCGTGTGCGGCAGGATCCACCTGCTAGCTCACGGGCTGTGGGCCACGGTGTCGGTGTTAGCCACTCAACGATCCTGTGAGTTCTGCACGAGAGCCGCATGCTGTCCTACCACACAAGGAAGGTCCACGTTCTTAGCGAACGTGATTACATGCCACATGTTACATTCAGGGAATGGTTCCTCCAAGAGAACAATGTGAGTTCAAACTTCACATTGACCGTGATCTTCACATATGAAGCCCATTTCACCAGAGATGGAATCTTCAAGAGGAGGAACTGCCACGTCTAGGCACACGCTGATATCATGGGCAACCAAGTGCACTCCAGTGTCAACACTTGGGCCGGCATTGTCAACAATCACTTGTTGGGGCCTCCTTTGCTACACAACCGCCTCAGTGGAGCCCGCTGAACTGACGTTCCTGCCGATGTATTGCAGGAGTTGCTGAAAGAAGTACCACGTACCATTCGTCACACAATGTGGTTTCAGCATGATGGGGCACCACCACATTTTCCTGCTGCCGTACACAGCCATATTGACGTCACCTTTCCAGGCCGCTGAATTTTATTGGCCGGTCCGATCTCCAGGCCTGACATAGCTGGATGGACCATGTCAACTCTCTGGTTTACGAGACGCATGTGGCTAGTTAGGAAGATCTCGTCGCAGATGTGATGCCCGCGTTTGATTCTGTACGTGCCATACCAGACATTTATGNGTGGCTAGTTAGGAAGATCTCGTCGCAGATGTGATGCCCGCGTTTGATTCTGTACGTGCCATACCAGACATTTATACATGGTTCCAAGCCAACCTGATCCCCCGTTGCCATTGGTGTATTGAATTTTGGATAAGGCAGTTCGAACATTTGTTGTGAATACTGCCATTAATAAATACGTATTACTTACACATGTGCCATGTAATATTCCTATCTGCACTCTGTGGCTTGTTACCTACGCTTGCCCTCATTTACATGAATAATTGCATGTGGATTTACATCCTCGTAGAGTGGCGTGGGTGACTGGTGTGTTGCCAACCCCCCGCGGGGCCACGCCGCACCTTCGAAATATTGAGTGGCGTTTTGTCGGAAACTGTTCACCGGAGCGAGTTCGGACGAGAGGATCTTTGGTCCTCATTCTGCCGTTGTGGGTCGTAATGTGCCTCGGCGGTTTCTTTACCACCTAGAGCATTACATTTCTGTGCGAAAATAGGGCAACTACCCCTACTTATGCAATGAAGGGGGACGATTTGACCAACCACATTAACATAGATTTACAGTCTCCGATTCGTAAAATACCATTCCGATTTTGATCACTCCATCTCAAGTACTTAGTGCAATATTTACAATTATTAATTTCAAAATTCGATTTTCAACACCGCGTACCTCCCTTAATATGAACCACATAGTAGTTATGTCAATCTATACTCAACCTTATTTTCCACCTTTTGGAACATGAATTCTTGTCCATGTTGGATACTTTTTTGGTGGTGTAATTGTTCGAATACCGTGC
The DNA here is from genome assembly GCA_002778355.1 of Clitarchus hookeri. Lineage (NCBI taxonomy): Eukaryota > Metazoa > Arthropoda > Insecta > Phasmatodea > Phasmatidae > Clitarchus > Clitarchus hookeri. The sequence continues at coordinate 155,673 of NQII01001008.1, forward strand.
CGCTGTGAGGGGAGTTCCACTAGCACTTTGGAGTTACGTTATACAAACTGTAAGTTGCTGCAATGNGCCCTCATTTACATGAATAATTGCATGTGGATTTACATCCTCGTAGAGTGGCGTGGGTGACTGGTGTGTTGCCAAACCCCCGCGGGGCCACGCCGCACCTTCGAAATATTGAGTGGCGTTTTGTCGGAAACTGTTCACCGGAGCGAGTTCGGACGAGAGGATCTTTGGTCCTCATTCTGCCATTGTGGGTCGTAATGTGCCTCGGCGGTTTCTTTACCACCTAGAGCATTAAATTTCTGTGCGAAAATAGGGCAACTACCCCTACTTATGCAATGAAGGGGGACGATTTGACCAACCACATTAACATAGATTTACAGTCTCCGATTCGTAAAATACCATTCCGATTTTGATCACTCCATCTCAAGTACTTAGTGCAATATTTACAATTATTCATTTCAAAATTCGATTTTCAACACCACGTACCTCCCTTAATATGAACCACATAGTAGTTATGTCAATCTATACTCAACCTTATTTTCCACCTTTTGGAGTTTGGAACATGAATTCTTGTCCACGTTGGATACTTTTTTGGTGGTGTAATTGTCGGAATACCGTGCCGCTGTGAGGGGAGTTCCACTAGCACTTTGGAGTTACGTTATACAAACTGTAAGTTGCTGCAATGGGTTTCATGTTCTTCACCTTGCCTGGATACCCACGTTTCGCTGCAGATTGCTTGGCTTCTCCGCGTTGGCATGGCCTGTGGTTGGCAACTTGATGGGATGTCGGATCGCTTGATTCAGTGACTCAAGAAACACGAGCTGTATTGGAAACTGAAGGAGGTGCATTTGGGTGCACAGAGGCGACCAATGCTTGCCTAAAGAAGGCTTGCGCATGTTCGGTATATTCTTTTAAATGTAGCAGTCGAAGAACCAATATCTGTTTTCATCGCGGCGGTTATTACGTCGTTTTACCCACGTGTTAGCAACCAAATTTCTGATTATTTGTCAACATGTTCAGATTATTACACGGTCGGTTAGTTAAATTGTAGCGATTCTTTACTTTTTAATTTTCTGTATATATACTTGCATTCAACGAGCTGGTTTAAAAATTTTCCCAGATACCAATAATGTATTTTTTAATTTGTTGGGATCGTCTTTTAATCCAAATATTATATTTTTTTTATTGAGCTCTTCTGAGATTGAGATAAGTACATGTATGGCAATTTCATTATTTCGGCGGCGAATAAGAGGGAGGTGAGGGTGGTTAACTTTTGTCTTAAAATAAACCTTATACCGTTTTTTGCCAATAGTTTAACTACTCTTGAAATTCGTTTCAAAACGAAAAAAAAAAGAACTCTCTTTAACTATACCATAATGAATACTCTAAAGAATTAATCGTCATTAAAATTTCTTGAGAAACTCAAATGTGAAATAAAATGTTGAAAATATATTTTAAGTGTAGAACAAATATAATTATAAAAGAAACTCTTTACACCTTACGAATTTAAAACTTGACAGCTACAATGATTGTTATAAATAGAGGTAGCTTATAAAACGGAAGTAAATAAAATAATAAATAGCAACCCGTTAACGTATGTAAGGTTGATTAGTTCACATATACCGGGCCTGGCACAGAGTTCGCTCACTCCCGCGGGGTCGTCATTACTGTTTCAGCTCATATTCCTGTTCGGCATAAGTATTTATAGGGTTCTACGGCAACATGCAACAAGGTATGCAGTCTGGTTTTTTTAATATATTATTATTGAAGACAGATGTTTGTGTCGGCTTTAGCCGTTTGTTCATGAACACGTAATTACCGTGTTCTTCACGGAGTGCTGTAGTAACTTGTAATATTTCTGTTAGGTCTAAGCAGACCAGTATGCTTACTACTATAAGCTACCTGGCGGCAGGCTGGTACACTCCGCTACCTTGAGGTGCCTTCTCCCCTTCAACATTTTCCTATGTTCCCTTCTTTTTTATTAATTGAGTTTTGATAGCGGTGCGCATCAAGCCCGAAGCCAAGGAGTGCCATTATTTAATTTCAGGTTGTTTAAATCCTTTTATGACTGCTGCCTTCATGTGCGTCATGCCGTTAATTTTTAATTTCTTTTGATATAGTTGTGGGCTGGCTAGTAGGGGGTTTTGTTAACCACTTATATGTGCATTTATTTGTACATTTTCTTTTGCTTTTTCCAGTCAGTAAATAATATGTCATTGAATGTTGACAATTTTAAATGTTGCATATGGGGATTTAATTAAACATCATATGTGTCGGTTTCTCAGGCAAAACAAACAAAAAAATTGTATTGTACAATAGTTACTACATTGCCCTATTATATAACTGTAAAAACAAAATCAACTATTGTTTAGTAAATAATTTAATTTTACTTTCCTTTTTCTTTACACTTATTTTATCTTTACGTACCGTTACATTCCAACACTATGCTTGACAACATAGGGTCCCATTGGAAACAAACTCAATGGGATAATAATACCATTCAGAAATTAATGTTATTTTACACGTCGCGTCGTCCTTATAAAGGATATATACATTTACGTTTTAGTACAGAACGTGTTGAAGTAAATTGAGAACAATTATACACATTAATGGCAATCTGGATAAATTGCCTTACATGTAAATACTGAGTTAAATTGTGCCATGAAATACAGAAATATCTTATATATCTTATATATCTTATATATATATATATATATATATATATATATATAAAATTAAAGTGTAACTGACCTAAAGTAAACTTATTTCAACTGCCTTAAGAAGGGCTAAAAGATAAGTGCGTATATAAAATTGTGAAATGAATGCAGCAGACTAAAGTCTTAAATATTTTATTAATATTAGAGCAAAGTACCAAAATTGCACTTTTGCAAATCGCATTATATGAGGGGGGGAAACTGAAATTGGTGGGTATTTTGAAAATCATAAATACACTGGATATTAAAAACTACAAACTGAATATGTAAAATGTTCACTTATAACAAATATTAAATATGAAATACGTTGAAATAATAAAAAAAAAATACACGTTATTATGAGTTGCGAAAAAGCCTTCAAGATTACTTTAATAAAACCAAACTGCAGTGTTGATAAAATTTATTGCAATTTAAAAAATAAACTGATAATAATTTGTACTACGTTTTCCAGTCAAATTGTGGTAAAACCAAATAATTAATAATGACTGCAATTTTTTCCAAAGCAAATAACTAATAACAACAAAATATTTGAAATACAAAAACAACCAAGAAATGAAAGACTAACATTGCAAGAATGTTTCTAATAATGCTGACATTTTCCACTTAACTAGTATAATAATAATTCATTGGACAATAATATAGAAGCCAAAAAATAATTTAAACTAAGAATTCGATGATAAAAAAATAGAAACTTTGGAAGCGAAATGATTCCAAAAACATTTATAGAAATAAAAAATTAGTGAATCTGTTTTAGGAATTAAGTGAGGGATTGAGTGAAGGGATTTGGGTGGCTCTTGACATCGAAGTATTGAGAGCTGATGAGGTTTAAAGGAGGTGAGGATGGAGTGGCACAGGAATTCAAAAATGGAGAAACGGGAGATCACCGAGAAAACCTGACGACCAGTGGCACCGTCCGGCACGATTCCCACATGCGAAAATCAGGGGGAAATCCCACTGGGAACCAAACCCTGTCCATCTTAATGTTCAAAAATTAAGAATATATTAAGAACTAGAAGTGAGAAGCTACTTTAAAAAAGTAACNATTAAGAATATATTAAGAACTAGAAGTGAGAAGCTACTTTAAAAAAGTAACAATCGTTAACACTATACATTTTGGAACAGAAATGAAAGGACATTATAAAATAAATCGTTAAAATATATTTAATTTACAGATAATCATGTGTAACCATACAGCAACCTAAATAATATGTTAGTTTTAACTCGACTGGAAGGTTCCAATGCGACAATTTCAAGATGCACTTGTACCTTATTCACTGGTTTTACATGTTAATAATGATAATGGTTTCTTACCTATTATCAGTATAACAATGAAGATCAGAAATGTTTTATTNTGGTTTTACATGTTAATAATGATAATGGTTTCTTACCTATTATCAGTATAACAATGAAGATCAGAAATGTTTTATTCTATTAAGAAACAAGAAATAATTGTTAAATAATATAAAGACATATGTATTTATTAATTATATTTTAAGATGTTATGAAATTGATATGAAATAGTTAATTTTTCTGCTATGAGAAGAGAAACTTTTTGTAGGTGAATATTCTTGTGATAAATGTAAATCAAATATAAGATTAAGCAATACGTTCCAGAAGATTTAGTTTTTTTATATAATTGTCTACTGCAGTAACTAAGTTGCGAGGCGCTGCTGGGATATAGACGCTGGGCCAAGGCCTTGTTGGCGGTGCGTCACATCCAGGGCGACATTACCTTCACTCCGGAGGACCTTTGAATTACCTTCACGCTAAGGAATTTAAAAAAATCTTAAAAATAAACGAAATTGAAGTTTAGTTAATTACCTTACAAAAAAAACTAATTTTTAAAAAAGATTAAAAAACATCATAAAAAAATTGAAAAAAAATTAAAAACCTTTATATGTGTGAGATTTGATATTAAATACGTAGAGTTGACGGAGCTGAAACTCCCGGTGGCGCGGCCAGAACACAACTTCCCAATGAATAATTGACTATAAAGCTATTACAGCCCATCAAATCACTTATGCTTTTTCAGCATTGCCAACGAGAGTAGAATTATTTCTAAATGTTTTCAGTATCCATGTTCCCTATATATAAAACATATGCCATGTAAATATTCTGCTAACTACGCTTACACATTAAATAGTATCTATAATGTAATGAGTTCTGTGTTGGTAGAAAATATGTTTTATATATAAAGGCCAAACCATAAACGATTGTGAAAAATTGAAATATCTCGATTTATATTTAATGTATGTACAGTAATTAATAATTAAGTGGTTGTTATAAATTCAAAATCAAATTGTTTCTATTAAAATTTTAAATTATTTCGCAGTTAGATTGAGTATTGAAGAACGGTGAAGAAATCTCAACCTCTCTCTAACAGATACTACATGCATATTAATTTACTCTANAGATTGAGTATTGAAGAACGGTGAAGAAATCTCAACCTCTCTCTAACAGATACTACATGCATATTAATTTACTCTAAGATCGAAATTGTTTATTTCTTTCAATCCCTCAAACACAGCTATAGCTTACGAAATACAGTATTATAGAACGCCTTNAGATTGAGTATTGAAGAACGGTGAAGAAATCTCAACCTCTCTCTAACAGATACTACATGCATATTAATTTACTCTTAGATCGAAATTGTTTATTTCTTTCAATCCCTCAAACACAGCTATAGCTTACGAAATACAGCATTATAGAACGCCTTNAGATCGAAATTGTTTATTTCTTTCAATCCCTCAAACACAGCTATAGCTTACGAAATACAGTATTATAGAACGCCTTTTTTCGAATATAATTAGAGCATTACATCACATTCTTCTTATTACTCATTCTTTCGCCTTCGCTCCACTATCTCGACATCATAGTAGATTTTTCACTACAGACGTAAATATGTATTGAGTGATTTTACAAATTAAGAAGGTATGTCAACTATAGACATATGAATAAAAGATTTTCATTCCTCTCTCACCAAGTCTACTTCTTACACAAAACCATAATCTGACTTATTTGTAATCACTTTAATGATTACCTGCGTTTGGGTCCAACCGGACCCGAGACTAAAGCGGGAGCTAGCCGCCACCTTCTTGAAATTTCCCTTTTCCTCTCAAAAGTTTCCTTTTCTCCTTCAAATTAACCTTTTCCCTTAAAATTTCCTTTTTTTCCTTAAAAAAAGCACCCATTCAACAAACTGCAAAAACGATCCCGCGAAAGGCACATTTCGATCCATTAGAAGGATTTAGGGAGAATCGTTTTCGAGGGCAGAGCAGTGTCAGCCATATTGGTTTTATAGTNATTTCGATCCATTAGAAGGATTTAGGGAGAATCGTTTTCGAGGGCAGAGCAGTGTCAGCCATATTGGTTTTATAGTCATAGAGTATTACAAATTGATTTACAGCATACGGGATCGGTGCCTGAGCTGACCGTCATCCATGCTGGTTCTGTCAACCATCTTAAACAGTCATATTGGATCCACGTGACATTGACCTTGACCTTTTACCTTTAACAGAATGATATTTGACCTAAAATCCAAATGCTCACAAAAAATCCCAATTTTTTTTATTCCAAAAATTTATAAAAAATTATTAAAAANATTCCAAAAATTTATAAAAAATTATTAAAAATAGTATTTTAAAAAATTATGAAATTAAATTTTTTATGTTTTAGCTTTGAGGGGACGAGGGACTGGAATCAACTACCCACTATGTTATGACAACACCCAAACGCAATTTTGGACCCAGGTGACCTTGAACTTAACCCATGACCTTTACCCTACAACCGTGGCTTTCGATAATCTTGAAAACAAAAACTCGNATTTCGATCCATTAGAAGGATTTAGGGAGAATCGTTTTCGAGGGCAGAGCAGTGTCAGCCATATTGGTTTTATAGGCATAGAGTATTACAAATTGATTTACAGCATACGGGATCGGTGCCTGAGCTGACCGTCATCCATGTTGGTTCTGTCAACCATCTTAAACAGTCATATTGGATCCACGTGACATTGCCTTGACCTTTTACCTTTAACAGAATGATATTTGACCTAAAATCCAAATGCTCACAAAAAATCCCAATTTTTTTTATTCCAAAAATTTATAAAAAATTATTAAAAATAGTATTTTAAAAAATTATGAAATTAAATTTTTTATGTTTTAGCTTTGAGGGGACGAGGGACTGGAATCAACTACCCACTATGTTATGACAACACCCAAACGCAATTTTGGACCCAGGTGACCTTGAACTTAACCCATGACCTTTACCCTACAACCGTGGCTTTCGATAATCTTGAAAACAAAAACTCGAGAAAAAAAATTGAAAAAATCAAATAATTTATTTATAAAAGCCAGCGCGCATTTTACATTACTGACTACTACCGTCATATTGGATCCAGGTTATTTTGACCTTTGGCTCTAACCCGGTGACCTATGATTTTAAACCCAAAAATTAAGTATTTATAAAAAAATTATTTTAAACTTTTTTTGAAAATTATTTAATTATTTTTAAAAACTTAAATTTCCGGTGGTCCCTTAGGGCATCATGTCCAGGAGACGACTGATCCCTATCCAATCAATCACATTTTATTAACAATCCCCTCCCCTTTCCAATGTTTCTCATTATTTAACTAAACAACAGACCTACGCCCCCCCCTCACCTATGCTTATTCTGTTGAGTGCACTCCACCCGCCATATTTTGTTTTTTCGTTTGACATTTGTTTTCATTTTCATCACTTAGGTAGTCCTGATGACTCTGACCAACATGTTCATACTGGATGACGTTCATCTTGAGTTCACATCTGTCACCTTGACCCTGTGCCTATGACCTTGGATAAACTTTAATAAAAAAAATTAATAAATCTTTCATAAAATCCAAAAAATTACAAAAAATATTTAAAAAATTAATTTAAGATATGTTTTTTATCCATCTTTCGATCAATCTCACAATCTTCGCATCAATTAGCACCGCAATTTGCATCCGCAATCTGCACCACAATCAGTACCACAATCAACGCTATTATCAGCAATCCACACCAGTCAACGCCAATCCACACACCAACCCACTTACCTAACCACACCAATCCACACCAATTCTTCGCGATCTGCTCCACAAAGGCTCCAGCTGCTCGACATGTTCCGCAATCCACTCCACAAAACTCCTCCACAATCCACAGCGACCCATGCCAATCCTTCTATCAATTATAATTCTTCGATCAATCCCAGTAATTGTATCAATCCCTATCCTTATCAATCCTCCCCTGCAATCCAAAGCAATCCATCAATAATTTTATCACTCCCTATCCTTCGATCAATCCCAATCCTTCGATCAATCTCATCCTTCGATCAAGCCCAATCCTTCGATAAATTACAATAATTCGATCGATCCTTCAATCAATCCTTCAGTTTATCCCCCACCCATTTGTACATATATAAATTACTTCCGTACGCCACATTTCTCCAAAGTCGTACATCTTAACAGAACTAATGTGTTGTATGCAGTCAACAATCCATGGACTTTTATACTAAAGTCTTTATTATCACTCTCTATGCAGATCTTTCCGGCAATAGTCAAATGCTCATATAACAGTAATTAATAACAATTTTAATTACAATTTTAGAAAAAGCAGTTCATCATATCATGTGATATATCCCCGACCCTTCAGTTTACCAGAATTCTCGGCGTATTTTGCCTTCTTCTTATTGCTTGTTGCAGTAAATATGTTGGAGAGGTATGGTAGTGCATCGAGAAAATCGCCACCATTTTCTTCAGCACTATCACCATCTTCATTTTCATTTTCATGCTCTATTCTGGGTCTAACAAGAATTATGTTTTATCAAAGTTCTTTCATTTTTTTTTACATATAAATTTTATGTTGGCAGCCATTTTGTTGACACAAGTTTGGCTCTTTACTGCTAAAAGAACCACATTTACAAAGAAAAAAATTACAGTTGTTCTGACATCATGAGGTAAACATCGATTTGGAAGCACTCTCTAGTCATAGCACGAAATGAATTGCTTATAAGAAGATCTGCATTTGACATCAACGATCATTGAGCCGTGACCTTCATCATCACTAAATGGTTGTCGCCAGTATCGATTCTGCGATAGAGTTTTCCCTTATTGTTAAAATACTCGTCGGCATTACAGAACGGCCTATACGAATAACGCTTTTCACTTGAAGCATTACGACACTGTCCCATGTAGTCTGTGTAAGGCAATACATTGCAAGAACATACCGAGATCTGCAAGGATTCGTTTACTGGGAGTCAGCAAGTGTTGCCGGCAATACCTCTTGCTGCATCAATGGGTACGGTTTCGACAGGTGATTTTAATGAGACAGTTGATGCTAAAGACGGAATGAGTGCAGTAGAGTCGGTTTGTGTGGGAAGTGCACTTGCAAGACTTTCGCGTGAATTCGACGATCCTCAAAATAAACAGTTCTCAGCTCTTAATACTCATGAGATTACAACTCCTGCTACAATAAATACAAATTTAATATAGAATACAAAACAGGAGGGGAATATGACCATGAAGAGAGCATTTGTTATAATAAACACGAAGACAGTGATATTGTTTAACTCGGTGATGGCAATTTTCTTTATGCAGTGACACTGCTACAAAAAATTTGGTGCAACGAGTGACATGAAGAAGGCAGAAGATGCCAAGNGGTGCAACGAGTGACATGAAGAAGGCAGAAGATGCCAAGAATACTGCCTACCGATTTCCCGAAAGCCCGAATGAACTTGTTCATAGACTCAGATATTTGATTGACTTTCCAAAACGGCATATGATGAGTAGCATTTTTCCATTNAGTAGAGTCGGTTTGTGTGGGAAGTGCACTTGCAAGACTTTCGCGTGAATTCGACGATCCTCAAAATAAACAGTTCTCAGCTCTTAATACTCATGAGATTACAACTCCTGCTACAATAAATACAAATTTTATATAGAATACAAAACAGGAGGGGAATATGACCATGAAGAGAGCATTTGTTATAATGAACACGAAGACAGTGATATTGTTTAACTCGGTGATGGCAATTTTCTTTATGCAGTGACACTGCTACAAAAAATTTGGTGCAACGAGTGACATGAAGAAGGCAGAAGATGCCAAGAATACTGCCTACCGATTTCCCGAAAGCCCGAATGAACTTGTTCATAGACTCAGATATTTGATTGACTTTCCAAAACGGCATATGATGAGTAGCATTTTTCCATTCAGTGAGAAGCCTAACACATGATACACAGCATATATTTGGGGCCCAGTCTTTATCGAAATCACCAGATTTACACCCAAAATAAAGCTCATAACATTTTTCCACAAGTGGTCTGAAATTTCGCCTCTGAGACTTGAAGGTCAGTTCATCATACACGTAGCAGAAATGGTTTGGTTGACTTAAACACTTTCTTGACATTTCGAAACGTTTATAAATTTCAAAAACTTACAAATAAAATAATATACAGCAGAAAACCACTACACGTGTTGCCAGGCTCACTACAATGTCTATACTGGCTACTGGCCATCTGCTTACTAAAACAATGCAATATTCGACAGGCAGTCGAGACGCGTGGGAAAAGACAGAGGGCGCCTTGCGGTGTCGCCGCTGAGTCAAGACGCGCGGGAAAGCTCCGAGTCAGATACAGCAAAGGAAAGCGTTCGTCGCTCAAGAACCTTTGAGTCCCCGACGCCTAACGTCCACCACGTTAAAATCCGTGAGCATTTTGCTATTTGATCCGCCCTTAAGGCTCCCAACTTGCTGGGTACAGATTCGGACAGTGTGTTTATATTTTTGCCTAATATAGACTTCTTTATTAAAACACTGAGAGACCAAGTTATTGCTTCCGCCCTGCCTCTCCCCGGCCCAGAGGATAACAGTCATCTTGGTAAGAAAGAGTACAACCCGCGTCCAAACAAATTCACCCCCGACGAAGCTTTGCCCTTACGGCCACAGAAGGAAAGCGGACAAAACATTGCCCGAGGTTTCAACCCTCGACATCCAAGGCGCCCGTAGTCTGCGCCAGAGAGGTAACTCGTACCCTACGACCCGCCCTGTATCTCACAGCGAGCTAGTATCGTCATAGAGAAGTATATTACGCGAAAATGACTGTCACAAGAAAACTATGCCTGATGGAATAAATATGATCACATATTTGAATGAAGCATAAAAAAATTGACTAGGGTCGCTATTCAGTTTCCTTGTAAAAAAAATCATGTTAGCCAGTGTTATTAAGTTTTAGTGTAAAAATGCTGGGATTGTTGACTGCATACGAAACAGGAATTCTGTCGACATGTACAAATTTTGAGACAGTTGACGATCGAATGTAATTTCTATACATATAGGTGGGGGACAAACCGAAGGATTGATCGAAGGATTGTAATTGTCCGAAGGATTGAGATTGATCGCAGGATTGAGATTGATCGCAGGATTGAGATTGATCGCAGGATTGAGATTGATCGCAGGATTGAGATTGATCGCAGGATTTGGCATGATCGAAGGATTGACGGATTACTGTGGATTGCGGAAGAGGATTTCTAAGGATTGGGATTGGCTCAAGGATTGGTATGGGTCCCTTTAGATTGTGCACGATTATTGTGGAGGGGATTTTGGAGCAGATAGAGCGATTTTTGAGCAGGTGAAGCGATTGTGGAGAATGTGGAGCGGATCGTGGAGCAGATTTCGGAGTGGATTTCGAAGCGGAAAGTAGAGTAGATTGTGAAGCATGTGGAACGATTGTGGAGCGGAATGCAAAGGGTTGGTGTGGATTGGTGTGAATTGGTGTTTGGATTGGTGTGTGGATTGGTGTTTGAATTGGCATGTGGGTTGGCATGGATTGGTATGGATTGGTTTAATTTGGTGTCGATTGGGGTGTGGGTTGGTTTGGATTGGAATGACTTGCTGATTGCATTGCTGATTGTGGTACTGATTGCAGTGCTTATTATGGTGCTGATCGCGTTGCTGATTAATGGAAAAAGTGTGAAATAGATGGGAAAATTGACGAAAAAACCAGTCTTTAGTAAACATTTTTTAAATAATATTTTTTTAAATATTTTTTTTATTTTATAAAAATTTTTTAAATTTCTTTTTGGGTTCAATGTTATTCGTGTTTCTGAGCATGTGGTAAATGTCACATATGTGAGTTCAAATTGAAGGTCATCGATATATACTGGTTTGGTCATAGTCATCATTGCCACCTTTTTGATGAAAATGTAAACAAATGATAAACAAAAAAACAAGTATGGTGGGTGCAGTGCATTCGACACGATGTGCAAAGGCGATGGGGTGTAGGCCTGCCAATTTATTAACGAATGAAAAAGTTTGGAAAGGGGAGGTGAAAGTTAATACAATGTGATTGTTTGGATAGGAGTCAGTTGCCTGCTGGCCACGGTGCGGAGGTGGACCCCAGGAAATGTAAGTTTTTAAAAATTAGGAGAACTTTTTTTTTTCAAATAAATTGAAAATTTTTTTTTATCATTTTCTATAATTTATTACGAATTTTTTGGAATTTTTGACGAGTTTTTGCATTTAAGGTCAAAAGTCACCCAGTTACAGGCAAAAAGTCAAGGTCACCTGTATCAATTATAGGGGTAATGTAAGTAATGTAATATGTTTGTTAACTGTCATGAATATAAGGGAATGTTTATATTTTTTTTCTCGAGCTTTGTTTACAATGTCAGCCAAGGTCATGGTTTTAGGTTCACGGTCTTGGGTCAATTTCTTCTGGGTCCAACATGGCGATTGGGTGACATCATAACATGGTGGCTGGTCTGTTCCAGTAGTTCGTTGCCTCTAAGCCGAAACATTTAAAATTCTAATTTTACGATATTTAAAGTAAATATTTAATAATTTTTGTAAATATCTGAGGAATTTTTTGAGAATTTTTGGGAGTTTTCGGGAATTGCTTGGAAATATTTGGGTTCAATATCAAAGGTCACTGTGATCAAGGTTAAAGGTCAAGGTCAATGTCACATGGATCCAATTTTACTACTAATATGACTGACAGAACCAAGATGACTGATGGTCGGCTCTGGCTCCGATCGCAGACCTTGTGTATTGATTTCGCATACCTATTTATATAAAAACAATATGGCCGCCACTGCTCTACCCTTGAAAAAGATTACCCAAAATCCTTCCGATGGATAGAAAAGTGCCTTTCGGGGGATCGTTTTTGCAATTGGGGAGATCGCTGCTTTTTTGAGGGAATATGGAAAATTTTTAGGGAAAAAAGGGAAATTCTAAAATGGCGGTGGCCGGCTCCAGCTACGGTCCAGGGTCCCGTTGTCCCCAAACGCAGATAATCATTCTACTGGAATCTATCACCTGGCTGACTCTTTTTCGAGTGATGGATAGACATAGGCATGATTATAAGAAAATGTAATAGTTATTACGGCGAATAAATGAGGCCAAACCAACCCAGACATACAGGTGGAATGACAGAACATGAGACTCGTTCCCGCCAGGACATCAAGTGAAAGGTGGCTAGAATGAATATAAGAAAACCAAGGGGGAATGACAGAGCACGAGACTCGTCCCTGCCAGGATGCCAGGTGAAATATGACCAGATGGAATATGAGAATACCAAGGTGGAATGACAGAGCATGATGAGAGAAGTTGTGTGATGAGGTAATGAACTCAAACATTCGTCAGGCCAAAACCGATGTGGCTGGCATGGAAGGATAGCACGGAGAAACCCCCCCTNGGTAATGAACTCAAACATTCGTCAGGCCAAAACCGATGTGGCTGGCATGGAAGGATAGCACGGAGAAACCCCCCCTTCTCATGAAATGCAAGAGCATGAAGTTGGGAAATCCAAGATGGCCACCATTGGTCAGAAATGACACAGCAAGAGGGGAAATCCACGATTGCTGTCATTGACAAGGTATGTTAGAGCAGGAGATTTCCTCGGGATGTTATCTAAGATGGCCTCCGGATTGTCCCCTTGTCCCCGCCATGTTGCCAGGTTCGCTAGAACTGGCTATTTCTAACTACTAATCAACCATACCGACAGACAGCGAAACGTGTCGCACTACTTGGATATTATCGCAAAACATATTGCCTAAAACATGAAGGAACGCTTTGCCTATAATTGCTCAATTCATCGCACAGCATGCATCTCATTGCGAATCAAATCGTGATGCTCCTCACAAAGTAAATTTTAAATCGGGAATAACATGATTTATTGTTTCGTGAAGTAAGTCGCAAATTTTGAAACACACCTCGTATTACGAAACTCGTCGCACAGTGATCCAATCATATCGTGAATCATTTTGAGAATGACATCNTTGAAACACACCTCGTATTACGAAACTCGTCGCACAGTGATCCAATCATATCGTGAATCATTTTGAGAATGACATCGTGATAAAGACGCGATGATCGGAACAGTACTTAAGGTCCTTTGTGAATAACTTAAATAGACGCGTTGCCCATTATAAATAATGTAGCAAAACATTTAGTAAAACCCTTTTCAGAAATGTTTGTTTGGGCCTACATTAGCTCAATCTTTGCTTCAAAGCTGAGCCAACACTGGAAAATAATGTTGCTGAACATTAAAGTGACATTCAGATCTACATTGGAACAACAACGTATCATTAGCCAAACACCAACCATTTCCCGGCAATTTTTCAAACAAATTCATACTGACATTTTACTACATGAAAAGTATGTGGGCAATGTGTATTTTTATTTACACAACGCAAATCAATAAGTATTGTTTTGCCAAAATTCGTAAGTGAGGTTTTAATTAAATTCTAATCAAATGTTGAAATTCAAATTCTGCCCTTGCCATAACTACTTTTTGTTTTTTTGTATCAATGTTACTATAAACTACTTTCTGTCACAATCAGTATTCTGTAAGCCTTCTGAGTAAGGAGATGGAGAAACCCGCTCCATTGGAGTTACCAGTCCGGTTTGCAGTCCACTCCACTACTCTAACTCGACACAAGAACTAAAATAATACGAAATGTCCGCACCATTAGAGTTCAGAATATTGTGACACATTATTTGACATATAAAAAGCCATAAGTTACCAACTTTGGGGTAGTTAAGTTTATGCTTTGTACGATTTCCAGTACGCCACATATTTATTGTTATGTTTTTTATTAATTAAAAAAAACACAATTTACGAGTGTGATTCAAAAATAAGGTAACAAGAGCTTTCACAAGAGTCATATTTCTCTTCTTGTTCGCATTTCCCGCCAGGTCACAGACAAAAACTTTGTCACACATCCGTTATACAGAGCATATGTTGGGTCAGACCCTCGCAATATCAGTTGTAAGATGGCTGCGCTACAGAAATTTTGTCAAATGTGGTTGTGCGTAGTATGGCCATGTTTTTTTAAGTCTAAAGGTTATCTCACCAGTCGAAATTCTTCAACTTGTTGAGATCTACGGTACTGATCTCATGTCACTTAACATGTATCGTTTTGGTGCACGTAGTTTGATAATGGCAGGACAGATGTGCAGGTGTAGCAACGATCTGATCGGCCAAGCATGTTCACCACGGACGGAAATGTGAGCCATATTGAACATTGAATGCCTGATTCAGGACGGTCGTTGTATCCGACTTAGCGATATTACTTGGGAACTCAGCATCTTAGTGGGCCGTGCACACAATANTCGAAACACACCTCGTATTACGAAACTCGTCGCACAGTGATCCAATCATATCGTGAATCATTTTGAGAATGACATTGTGATAAAGACGCGATGATCGGAACAGTACTTAAAGTCCTTTGTGAATAACTTAAATAGACGCGTTGCCCATTATAAATAATGTAGCGAAACATTTAGTAAAACCCTTCGCAGAAATTTTTGTTTGGGCCTACATTAGCTCAATCTTTGCTTCAAAGCTGAGCCAACACTGGAAAATAATGTTGCTGAACATTAAAGTGACATTCAGATCTACATTGGAACAACAACGTGTCATTAGCCAAACACCAACCATTTCCCGGCAATTTTTCGAACAAATTCATACTGACATTTTACTACATGAAAAGTATGTGGGCAATGTGTATTTTTATTTACACAACGCAAATCAATAAGTATTGTTTTGCCAAAATTCGTAAGTGAGGTTTTAATTAAATTCTAATCAAATGTTGAAATTCAAATTCTGCCCTTGCCATAACTACTTTTTGTTTTTTTGTATCAATGTTACTATAAACTACTTTCTGTCACAATCAGTATTCTGTAAGCCTGCTGAGTAAGGAGATGGAGAAACCCGCTCCATTGGAGTTACCAGTCCGGTGTGCAGTCCACTCCACTACTCTAACTCGACACAAGAACTAAAATAATACGAAATGTCCGCACCATTAGAGTTCAGAATATTGTGACACATTATTTGACATATAAAAAGCCATAAGTTACTAACTTTGGGGTAGTTAAGTTTATGCTTTGTACGATTTCCAGTACGCCACATATTTATTGTTATGTTTTTTTATTAATTAAAAAAACACAATTTACGAGTGTGATTCGAAAATAAGGTAACAAGAGCTGTCACAAGAGTCATATTTCTCTTCTTGTTCGAATTTCCCGCCAGGTCACAGACAAAAACTTTGTCACACATCCGTTATACAGAGCATATGTTGAGTCAGACCCTCGCAATATCAGTTGTAAGATGGCTGCGCTACAGAAATTTGGTCAAATGTGGTTATGCGTAGTATGGCCATGTTTTTTTAAGTCTAAAGGTTATCTCACCAGTCGAAATTCTTCAACTTGTTGAGATCTACGGTACTGATCTCATGTCACTTAACATGTATCGTTTTGGTGCACGTAGTTTGATAATGGCAGGACAGATGTGCAGGTGTAGCAACGATCTGATCGGCCAAGCATGTTCACCACAGACGGAAATGTGAGCCATATTGAACATTGAATGCCTTATTCAGGACGGTCGTTGTATCCGACTTAGCGATATTACTTGGGAACTCAGCATCTTAGTGGGCCGTGCACACAATANATTCAGGACGGTCGTTGTATCCGACTTAGCGATATTACTTGGGAACTCAGCATCTTAGTGGGCCGTGCACACAATATCGTTAATGAACAACTGAGCTACTGAAAGACGTGTTCGCGCTGCATGGGTGCCAAGGAAACTCACAGAAATTCACAATACACAATTATGGGATTGCCTGTCTTGCATTTTATGAGGCTTCATGTCGAAGGAGTATCATTCCTGCTCCGTATTGTTACTGTAGATGAATCGCGCAGGTGCATCGTGTGACACCGGTGATGAGCAAGCGTCCATGTCAAGGAAAACACACATCGTTCTCTCTTTCAAGAAATTCAGAACTGCTACATCCGCGAAGAGAATAATAGTGACGGTCTTTTGGGGCCNAAAACACACATCGTTCTCTCTTTCAAGAAATTCAGAACTGCTACATCCGCGAAGAGAATAATAGTGACGGTCTTTTGGGGCCACAAGGGTGTGCTTTTAGTTTATTTACTTATCAGGGGAGAAACAGTGAATGCTGCGATCTATTGTCACATACTGAGGCAGTTGTGAGAGCCAATTGACACAAAACGACCTTGACATCTTGCAACAGACATCGTGTTGCTGCACGACAACGCCCAACCACGCTCAACCACGGTATGCGTCATTTGTTGCGGAACTCATTCAGAATGTCTGTTTCATAGTTTGACATAAAATGGTGATTACACAAATTTGGCTCAACAGAAAAACTCATACCACTTACTAACAGTATGTTTACCATATTGTTACCAACTACAAACTAGCATTTTGAAAGTTAAAAAAAAATTCATTTAGTTCTGGCATTTTCAGATTAAATGAAATCATTATGTGAGGGGCGCTTAATAATCTCATAACAATTGCTTGGTATAAAATGTTTGTTGCAATATTACATTGAGCCGTCTTTTATTAATATGTATGTTCCAGTCCAGCGTATAGCAAACCTTTCCAACCAAATATGCCAACCGTTAAGCCAACATCGGTTGTTTATAGGAAACTCATCCTTTGTGTATCAAGTCGTGATTCCAGTTGTGATAGTAGAATCTTGGTCGTCACGAGCCATTTCGAGGAGAAAGTCGCGACCCCGTCGACATGACACAAAGCATGGCGCGTTTCAATTCCTGATATGCAGACTCTGGGCTACTAAACAACAAACAAAGTAAAGTTGTTAAAATAATGTTTATTTATGGCGTGGTGAGTCAGTCGAGTCTTCTGGGATATTCAAGGAGCCACGGTGCGTACAGTGATTCCCCAAGTTGGAGCGCGGTGTATAATCCCGAGGCCTACAAATTAGTTTGAAATATCAGAGTTCAGGACAATTGTCAGAACGTTTTAAAATGTGCAAAATTTGAAAAAAGGGATTAAAGCATCCATAAGAACAACATTTTCTGTGTCAAATAGTGGACAAAGGACACATATACTTCCAGAAACTGTTAAATCGTTATAAACAGTCGTTTGTATGCAAATTTAGACAAATAAGAAGCGAAACATTTACTGATACATTTTATAAAACCTTAAAGAAAAAACATTTCCTGTAAAAAGTTTTGAATATTATATTTGTATACCGTTTTTGCTGATATTATCTATTTTCGCTGAAAAATTATTGCAACTTTTTGTGCTATATTTTATTTGTAAATCATACGAAAACGTCATAAAATTGTTAGTGAGCAACGTAAATATTTCAGAAGCATTTTCAACATTTTAATACCTTCATGTAACTTTGCGTTTTTATTTACACTAGTCTGTGTGCGTGTTTTAACGTTTTGTTATGCAAACAACTGTAGGCATGTAAGTTTATGTACTTACACTTGCGTTTCATATTTTAATTTATCTGATAACGTAACCTTATTTTGTGTAATACATTATATCTTGAATGTCGCGTTCTAGAAATTTTCGCGATTTGGCAAAATTATTGTTTCCAACGACCTTAGAAATTGGCAGAAGAAAAAAATTTACAATTTGGTTCTCCATGCAGTATAATTAATTTGCGACCATAGTGAACTTAGACATTATATTTTAATGGAATGCCGTACTTGTCAAAAGTAAATGTCCTCCTTTTATTGCACTTAGTGTCTTGTTATTATAACATACGTCTCATCTAACTTTCTTCGCTGAGACGCCATACCTTGTGACGTCAGAACTGAAGTGTGTCTTTTTAGCGTATTTTCCGAAGGAAAGATAGCCTTGTTAGATGACATTCCCATTTGTGAGTCCGTGTGTGTGTATTTGTATGTGTCCCTAAAATATTTTGAACTCGTGAATCTAATTTTACCAAACTCGCTACGTGTTTAGTACTAGAAACTGCATCTGATTTTACAGTGTTCGACTACGCAGGGTATTTACTTTCAAAATTTCGGTCATTATAATATTTAAGGGGAAATGTCACATTTCCGAACCATTTACCAGATTTAAACCAATTTTTTTATCTTGATAGAGCATCATATAAGCATTTAATTTATGAAGATATATTTTTACTGGTCAGCCATATTGCATGGTATTACAACATGAAAAAATTATTATTTATGTCAAATATCGGAAACTATTCAACCGATTCCCGCCAAATTTTGCATGTATGTGTTACTATGTTAGACCATGTGCACCTAAAAAATTAAAAAAGACGAGACACTTAGACGCTATTCCCCACCTGTGGAATATAAGGTGGTTTATAGGGTCGTAGTTAATTCCTCCAGGCATAGACTATAAGGTGCCTAGAAGGTTGAGGGTATTTCAATAAGGTAGTCTTTTGACGTTTCACTTAACTGGATAATTATATTGTCTCGAGTTTAACAAAAACAACATACAGAAACACTTCCGAGGTGTGGTACTCTGTTTTGGCTACTCGTATTAACTGTGGACGACTTCTCAGAGGAGGGGGGGGGCCCTTCTCTGGGCGGCGACTTGATACTTAACTCTGCTGGTATGATGTCAGCTGTGGGTGAGCTCCGGTGATGTGGGCGGCCTTGGAAAAGGCCCGCGTATGTTGTCGTCTCCCCTGGACTGCTGTTCTGGGCTCGTTCTGAAGTCCTCTCGCGATTCCTTGATGCAACTCTTCCCTCAGCGCAGTGATAATGAACTGGATCCCTCTTCTCTTGGAAATTGGCTTATTTGCTCTCCAGCCTCCCTCCCTAAGTATCTGCACGTGTCTCTCTTATTGGGGGAAGGGGGGAGGTGGTTGCCTTGAGTACAAAGCCATTCAGCAACGTGCCATGGTTCGTCAAGGTTCGGGGGCTGGATAAGTGGTCATCTGCCTCTTGAATTTACCATCTCAGCTTATATTTCCGCGGTTTGGCTACAAGGGTGGTAGGGGTGAGGAGTATTCGTGGCCCCCACTTTCAATTGGTCAGCCGTTTTCTCAGACGTGAACCTAGAGGTACTCTTTCTTGGTTCTGACATTTTTCCTGCTTTCCTACGTATTTACGTAGCACTTTCTGGGTGCTCAGGCGATATGCCAGCTCTTACTCGGCACAACCTTGACACGTGTAACTGCGATCTGTTGTAGCTGTCCACGTGCCTCGTGACACGTATCAACTGGTAGGCACCGCGAAGGGGGTCAGCGAGGCTTCTAATCAAAAGGCGTTAGACGACAACTTATTTGAAAAATGGTGGCTATTGAAATATTTTAGTTAATTTTATTAGAACTGCCATATCCTGTGATAAATTTCGACCAAACTTGATATAATAAGTGTATATATAACAAATATAAAATATGCCAATACATAGCAACTTTTGTCTGCCAATTGATTTAAGTGGACCTTATTAAATCATAAAGTACCTATTCATGGCATATCTCGGGAAGCAATCAACCAGATCCTGCAAAAATGTGCAAACAAGTAACAATACAGCAGACCATGTAAAGTGGGATGTTTTAGGTAAATCAGGCCCTTATTTTCAAAATGGCATTCCAATAAACATTTCTGCTATTAATAGTACATAAACAAAAAAATTAATTAATTTTAATTAAATTTGTATGCTTTCGGTATATATGAAACCATGCAATACATGTACTCACAGTCTTTTTTTCACTCTACCATTTTTTAAATACTGAGTCAAATGAAAAAAAGGAAATAATTTGGGCTTTTCCTGGGAAACAATAAACCGATTCATCCAAAATTAGGCAAACAAGTAGTACTATGGTGTGCCACGTAAACCGATATGTTCTAAGTGTGTTATACACTTATTTTTTAATGGTGGGCAAATATAAATTTTAGAATTGTGATACATTTCAATATATATCACATCCATCAAATGTATCTACACTCAGTCTCTCTTGTCCGCGATTTTGTTAGACAGTACAGCATAAAAATTCCGTTTGTGTGCCATATATAGGTAAATAATATCTAAACCGATTCCTCACAAAATTTGCAAACTATTAGTACAAGGTAAGTCATGGAAACTGATGCGTTTTAATCGTTTCAGACACTTATTTTCGAAATGGAGCCATTAAATAATTTTTGTGTTATTATACTATTCTGCGGAACCATGCAAATAATTTCAATTAATTTTTACATACTAGAAGTTTTAATTGCAGCCATCAATTTTGTCTACACAGCTCTCTTTTTTGTGTGCTATTTTGTAAGATTTTGAAAAATCATGTTTTCTCATATCTTGGGAACAATCAACTGATTAGCACCAAATTTATATGACAAGTTATAATTTATGTTTTATTCTAAATGTGTATTTATTTAAGTGGGTGTACCGTATTTTCAACACACCAGGCACAAATACAGGCTGTATCTAAATTCAATCGACAATCTTCGGCTACATGTTAATCGTGAAAATAGACGTCGAAAACATATATATATATATATATATATACGACTTATGGTCTAAATCCACTCCCAAGGGCGGTACGCGTATTTTAATTTATACCTGACGCACGAGATTATTACAGATATAGGATAAAATATGTAAGATGGAATAATCGGTTTCTAGATAATGTGTAACTGTAACATTAACAACCAAAACCACAAAACCGCTTCATTCATGGAAATAACGGTTACCACATATAATGCGGGCCATTCGACATGACGCGATAGCATATGTGGGATCTTATTGATGGGATATTCGTCACCATGTCCCAATTGACGAACAAGGTTGCCTTATGTAAACACCCTAAACCCGACCGTTTTCGTATAATTCGAGTTTGAAATGTATAAATAATTATGTTGATAACCTGGCAGACTGGCAACACGCACAACAACTTATAAAACATGGTTGCGAATAGCAAAGGGGCAAGATAACAGAGTGAGGAATATAACATTCAGACACATGAGGTTACAAATGAATGGTTTTGGTCTACCTGTATTTTATTTTTAAGTTGTAGCAATAAGATAATGCCAGGAACATTAACATTGACATTTANCATTAACAACCAAAACCACAAAACCGCTTCATTCATGGAAATAACGGTTACCACATATAATGCGGGCCATTCGACGTGACGCGATAGCATATGTGGGATCTTATTGATGGGATATTCGTCACCATGTCCCAATTGACGAACAAGGTTGCCTTATGTAAACACCCTAAACCCGACCGTTTTCGTATAATTCGAGTTTGAAATGTCTAAATAATTATGTTGATAACCTGGCAGACTGGCAACACGCACAACAACTTATAAAACATGGTTGCGAATAGCAAAGGGGCAAGATAACAGAGTGAGGAATATAACATTCAGACACATGAGGTTACAAATGACTGGTTTTGGTCTACCTGTATTTTATTTTTAAGTTGTAGCAATAAGATAATGCCAGGAACATTAACATTGACATTTANTGGTTTTGGTCTACCTGTATTTTATTTTTAAGTTGTAGCAATAAGATAATGCCAGGAACATTAACATTGACATTTAATACACAATGACGTGCAATCCTCTGGTATAAACGAGCCTTAGATCAGGTGCTCGAACTGTTGGCCTCCAACCTCGCTGCAGTGTGTACATCGACGATGCCACGATTGCCGAACACGGTCATAAACACCGGGTGTGGTTCTTATGATTTGGGTAACAGCATGCATTCTGGCCACGAGATCCTCCAGAGACGCTATTGGTGTCTCGTACACCAAACACTTAATAGAAAACCACAAGTAAAAGTCAAGCGGCGTAAGATCTGGGGACCTCGCAGGCCATAACCTCGGCCCACTGCAGCGTATCCATTTGCTTGAAAACGTTGTTGTAAAGTACTCTCGAACACGAGCACCAAAGTGTGGTGGTGCACCGTCATGCTANTCCATTTGCTTGAAAACGTTGTTGTAAAGTACTCTCGAACACGAGCACCAAAGTGTGGTGGTGCACCGTCATGCTACAGTCACATTTCTCGTCGAATCCCAAATGGAACGTCTTCCAGCAACTCTGGTAAAACCTGTTCCAAAAACACGCGGTACCGGTCTGCATTTCAGCGAAAGGGCAACATGTGTGGCCCAATCAAACTGTCAGCTACAATACCACACCATACGTTAACGACAAATTACTCCTGGTAAATGCAGATGACGAGCTGATGCGCGTTCGTCTCTGCCCACACGTGACTGTTACGAAACGTCAACACACATTCTCTTGTGAATCGCGCTTCGTCGGTAAACAACATGACACTTGAGAAATGTGACTCTGTTGCACATCGTTGTAAACACCACTGCACGGACTGTGAACGTTGTAGGTAGTCTTCAACTTTCAAAAGGTGAACTTTGTATCGGCGACATGGATGGAGCAGCTGTCCATGCACACACACTACATATTCATGTGTCCAGTGCGGACCGCATGCGTCACTTGACGGAAGACTCGTGGAACCTCCACAGCACCTCCTCCTCAAAGTGAGGTGTTCGCACCGACCTTGCATTAGGCCTGTACACCTAGAACATGTACAGTATTGGGGCAGGCACGCTCGGTTAAACAGTGTACAATGATCGCTGTGACGTCACGTAAACACATTGCGTGACTCTTTCACTCACCGTTAATGTCTCCTGTTCGCGAAGCCTCCTATCAATGGCCGTGAGAGATGAATGATGTTGCACACGTCTGTTTGACCTTTCCCTGTACATGCGTGCTGCAGCTCTACTATTGCACTGCGCAGCTCCATACACAAGGTGAATGTCAGTCAATTCAGGCCATGCTAAACGATCCATTTCACGATACTCCAACGTAGCCTCTGTTTCACTCCACTAAACACTAGAACAATGGTTTTGGCTGAGTAAACGACTGAACGTATCACAAGACACATAGACCGAAGACCCTCCAGTTGACGATGGTGTGTGATGTGTGGCAGCCTACATGGTAGGCCATTATGACAGGCATTTAATCCTCCCTGTAACTGTATGAAGCCATCCCTCTGCAACCGTGTTGTGATACCTGCATACAAACGCTGTTTACCCGCACCAGCCTCGTATACGAGTTGGCCATGATAACCACGCCACTAAATCGATTTATAACGTACACATTTCATCCCCGGTCACAACACACACAAGTCGATTTTTACAAAGAAGAGACATTTGGTAACTGTGGTATGGACATTGATGTTGTCATACAATGATCGATGACTACCGTAAACTCTTCATTATTGCATGCGTTACGGTGGTGCCCTCTGTTCTTGTAATACACATGCATGATACGCCACAGTTCATTCCGCACTCTCGAGTCTGTCGCCATGGAAATGGAACACAGACAGGTGTAGTGTAACTAGTTATTATTTCAATTTATAGTATTATACGGCATTTCTTAACGCCACAGTTACGAAACTCTCTGTGTTATGTTAGCCCTTTGATAGTCGCAACCATTTGTAATTGGGTGTTGTGCGTGTTGCCCACCTAGCTAATTTTGAACGTAATTTTTTTTTAAATTTTGAAACTCGAATTACACGAAAACGGTGGGGGTAAGAGTGTTCACTCAAGCCAACTTTTTTCGTCTAGTGGATCCCACATATGCTACCGCGTTATGCCGAATGGCTCGCAATGAGAGTGNACTCAAGCCAACTTTTTTCGTCTAGTGGATCCCACATATGCTACCGCGTTATGCCGAATGGCTCGCAATGAGAGTGGTGAACGTTATTATTTCAATGAGTAAAAATGTTGACAGCAACAGAATTTGTGGTGTCTGTAGATCATTTTACACTTACATGTTATCCAGAAACGCAGTTTACATATTTTCTCCGATGTAAGTTATAATATGGTGCGTCAGGTCCAACTTCAAAGACTTGAGAGTCGATTTAGACCATAGGTCGTATAAATGTTTTTAACACTTTTTTTCGTGATTAACTTGCAGTCGAAGTTTGTCGGTGGAATTTAGAAACAGCCTGTAGACATTAAACGTGTTGTTGTAGAACAGGAGCATGCTAACTGTAATAAGGCATGATGAGGAGTCTAGGCTCATCGCTTCTCATTTGGTGCACGTGTGACTAGCGGGAAGGAGCTATCGAGTAGGGGCGGGGAGGTGAGAACGCCCTGTGATTGGCCCATTATGGAAGTGGTTTATCTGCTAGGCAGCGAGAGGGGGCGGGGCAACGCATGTTCCGGTCTGATACCATTTTTAACGCCTCCCCCCTCCCCCCCTTACGTGGTGCTAGAGGCGCTTCCTGCGGCAAGCAAGCGCGATTACACGATAAACTGTTTACGATAATGAAAGCTAGCGATAATTACAAACCCGAAAAGCTCGAGATAAGCACCCGCCTAATTAATTTAAAATTGCCTTGTTTGAGATTACTTATTTATTCCGGAAATTCTTGTGTATCTAAAAAGTAGAAACGTAATTTTGTTTGCAAATACGTAATGAACTATCCTGGAAGGTTTCGTTTAAGGAAATTACCAAAGGAATGCAATTACGGTAATGACCCGATAATTTAACATCTATTGAAATTATGAAACGAGACGTTGCTAACTGCATTAAGCTGTTGGGTTAAGAACGGCTTGTGCTAAGTATCAAGTAGTTGGAAACTTATTGTCACAAAAGTGTTTGTAATGTGACGTTCGAAGTTTCATTATGCTAAAGACCTACCATCGTACCTACTTGAATATGACGCGCCCTTCAACACTAATCCCNACGTTCGAAGTTTCATTATGCTAAAGACCTACCATCGTACCTACTTGAATATGACGCGCCCTTCAACACTAATCCCATTTGGTTTATAAATTGTTATCACAAATTCTGTTGACGCTATAATTACATTTTACGATTTCATTTTCCATTTTTGGTTGGAAAGACAATGCATAACTCATTCTCTGTAAAATTATTCTACCACCAAGATCTAACTATACAGACACTAAAATCTATCTCGTTTGGTTTCTGTAAAACCTAATGTTTTATTTGAAGCTTGTATTAATACATAAAATTGAATCATTGTTGAGACATTCCCAAAACATTAACACAATAAACTAGAATTAGTAACAATTTTTTTATTACAAGTGTGTTTTTCATTGGCCCAGCAAGTTAAAATTACTCCAATATTAAAAAGTAGAAACACAATTTCTTAGTTTGAGAAGTCAGTTCACTAATTAAATCAATGATATATCCGCCATATATGCTGACATATAATGGTTATCCCAAATTAATATTTACGATATTTGAACGGGAATAACAGAGAAACTCTGAAAGACAACATGATGGGAGTGCTTGTATTTGACGCTATAAAGGCAGGGAACAATAAACCAATTTCTACCAAATGCGGCAGTCAAGCTGGCCTAGTGCAATGGTACGGCATATAAGTTAATACGTTTAAAGTGGGTCACACACTTATTTTAAAAATAGCGACCATATAAATATTTTAGCTTAGTAGACGAAATCTACCAAACAATGAAACCAAATGCAGCTTAGCTTTGCATGTTGAAAGTATCTATGCAAGTATCAAATGAGACAATATATCAAATCTAAAGGTCCACCATTTTGGAAGATAGCACCACATTTCAAGTAGAGCGTGTATGGTGTATCTCATTAAACAATTAACTCCCGTTAAATTGAGTGGACACATTACAGGTTTGCAGTACGTCTAAATTTATATGACTTAAGGGTTGGTCACGATTTCAATATAACAGCCATGAAAAAATTTAATATTAGTATGCCATATGTCCGAAACAATTGCAACCAAACTTAATATGCTGACAGTATCTATGACGAACACCGGATGTGCTAATACATAATCCTGTTGTCCGCCGCTTATGAAGATAGTACCACGTGAGAAAGTGGAAATGTTGTGTTGTATCTCCGGGACCACTTAATCGAATGCCACCAAAGCTTTCACGTAAGTTGTGTGGCAGTAGGCCTATTCCATATAAACTGACAAGTCTTAGGTGGGTCAGTAACTTATCTAGAGAGAGCCACTGTTGCCAACCTTTTCCTGAGATAGTGCCAAGTGGGAAAATGGAACATTTGTGTCGTTATCGGGAACTTTTCAACTAAGTGCCGCCAAATTTCGCTCATTTTTAAAATGACGGCCCTGTAAATAATTCACATTAGTAAACGACAATTTATTCTCTGAATCCTACCTCTGTGATGCAGTTGATTTCACGCCCACTTGCGGTAGGATTGCTTCTGTTTCAAGTACCCGTGTAAGACACTTGTTTAGTTGTAAGTGTCACAAGTGTTTCATATGCTCCGGGTCCCATCTCTAATAATACCAGTGTCGATGACACTTCGAGACCTACCTACCGTCTACGCTTTTAAAAATTTTTATCAGAATTGCATACGTACATTTAAGGCTCGTTTATATCAGAGTATTGTTGCATGTCATTTTGTATTAAATGNACGTTCGAAGTTTCATTATGCTAAAGACCTACCATCGTACCTACTTGAATATGACGCGCCCTTCAACACTAATCCTATTTGGTTTATAAATTGTTATCACAAATTCTGTTGACGCTATAATTACATTTTACGATTTCATTTTCCATTTTTGGTTGGAAAGACAATGCATAACTCATTCTCTGTAAAATTATTCTACCACCAAGATCTAACTATACTGAAACTAAAATCTATCTCGTTTGGTTTCTGTAAAACCTAATGTTTTATTTGAAGCTTGTATTAATACATAAAATTTAATCATTGTTGAGACATTCCCAAAACATTTACACAATAAACTAGAATTAGTAACAATTTTTTTATTACAAGTGTGTTTTTCATTGGCCCAGCAAGTTAAAATTACTCCAATATTAAAAAGTAGAAACACAATTTCTTAGTTTGAGAAGTCAGTTCACTAATTAAATCAATGATATATCCGCCATATATGCTGACATATAATGGTTATCCCAAATTAATATTTACGATATTTGAACGGGAATAACAGAGAAACTCTGAAAGACAACATGATGGGAGTGCTTGTATTTGACGCTATAAAGGCAGGGAACAATAAACCAATTTCTACCAAATGCGGCAGTCAAGCTGGCCTAGTGCAATGGTACGGCATTTAAGTTAATACGTTTAAAGTGGGTCACACACTTATTTTCAAAATAGTGAACATATAAATATTTTAGCTTAGTAGACGAAATCTACCAAACAATGAAACCAAATGCAGCTTAGCTTTGCATGTTGAAAGTATCTATGCAAGTATCAAATGAGACAATACATCAAATCTAAAGGTCCACCATTTTGGAAGATAGCACCACATTTCAAGTAGAGCGTGTATGCTGTATCTCATTAAACAATTAACTCCCGTTAAATTGAGTGGACACATTACAGGTTTGCAGTACGTCTAAATTTATATGACTTAAGGGTTGGTCACGATTTCAATATAACAGCCATGAAAAAATTTTATATTAGTATGCCATATGTCCGAAACAATTGCAACCAAACTTAATATGCTGACAGTATCTATGACGAACACCGGATGTGCTAATACATAATCCTGTTGTCCGCCGCTTATGAAGATAGCATCACGTGAGAAAGTGGAAATGTTGTGTTGTATCTCTGGGACCAGTTAATCGAATGCCACCAAAGCTTTCACGTAAGTTGTGTGGCAGTAGGCCTATTCCATATAAACTGAAGAATCTTAGGTGGGTCAGTAACTTATCTAGAGAGAGCCACTGTTGCCAACCTTTTCCTGAGATAGTGCCAAGTGGGAAANTCTTAGGTGGGTCAGTAACTTATCTAGAGAGAGCCACTGTTGCCAACCTTTTCCTGAGATAGTGCCAAGTGGGAAAATGGAACATTTGTGTCGTTATCGGGAACTTTTCAACTAAGTGCCGCCAAATTTCGCTCATTTTTAAAATGACGGCCCTGTAAATAATTCACATTAGTAAACGACAATTTATTCTCTGAATCCTACCTNTTCGCTCATTTTTAAAATGACGGCCCTGTAAATAATTCACATTAGTAAACGACAATTTATTCTCTGAATCCTACCCCTGTGATGCAGTTGATTTCACGCCCACTTGCGGTAGGATTGCTTCTGTTTCAAGTACCCGTGTAAGACACTTGTTTAGTTGTAATTGCCTCACAAGTGTTTCATATGCTCCGGGTCCCATCTCTAATAATACCAGTATCGATGACACTTCGAGACCTACCTACCGTCTACGCTTTTAAAAATTTTATCAGAATTGCATACGTACATTTAAGGCTCGTTTATATCAGAGTATTGTTGCATGTCATTTTGTATTAAATGACAATTTTAATGTTTCTGGCAGTGTCTTATTGCTAAAACTAAAAAATAAAATACAGGTAGACCACAACCATTCAATCCGTAGTTCGACCAAGTGCGTGCTCAACGTCTTTACCGGCGTACACAGCATTGCGTGTGGAGAACACGTCCCCAGAGGCCAGGCCGTCAAAAGTGCGTTATACTCCCGGGTTATAAGGATTCTGAGAGAGGGCGAGTCACTTTGATTCTCCACGACGACAAGCCATCGTGTCACCGAGCTCTGCTTGCACACTACTGTCTCGCCAGAAACAACACGATCGTGCCAATTCTTAGCATCACTGCGGAGATCCAGTGCGAATCGCAGGAGATGCTCGACAAGCTTCGCAAAGAAAACTTCCAAGACATATTCCGAAAGTGACAGGAATGGCGCGAGAACTGTATTGCTGTGAATGGTAACTATTTTGAAGGCGATTATATGTCAACATATATCAATCAAGTTCTTTCTTGTGAGCAGAGCTGGTACCGCTTGCCACCGCATCAAAAATATTTTAAATATTATTTAATGTGATCTTTCAGGACTAGTTAGTACACGATATCACAATCTGCTGCATTCTTTCTCATTCGCTCTTACAAATTATGTTTATGAGGTATTATATCTTCTCTCTCCAAGCGTAATACACACACGATGGATGGCGGAACCAGGAAACTATGCAGTTTATAGCCAGGCACTTCACTTGCTTCGCTGTCACGTGGACATCAGTGCGCTGATCTGGATAATAAAAGAAATAATAGCAAGTGCATATTATCAAAGCAAGCGAGACATATAGGTAGCGACAACTCTGCCACAAGTCATGTTATAAACATAGACTGGCTACTAGCATCCACCAACATAAAACCACACTAGTCTGCTTTCATTCTGCTACCATTANTGTTATAAACATAGACTGGCTACTAGCATCCACCAACATAAAACCACACTAGTCTGCTTTCATTCTGCTACCATTGTAGTTAGGTCTCTGAAACTTCAAATATAATAGGACATCATCTCTAACAAGAGGTATGACATATTTAGCTATAAAAACTTACGTAAGCGTTATTAATCAACGTTTAATAATTACTGGAGGTAGAGCAAGAAAACTCACATCGCAGTAAACACTTGTGAGTCGCTATTATGGCGATATGTCATNATAATTACTGGAGGTAGAGCAAGAAAACTCACATCGCAGTAAACACTTGTGAGTCGCTATTATGGCGATATGTCATTGTAAGCCAAAATCAAGTATTTATAATCACTATTCGTCACCATTTTCAAACTGTAGGATGTGCAACCACCTAATCCAGATCGTAAGTAACACCTCTGATCTCGATCAAGAATATACGCCATGTTGGATACCGAACACTGTTTTTTCCGTTGCTTGCGTGAAATTACAGCGCTAAATGTGCAAGCACTGGTAGTTGCAAAAATAAAAGGTTCACAAACATGTATAACCTTGAGTGTACATTTTTTTACTTAATTATAAAGGCATTTCGCTAAACTACAAATTTTAAACAAAGTTGACAGTGCGACTGACCATTGTTAGTTATTTTTCTGTTTACACATAAAGAAATGCCTCAAACTGTGGCAAACACTTCCGAGGTCATAAGAAAAAATGTTTTGTTTACATTATCAACAGAAAAATGCAGAAAATGATTCTCCTTCTCCAAGACGTTTCGAACGTTCACCTTCAAAATGTGAAAGCTGAAACGTTCGCCCATTCTTTGTACGTGCGCGTCATAATACAGGCATGATTGTAGATAATATGGTGTATTTAATACTTCAAATAGAACATAAGGTATTTTAAACAATCGTGAAATGATCTGAAAATTATGGCAAGCAACATTTACGGGTAAACTTATTCATAAGTTAAGTTACTCATAATTCAATATTTCATACAAAACTACGCACAAGCAAATGGAGGGCGTTACTTATACATTACGAGTAATAAAAACAATTGTAAGGAAATTCAATAGTAGAACATAATTAATCCAATTTGACAGCATATTTCCACAGTATTATTTGTCACTCGATGCAATTTTCGTGAAAATTCGTCCAACCTCAGTTTATAAAGCACATTAATATAATATGTATACCTGGTCGATCACAATGTATTTCGTGAAACTGCGCCCACACATTTAATACAGAATCCAATTTTGACCAAAATGTCTTACCATGAAGGCTAACCGTAGAATCTGGTACTTACAGTTTGATATATCGACTCATACAAATAAAACCGCCAGGACAGATATTATATTACTGTTCTAACGTATTCCGAACCCCCAAGGAATGTTTCACGTGCGGTACAAAACATCTTCATGGTCTTTTGGTTTCAAAAGGAGTGAGCTACTTGCCGAGCTACTGTCTCGTAAACTGGCAATCACGTAAATAATNATATATATATATATATATATAAATGTTGTGTCCGTTTGTTCGGACGAGTGTAACTCCCGAAAATATCAACCAATTTTGATTCTGTTTTTTTATAAACCTTCCTTTCGTTCCCACGAGTGTTTGTACACCTTTCTTTTTATCTCTGTTACCCGCAAAGGTACTAAAATCTGCAACAAGCTCATTTTTACCATGCTTTCGCTACAGGAAGCGCCTTTGTTGACAGCTGTCTGTTTCAACATTTCAGTTTGTTGTTCTCAATGTTTTTTTTACATATATACATATACTTATATATGTATATAATTCTTTCAATTAATTTCACAGAGATGAATAGAACCAAAATCTTTTATGCCACAGCAACGCGTGGCCGCGTAAGCTAGTATATAATAAAACACACTTCCGAAGTCCTTCAAGTTTATTCTAGGTTCAAAATGTAAACATACCTAAATTAGCCTNACCTAAATTACATGAAATAGCAAATTTTCCAGGTCGGTATAGTATGTGAAGTTTCAAGAATTGTTGGGACAAGAAACTACGCAGTGATGCAGCATAAATCAATAACAAACAATGCTACTTCACTAAAAACATTTATAGAAATGTTTTATCCATTACGTTAATAAATACTTCATTTCAGGAGTTACAAACTGACACTTAGCATCATGTTGGTCGTGTGATGCTATTTTATTGACACACGAGCGCGGACCGGAAACCAAAAAATCCAAAGTAATATGAACCAGCTAACATGAACGTTGCGTCAGCCAGGTGATGAACCGGTTGACATGAACGTTGCGTCAGCCAGGTGATGAACCAGCTGACATGAACGTTGCGTCAGCTAGGTGATGATGATAAAGAGTCAGAAANTACATGAAATAGCAAATTTTCCAGGTCGGTATAGTATGTGAAGTTTCAAGAATTGTTGGGACAAGAAACTACGCAGTGATGCAGCAAAAATCAATAACAAACAATGCTACTTCACTAAAAACATTTATAGAAATGTTTTATCCATTACGTTAATAAATACTTCATTTCAGGAGTTACAAACTGACACTTAGCATCACGTTGGTCATGTGATGCTATTTTATTGACACACGAGCGCGGACCGGAAACCAAAAAATCCAAAGTAATATGAACCAGCTAACATGAACGTTGTTGCGTCAGCCAGGTGATGAACCAGCTGACATGAACGTTGCGTCAGCCAGGTGATGAACCGGTTAACATGAACGNAGTTACAAACTGACACTTAGCATCACGTTGGTCATGTGATGCTATTTTATTGACACACGAGCGCGGACCGGAAACCAAAAAATCCAAAGTAATATGAACCAGCTAACATGAACGTTGCGTCAGCCAGGTGATGAACCGGTTGACATGAATGTTGCGTCAGCCAGGTGATGAACCAGCTGACATGAACGTTGCGTCAGCTAGGTGATGATGATAAAGAGTCAGAAACACAACATGTGTGTTACCGTCACCCAAAATGTTATTCCTATCTACAGAAAACAAAAGGAAACTAAAGTGCAGGTTACAGAAGCTTTTATCTTTACAACTATTAAGACGTTAAAACATGGAACTACTTATTTTAGTGACTGTCAACTTAACAGTGAGTATTGTGGTCATTACTTACGCTAAAATATACGCAGTTAAAGGTAGTGATTTTTCCATAGGTTGGTTTTAAGTGTGCTCACTTTATCGTGAATCTCCTACAGAAATACGCGGACAGGGAAGAGGATCTTGTGATGACATTACAAGTTTAAGCAACAGCTATCAATAATTTTATATATGACACACGCAACAGTAAGTAATTAAAAATAATTACATCTACATTTAATAGATACAGTAAGTTTAAATGTCAGAACATGTTTTACACACATATAAATTTAAAGGTTCGTGTGCTCAAATACGTTGCCTAATGGATATAACCTCTCAAATATATCCCGTACATGGATTAGCGATTTATCTTGCTACTACATAAAAAGTGTATATATGTATATAATTTTAATGCGTATGACTGCAATTGAGATTTCGCGACACATGCATTCGCACGCGACGTACGCTTGATAGATGTGGCAACAGTGCTTGGTAATGCACGCGACGCACGCTTGATACATGCGGCAACAGTGTTTGGTAATGCACGCGACGTACGCTTGATAGATGTGGCAACAGTGCTTGGTAATGCTCGCCGATAGGCTGATGCTGGTACTGAGCGGCCAATAAGTTCTGTGTCGGGTATAAGTACCTGTCTCTTCCATTCTACAATTCGGAGATAAATAACTACTGCGGAGATGCCGTGCAGAGCCGTATAATGCGATGATGTGTCTTCGATGCGAGTGAGGTGTAAAACGAATGGGCGGCGGAGGGGAGGGCAGTGGCATAGCTAATGCAGTGTCGTTCTCAGAGGGGAGACAAGATGCTCGTCAGGCGTCAAGCCAGAGCAGACATCTTCTACGCCTGATGAATCCTCTTAATATTCGTAATTTAATGAATGAGGACTCCCAACGCACAGGTTAGAATTACTAACTACACTAATTTCATTTACCTCTCTCAATTTCATTGACAACTAACTTCAGGTAGTAGGGTGATTAATCCTATGAGCGGTTATTGCAGTGAGCACAAAGTTGGTCAGGCAATGAGGCTGGAGGTGCACGCAAGAAACAATTTGTCCGCTCTGCTTCGATCCCACACTTCATAACTCGCACTTGTAAAAGGGACGCCTGTACTCTCGTTTATATGAATGCTAGTAAGAGCTCATTTTCAAACATAAACGGCAGTTCCTCAATGGTTACGAGTGATTTATCATGGAAATAATTACAATTTATTACATTAACACATACTGCTCACATTTTTTGCAGTTTTTTTCTCATATTGACTGTGTTCTATGACTGACTTGGCCAAGGGAGATATAGTTACTCATATTAAACGACCATGATTTTTCAACAAATTCGCTAAGCCGTATGCACACATGTATATGTGAAGGTAAGAAGACAATAACGTGCTCATAAAAATAAATTGAAATACAAAGTGGGTCTACTCGAGTGTCTTGAACGTATTAAACATTTAGGGCGGCCAGTGAAGGAATTATTATAATCTGCGGAGTATTACGAAGGCTAAGGAACCGTCGCGTCCCGTGGAATGTGGTCGCACCTCACGTGGAATGTAATTGCACCTCACTTGGAATGTGGTCGCACCTCACGGTGGTCGCACCACCACGCTAGACTTGCCAGACGTCCCTTGCTGTACCAGATTTCCCGTATTCGAGACAAGAAATCTGCATCCCGTATCATCGTAAGGGACTTTAAAAATCTCGTACTTCAAGTATCCTGATGTGAGGAACGCTTAAATTTGCATTGCACGCTAATAAAGCAGTATTGCCACATGCGTGATCTCGTGGCCACACTGCGTACTACTTGAAGCAAGTCTCGGCACACAGCAGCATCTAGCGGCGGCACCACACGGCCGGTACAGACTGCTCACGATAAAGTGAGCACTTTTGAAATAAACCTTCGAGAAATACCACTGCGTGCACTGAGCGGCGTGCGCCCAGTAAAGTTGGTAACGAAGGAGGGAAAGTAGTTCCACGTCTTAGCGATGAATTAAAATGTTACGGAAACATTTGTGAAAACTGAGATAATTTATCTTACTTTCTGTTTTTTTAATGCATATATGTCTAAGAATTAGCAGATTTTGAAATACTTACTTTANAGATAATTTATCTTACTTTCTGTTTTTTTAATGCATATATGTCTAAGAATTAGCAGATTTTGAAATACTTACTTTTAATAATAATTTCACAGTTTAATTTGACCGACGCCAGAGTAAAGTGATAAGGCCGATGCCAATGTTTATTTTACNTTTAATAATAATTTCACAGTTTAATTTGACCGACGCCAGAGTAAAGTGATAAGGCCGATGCCAATGTTTATTTTACTTATGGTGGAAGAACACACATTGTTCACAAGCAGATCTAAATAGGGCTTTCAAAATTGCTCAGTTTACCGTAAACGGCCTATACGCTAACGTTACCGTAGTTCGTGATGTGTTGAGATGGTATTGAGTTTTGGTACGTCGTGAGTTTCAATATTTATTTCTGAGTGGAAGCTCTTTATTGTTAGCTTGAAAAAAATCGCGTGACCCTCCTCCGATGAAAATAAAGCGATTTTGTGTNTGAGTGGAAGCTCTTTATTGTTAGCTTGAAAAAAATCGCGTGACCCTCCTCCGATGAAAATAAAGCGATTTTGTGTGTATTTAATGAAATGTGAAAAGGAAGAAAAATTTTGGTGGTTATCAACTGAAAAGAACGACAGTTTTAAAGTGTGGCATAGAATTTGCAATCGCCAATTTTTCTATTTCACACGGTGGTGAATCCGATGTAAATCAATACACTTCCAGCCTTTAAAAAAAGTGCAGTGCAGTTTTCTTCTGATCAAAAAAAAATTCTTTCTTCGTAAAGGAAAGCAGTAGTGAAAAGCGCAGAGTTATAGTTAGTGAAATTGCAATGTGCTATTACAATGTAGAACACAATATTAGTTACAATAGTTTTGACTATAATGTGAAGCTCGTTCGGCACTTATTAGTTGGCGATTCCAGCAATATATACAAACAGCAATCGCAGTTACATTAGGCAGCAACAAAGATGTAATTTTGTGGACTCGCAATGAAACTGATAGAAGTAAAGGAGAACCCTTACTAAAGAATACGTTGGGACGTAAACGTGTGGGTAATTTTCTAGAAATTTCTAAAGATCCAGAAAGCACTACAACATTCTTTGCACTTC
The DNA here is from genome assembly GCA_002778355.1 of Clitarchus hookeri. NCBI lineage: Eukaryota > Metazoa > Arthropoda > Insecta > Phasmatodea > Phasmatidae > Clitarchus > Clitarchus hookeri. Next base: position 192,094 of record NQII01001008.1, read on the forward strand.
ACCGATGCTTCAAGTAAGGGGGACAGAAAATTCTTCCCTCTGTGTGTCTGATTCTTAGACCCACTTGCTGGTCGCGGTGCAAGTTTTGTATTTGAATGTAAAATAAACTATAATTTATAACGATATTAATGTGTGAATGCAATCCTTATTCACCATCGACATAAATAATAATATTATCTGAATATATTTTTTGTATTTTCTGGATGTCATTGAGCAAAGCAACGAGATATCAACAGGAATTTAGCAACTATTTAGGAGTGTTTAGAAGTATGTGGACTGTTATTAGATAATATATCATTATATATATATATATATATATGCGGCAGATAATGTGAACTTGAATTATGGTATAAAGCAAACTGTTTTTTAAAAACTTGCAAACTGACACTAGTTTTGTTCTTAAACAATTTGCAGTGCTAAGTTTTGACATCNCTTTAAAAAAAGTGCAGTGCAGTTTTCTTCTGATCAAAAAAAAATTCTTTCTTCGTAAAGGAAAGCAGTAGTGAAAAGCGCAGAGTTATAGTTAGTGAAATTGCAATGTGCTATTACAATGTAGAACACAATATTAGTTACAATAGTTTTGACTATAATGTGAAGCTCGTTCGGCACTTATTAGTTGGCGATTCCAGCAATATATACAAACAGCAATCGCAGTTACATTAGGCAGCAACAAAGATGTAATTTTGTGGACTCGCAATGAAACTGATAGAAGTAAAGGAGAACCCTTACTAAAGAATACGTTGGGACGTAAACGTGNATTTTGTGGACTCGCAATGAAACTGATAGAAGTAAAGGAGAACCCTTACTAAAGAATACGTTGGGACGTAAACGTATGGGTAATTTTCTAGAAATTTCTAAAGATCCGGCAGATAATGTGAACTTGAATTATGGTATAAAACAAACTGTTTTTTAAAAACTTGCAAACTGACACTAGTTTTGTTCTTAAACAATTTGCAGTGCTAAGTTTTGACATCNCAAACTGTTTTTTAAAAACTTGCAAACTGACACTAGTTTTGTTCTTAAACAATTTGCAGTGCTAAGTTTTGACATCATTGCTGTAAGGAGGCAAATAATATTTCAGATATTCATGTTGAGACAGTTGTACTGAAGAGCTTTAGTAATTTTTCGTCTTCGGAAAAAAGAATACAAGAATTATTTTTTCCCGAATATGTTGACAATAAGTTTGCATAATTGATGGGCCACATTTCTAAAATGTGGCGGTCCTAATGGATAGATTGTTAATGAAATTATTTGAAATGTGTGTCATAATCAGAATGCATTGTGTTTCGAGGCAGTTTTTCCGGGATGAAAGTGGAGTGAAAAAAGGAATGGTTGAGAATGTATCTTGTTCTTTTTAGTAATGTTTATGAACTTTACAAGGGACGAATTCTATTTTGAAAAAAAGTAGCTGAACAATATTTGCAATATTTAATTTAATGACTAAATTAATACATTGACTTAAAAGTTTGTCCCCTCAGAAGTAGGTAACACATCAGCATGCTTCTTTCAAATGAACAAGGCAGAGTAATTAATAACATGGAAGACTCGAAAAAAAATTTTTTTTTCACAAAATAATATTTGAAAAAATTGTTTTAAATTCTTAACTAGTTACATTTTCTGACTTCGAAGATACTTGTAATGGTTTCAAACTAAGAGAAATCCGTCCGGAATTTGATTGTAATAATTATTTTGAAAGATTCTGTTTGACACTAACAAAGTGCCTACGTACATTCCTTCAATTTTGCAGACGACAATTTCTTTGTAAACAGACCTGAAACATTCCTCTCTCAGGCAACATAATAAAATACAACCGTACATTTTTCACTAATTTTTATAAACATAAAACACAATAGAATATATTAAAGTGATATCTGTATTGCTACAAAGTTTTATAACTGCAGCATTGTCTGCAAGTATTGTACATAGAATATCAATACGCGTCTGCTGCCCTAACTCACACAATACATCTCTGAGCCAAAGAAAGTACCTCTTGTGTAACTTCTTCCATGGATATATATACTTCATCCAAGGCCGGTCTTGCAAAGCAACTTTGCTTTTTCCTTTTCTAGAAGTGTCCACCACTCTTGGTGCAGGAACTATCCCCCCTTCCTCCTCACAATTCATCTTCCCAGGTTCACACAAAGAGCTCGTCACCTGCCTCCTTCTTCTATATGCGCGCGCAAAATAGCGCATTTCAGACACCGATGACCAAATATTAATAATAAGAAACTATAATGAGAAAGCTTAAGTAAGTGTTGAATTCAAAAAAGTGAACAAGAAAAGAGCTTATGGTAAGATAATAAATAAAATAAAACGTATATATTGAAATATTTTTGTAAAAATTTTTTAAGTAAGAATTTTTAAGAGTATTCTTTTAATAACTGCAAAATATAATCATTTCAGAATAGAAATTGAAAAAAAAAAAAAAAAAACACTTTAATCATGAAAGAATAATATTGCACATTTAACACTTTGCCCTTATGATTTAAAAAAAAAAATTTGTACCAGTAAAACATATGTGAAGCACTTGCTTAACTAAGGTCGCCGTGGCCGCAGTGGTGTAGTGGTTAGACTTCACGCCTCCCACCTAGGCAGGATCGCTTCCGGATTTTCGCATGTGGGAATCATGCCGGACGATGCCGCTGGTCGGCGGGTTTCCTCGGAGATCTCCCGTTTCCTCCGCCCTTTCTACCCAAGAAGCTAAACTAAATTCGTTAAAGTAAAACGTATGAAACTGGAGAAACGGCAGTTGAATATGTTTGGAATTCCAAGCGTACGTTTTCCGAACGCAACTAAGAACTTTTACCTATTTTTATCCTCCTTCCCGAAGTAAGGAAAGGCGTATGAGATCACCTTCCTTTAAATTTTTGAACGCATAAAGCAAATTTCACCAAACTCGGTACACATAAATATAGTTCCTAGTAAGGACACATTCCATTAGTAGTCTTCGACCACGCCAAGCTCTTATTTTCAAATTTGCGGCCATTTTATATATTTAGGGTGATATGTCATATATATCGGGAATCATTCAACCGATTTATACCAAATATTGTATATCGGCAAAACATCGCATAATTATTCAATATTGTTTGTTGTTGGCATTCCATTTAGGAAGATACAGCCAAATGAAAAAATTACCATTTTACATTATATCTCGAAAACTATTAAAACAAATCTCTCCCAATTGGGCATGTAAGTACTACTGTGATAGACGAAGTAAACATAAGTGATTTAATTACTTTAGGTAATTATTTTCAAAATGGCGCCTATTAAAATATTTTAAGTTAATTTGGTATTTTATACCATGCCATTTAATCAATTTTAACCAATTATTTAATACTGTAATACCTATTACAAGCATCATATATACTAACACATAACCACTTTTGACTGCCATTTTGTAAGATAGCACCATATGAATAAATACCATTTTTATGCTATATCTCGGTAACCAATTAACTGATTCATACCAAATTTATCAGACAGACAGTACTGATGTATTTGATGTTACGTGATATGTTTTAGGAATGTTAGACACTTATTTTCACAATCGGCAGTCATACAACCTTTTTTTTTAGCTTAGAATGTTATATGATCGAAACCATGTATAAATTTCAACTTAACTTTGTATCCTGGCATTAGATATTACAACTATCAAATGCATATGCACAGAGCTTTTTTCCCGCCATTTTGTAAGACAGTTCTATGTAAATATATATGTAAGTTATGTCATATCTTGGAAAACAGTTGGCTGATTCCTAACAAATTTGACAAAAAAGTATTACTGATGCAGATGATGTCAGACGCTTCTTTTAAAAATGGCGGTTGTACAGCCACTTTAGTTTAGAATGCTATATCGTCGGAACCATGCAATGTATTTCAACTTAATTACTTAACAAAGTATGAAATATCTCGACACAGAGAATCTTTGGTCATTCATTTTGTATAATATCAACACGCGAATAAATAAAATTTCCTGTCGTATCTCGCGAAAAAACTGAATCATTCCTATCAAATTTGACAAACTAGTAGTACTCCGTCAGATGATGTAAAAAGGTATGTTTTAGTACATCAGGCACTACTTTTCAAAGTTGCGAACATATAGCCATATTAGCATAGAACACTATATAGTCGAGAACATGTATTTATTTCCAACTTACCTTTGTATGATGGCAGAATATATTAAAACTATCAACTGTATCTAAACGAACATATATTCTTACGTATTTTGCAAGATGGCACCATATGAATAAATACATTTTTTGTCATATCTTCGAAAAAAATTAACCGATTTTAGCTATATTTGGCAAACAAGTAGTATTGCAGCAGATTAAAGTATAATATGGTATTTATGTATGTCATAAACTTATTTTAAAAATGACGGGAACATAGTTATGTTAGCTTAGTTTGACTTATCGCCAAAATCATGTTATTAAATCCAACTTTATATTGTATCTTGACAGTTTATATTAAAACTATTAAGTGCTTCTTCACGGATCAGATTTTGACGCCATTTTTTAAGATGTGCCACATAAAAAAATTAAGTTTTTCATGTATTATTTCGGGAAATAATTGGCAGATTCCTACCAAATTTTGCAAACAATTTGCACTGCATCAGGTAATGTAAACTATTATTTTGTAAGTAGGTCAGTCACTTATTTTCAAAATGTTGACTATAAATATTAAAACTCAGTATATTTTATTAACGAAACTAATTCCAATTTATCTTTGAATACTGGCCATCTACAATCATCGAATGTGCTTGTACGTAACTTTATTTATCTTCCATTTATTAAGAATGCAACATGAAAAAAATGAATGCTTAATGCCATGTCTCAGGGACTTATCAAACGATGATCTGCTAATTCTTTTCAAAATTAGCGTTATGCCAGACCATGTAAACTTACGTGTTTTAAGTGAATAGGTCACTTATTTTCATAATGACGGCACTGCTTATACTTAATATTAGTAAATCCTATCATTCGAGACATTGATTCTGGAATCCGACCTCCGTAATGCAGTTGATTTCATAGCAGCATATTGCATGGGGTTTTATGGGTTCGAGTCCCGGGTAAGGCGCGTGTGTATTTGAAATTGCCTCACTAATGTAGCATATGTTACTGGTTTCATCTCTTATGTTATTGTTGTCAACGAGACGACAAGTCCTACCAACCAACTCACCTTTTAAGGAATTATTTAAAAATTAATAGCGCCCTTGTTGAGGATAGTAGGCTCATTAGTTATATCAGTATCTCTTTGTTTCAGTTGGCACTTCTGGTGAGAAAGGGGTTGTAAAAAACTAAAAATATCCTAGGGAGAGCTGGGATAAAAGTGGTCTCTATCACATATTTCGTACGTTCGTGCAACGTGGCTATAACTGCCATAATAAGAAAACGGAGTATGCCAAAAATAATTAATTTTGTAATAGGAACGCTTGATATGCATTTTATAGCAAGACATGTTACTACAATAATTAATTTCCTTAAAATAGTTGTACAAAATTTTAATAACCATTATTTTCTAAAGCTTACGGTTTAGGAACAATATATGTAACCCAATTATCAGTTTTGTTCCACGTCGTTTCATATCAGCAAAAAACAAGGAGACTAATGAAATGCCAGCTCACGCAGTTGTTTTACTTGCAAGCACCTCTCATAGCATGCTGTGAAAGTAGGGTAACAACTAATGCTAGTTTGCAATCAATGGTGTTTAGTGAATTAATTTCAGACAATAATATATATTTGTGTAGAAAACCCAATAAGAAACTTTGTTTTCATTCCCTTTTTGATTTTTCGGTGGTTTATTGTTACATGATCACAAGGACACTTCTCTACAATGCCTACAGATCACTGGGCATTTCTGTCCAGATTTGCTAAGCTCAGTCTTTCCATGCAACCTTCAAGACATTTACACGGATTGTATGAAGTTGAATGGGTGCAGGTATTTGGTCTTTCTGAATACGAGATTGCCCATTTGAGCTTCAGTTTGTTAGCTTCACTAGATCGATAAAAATTAATTTCTCCCATTAATTTTTTAGCTTGGAGAATTGTTAAAAAATAATGATTTTTAAGAAAACATTTAGAATAAAACATTATAACGCAGTTTAGAAGTAAATGCAAGTGAATTGTCAACTGAGACTACAGCTAGAAGGTAATTTCGAATGGGCTAGCTCCTTATTCGCTCAAATTAAACCCATGCCCCCTTAGAATTTATCATTATTTCACGAAAATGCATTAAAGTTTGCAAAAAAATATTGTTTAGCTAACGAAAATTAAAGTGTTAAAAATTCTGCAAACATTGTAGTGGATTGTTCTGTTTTGATTATAAGGACGATCTACAGCAAAGACAATATGATAATTCTTCTGATATGCAGCTACAAGAATTTTGCTTTTTTCTTTCGTAACAATCCATCCCCTTCCCCCTCCCCCGCTAACAAAAAGAAAGATGATTAAAAGTGTATCGACATTTGTTATTCTATAAATTGTTACGAGATTTTAGATCATTAAAACGCTAGTTGTCGTTCCTTGATAATTTATTTCTCGTCCCTCCTATCCTATTCAGCCGTATGTCGGTTCTCAGTATAAATCTTACTTTTATGGAAAAACTAACATTCTATAACTTTCCTCTTTTATACATTTTTGTGACGCAGTTTGCGCAATGTTTACCTTTGTTGGCGACCCTGGCTGTGCCACGAAACAGCTATACATGTTACATATCCACTGATAGATTCATTTATTTCCACGTCCTTTTGCCAATCCGTATCACAATACGTATTCAACACACAATCGTTCATTTTAAAACTATGTTGTTTCAAGTCTTTGGTAACACGAATATGTTTCACATCCTTCCACTCTATAAATTTTTGTTTTTGGCCCTTTTGACTAACATGGCTGACTGCAAATATTACGTGAGTAACTATGTTGTTGGCTAGATACAACAGGCATCTAACAGATAACCTATAGATCAGTGGTTCGCAACCAGTGGTCCACGAACCACAGGTGAGAGCCCCGGGAAGGGTCCGCGGGAGGGTCCGGCAGCACATTTAAAATTTTTTCCATTAAATGGGAATTTTAAAAGTGATATGCGTTGAACGATATGGGGTGAATATATCCGTGCTGATGACTATCAGCTGTTGAATTGAAATATCTTAAAAATAATTATTACTAGATTATGATACAACATAATTTTCATAACTTATGTTTAAACGTAGCAAATGAACTCTCGCCAACATTAACAACCAGAAAGGGACAGCGCTTTATGTGAGCTCTATCACGTGCTCACTTCGTTGCTAGGTCTGCGTGCGCCGTGCAGTCACGTGCTCACTGACTGTCAGTGCTGGCGAAGAGACGGCAGTCGGCAACTCCACTGCTCAGTCCGTAGCAGCGAGTCTTGCAGAGCAGCGCGATTCCTTTTGCTGTGTTTACTGATATTGTGCCATATTATTGTGCGCGTTTGTTTGTACTCTTTCTATCGAAAATGACTTCAAAGCAGAAATAAGCCAGTGATGATATCGAGTTCGGATTTACGGCAATTGAAGTAAGTAAGGAGATTAGAGCCTCGTGCGTGATCTGCGTTGCTGTCCTCAGCAATGTAGCCTTAAAACCTGCAGAACTAGAAAGTCATTTAAAGACAATTCATTCTAACTTAAGTGACTGGCAACCTGGATTCTTCGCTGGAAAATTACAAAACTTAAAGTAAATGAAATTAGGGAAAACCGGTACAGCATACGAATCGTCTGAAAAAGCCATCTTAGCTTCATTTGAAGTTTCCGCCCGTTTTACAGGTTTCCATATTATGTGGATTTGCAAGAATTCCCGAGATTAGGAACTACGTTTAAATACAACATAAAACAGTAACAAACACAGTTACTTTACTATGAAGAGATTAAAAATATTTTATTCTTTATGTTGACGAATACCTTTTTTTCGGAATTACTAAAAACTGCTTAAAATCAATTTGGTCGTGAAACGCTCTTTTGTTGACACCATAGTGCGGATAGACCAAAACAAAACATCGCAATGATGCAGGTAACTTGAACGTTCCATAAAGCATGTGATGAAGTAAAAAGAGTTAGAAACATACTTTTATTTTGCAATCATGTCAATATTTAATATTACACGCGGACAAAAAAAAGAACTGAATTGCAGGTGACAAGAACTTTTTTCTCTATAACTAGTAAGACATTAAAACTTGGAACCAATTCTCGTAGTTCGTTGCCAATTTAACTATGAGTAATGCGGTCATTGCTCACTTTAAAGCGTATGCAGTAATGGACAGTGTTTTTTTAAAAATTGAAATCAAAAATGCTCACTTTGTCGTGAACTACTTTTACAAACACATATATTTTATATTTCTTAGCAATATGTAAACAGTCGTGGTCATTTATTTTGAGTAACAAAATTTATCTTGGTCCAATCAAAAAATTTAAAACAACCAATATCACAAAAAAAATTGCAAACAGGACCACAATATGTGTGAACATATCAAGCTGTGAAGGTTTTCCACGATAAACCATGACTGACAGGACAAGTTCACGACTCCAGTGGTCTGTAGAGTTAGACTTCGCTGTCACCGTTACAACAACTCCAACTACTTTCTTTTGTTTACTAGCTACTGACACAGTGAGGACTCATGTTCCTTCTTCATTGTGCTCCATTCTGTTTAAATAAAAGATTTTATACTTATTTTAATTTAGCATATTAGTCCTAAGTATAGAACGAGGACGAGTGGGATAACATAAGGACAGAAAGTATTGTCAGTAGGCCTAACGTATAACTATTAGATAGTAGACATACGTTTAGAAAAATTAAAATGGAATAGTTGGGGGAGTTTTCGTATATTCTTGTATTATAAGATACAAGCGAACCGGCCCGGCTTCACCCGGTAATAATTTAGTTTTTACAGCGACACTTTGAAATAAAAAATAGTTACTGTGGTTTACCTTAAAAAATAAACATATGCTATGGCGAACTTTTCTGTAGACGCTTTTGAGAGCTACAATTCAGTAGTACATTAATTTGATGTATCTCTTATGGTGGTAGTCAGCGGAAGCAATGTAAGCGCCGTGAAAGCGGTTTTTTACTACTTGATTACTAACGGTTCGACATTTATCTACTATCCTTATATTAAATATAAATGTATTATAAACCAAAACCTTCCTGAAGAAATTCTTGAAATGATGTTGAAAACTGCATCAAAATCCATCAAGTAGTTTAGAAGTAATAAGCGAATACACAGACAGACGCGGGTAAGAGACTTTGTTTTATATTATTTAGAGATATGTAAATGATGTAAGACGAAAGTGACACTTGGTAACTTGTAGGGTTGATGGTCGCTAATGAAGGAACGACGGTCTGGTCCGCCTAGTAAGAGGACCCGTTCACGAAGCGCCCTTGTAGAGGTTGGATAGGCCTCGGCCCCATCAAGGTGGTGCATACAGGGTCAACCCTGTACGTGGCTGTTGAGAGGTGAGGTCGTATCAACGCCAGCGCACCACGATTGGAAGGAGCATAATCTCCTTCTATGGGTCTGCAGTCAATTGCAGCCGATTAAGGCACTTTGAGTGCATAACTAAGTCTGGTGACAGAAAAATATTAAGACATCTGGCCGGTACTGCACAACAGAATGCTTTGGAGCATAAAAGAAAGGTGACAGACGTGGTGTTTAAATATTTGGTTAGTTAATTTTGCCAGACTGTTGTGCGTACAGTTGTGTTTAGAGCTTAGAGTGTTAGCTCTGGCCATACCTACAGGATCAGGTAGAGGATACCCGTTGCTGAACCAGCCCGCCGTACTCAATCCAGAAAACACCGTAGTTTAAAAATTGCAACAGCATTGAAAATTTTGAATTATTATTCAGAATTGCAAATTTAATTTCATCGTATTGTTACATATTCCAAAACAATGTCACGTAGCGATTTTCTTTCCTTTCGCCAGTGAAGTCACACAGGAAAGTTTGTAGCCTCTCGAAATCCCAAAATTGGACTGATGTTTTGCTAATAGCACTATCAAAAACATGGATAATGTTTGAAGTTGATACCTCCCCAGTGATATGGCATATAAGTAGGTATTGATTCTGCTCTCTGCGTAAGGCGCCAGCAATTGATGCTAGCCCTCAGTGTCAGGGCATAGGAATATGTTGACGCTACTATCCCTAGGTCCAATTTACCAAATAAATTCACCTTCTTTGCGAGTTAACACATGTCAGTTTTATTTTTGCTTAACAGGTTAACTTCTACATGAACACACGAGACAACTCTCCCCCCCCCCAAGCTACGTAGGCTATGTAGGGCTTCACGCGGCGATTTGTGTCGTGGGGAGCAAGGTTCCTCACACTTCCTGTATATCTCTACTTAGCTGTCTCGAGGCGATGGTCCATCTCCCAGACGGAGACCTCGGGACTGCTCCGTCACTCGGTGGATGGGCTGCGACGCCTGGGCTGCGACAGTTCCTCGCCGACCAGTGTTGATGTCTCGATGCCTTCCCTCGAACTCTTTCCTCCCGGCGCCACTCCGCGTCCTCTGGGTCGTAAAACGTGTTCGGTGCTCCGGCTACCCGCACATGGGCCCAGCATCGTCCCTCGATTCTGGCATAGAAGTTTAAGTGCTCCGCCCGGCACATGCTGGAACACTTGGTGGCCCCTTGGTCGGCGCAGCGTTCCTTCTGCCTCCGGATATCGTGTCACTATTATCCTCGCACGCTCGCCAAAAGCTCTCATCATTTATTGCGGTAGCCGGCTTGCGAGAGACGCAGCTGCTGGTGTGAGCTGAGCGTCTCCTTGTAGCTGCGAGACGCAGCTGCGTTTTCATTCCGCCTCGGAATCCTGGCGTCATTCTTCTAGCACGCTCGCCAAACCCTTAATATTTATTGCCGTAGCCAGCCTGCGAGTTTCGACAGAGTGTGCCTTCTGACGAAAAATATCTGTCGGGACGCGGAATGCGTCAAGGTTGTAAATACTTATATATAATTACTGTAAGACGCTTTCAGTTATGTGTGCACTTCCTCTCTCCTAGCTCTAAAGTAATCAGAATATAATCAAATTAGTCAAAGTATTTTATTCATATGAAAGCATGTATCATTTGAAAATTCAGATGTAAACAAACACGTTCATCAGAGACGACCATGTGACTTTGAGAGTTGTTCTGACGATGGTAGAGTCAATATTGAGGTTATACGCAGAAGACGACAGCCATTCTACCTCATCTCTAGTCTGCAGTACGAACTAAAGAACTGTGCTGGCGTTTGTCTTGAAATAGTATGAAAAACCGCCTCAGAGGAAGCCACTAACTCTCGTGTGCGGGACAGAATAGCTGTTGTATGACAACTAATGTACAGCACCGGGAAACTAGTCTTTCAACGATAAGAAATTCGATCACTACGACTACATAACATGGTTCACAGACGAGTGATCTAGGAAGCTATTTCGCAGTAAACTATTTAAATAATATTTTCTTTGATATTCAGGCGAAAACAGAGTGATCACAGAGGCTATAAATTATAAACAAAATAAAAATTCAGCTGCCACACCACGAAAGGTAGAACATTTCTTTAATACGTGTTTATAAAACCACATGGTTTGTGAAAATTGTAGTTTCCTGAAACTTAAATTCGTTAATAGCAAAATATTTTTTTAAAAAGGTGTCATATTTTATTTTTAGTGCTTGTGTATGTCTACGATTGAGCATTCTATTTTACAGCAAACGGTGTTTGAAATATGGCGTATCACTTTCTAAATAAAAACACACATAACCTAAACAATACAAGACTTTTTGCGGTAGTGAGTAGTGTTCAGGGTCGTACTTAAAAGTTCCTTTCAGTTTATTTGTATTATATCGCCAATTGTTAATAAAAGAAAGGAAACATAATTATTATAATCACTATCAATGTTATGGCTCTCAAAAATTTACGTCTGACGTAACAATAAAATATAATTTTTATTTTTTTATTCCTGCTGGGAGGGACTTAAAAATTGCTCGCTTTACCGTGAAAACCCTACTCCTACAATTATTTCAATTTAAGCATTCCTGTGTATATTTTTACGTCCTTAATGGTAAACAGGAAAAAGTAACCATATTTTAAAAATAAACTACACTTCAACACCTATTAAGGACACCTCAGGAATTAACATATTCATAATGACGGAAATAACAGTAAATATTTCGCTACAACAATGCCTCAAGATATCAAGAGAGCGAGCGTAAATGTTAGAATTAATTCAAACTATATTTTAAATAAACGAAATTTGAAACCAATCTGTGAAATTAAAATTAGCAGATTAAAATTGAGTCAGTGAAGGCAGCGGGAATTTGCAACTTATTTGTTTTTAACCTAGACTTACAGGACGCCAGAGAATCATTTTGATTTTATTGAATTGCATTGCAGAAAAATTATTGAACAATTCTGATTTCTACTGATTCGCGTTTTATTGAATGCAAATTGAATTAAATTTACACTCACTATATTCTCAACTGATTAAATTATTTTACACAGATATGAATGCGTGATTACAGTGCCGAAAAAGGTTTTTGTAAAAAAAAAAATAACACACAATAATATCAGTAAGTATAATGTTATTAACAGAAAATGTAACATTTCTAGAGCCGATAAGAAAAACTTCAAGCGTATGCCTACTCAGTAAATATAGGAGCAAATTTTAAAGCAACGGAAAGCTAAATTTTTTCAAAATGAATTGTTAACTTCTTTCAGAATATTATTAAATGTTTAATTATTTCTCAGCACGTGAATCGGGCATTACAGTAACGAGTTTAGGGCGAGCTTATGCACTTGTGGCTTTCAAATCGGAAAATATAGCTAATTTCCTGATATTAAATTATTTCAGTGAAATTTAAGCTGGTGGTAAGGGAAAGTGGCTGTGTTTCCTCATCAGCAACCCCTTAAAATTTGTTGTACTACACACAAATATTAGGTCAGCACATTCTCTTGTCGTTAGTTTAACGCAACGCTAATCAAAGTTTCACAAGTGATATACGTATTGTGTTCAATAGGTGCTGGTCAACACAAGTTGAATGCTCACAGAAGATTCAGTAGTGCTTGAACCAACTACGGCTATTATTGTATGATAGTTTGAGTTTGATTCGAGAGGTTTTGGTTTGGTCCTTGCTTAACCGTAGGGGTATTGATTGCCAGTGGGGGTGAAATAAGGTGAACATGAAACAGCGGTGGAACGCAAATGCAAAGGAGACGCAAGTGCCCCGAGGAAACCCTTCGTCCAACTACAAAGTCCGCCACAATTAAATGTCCCCAATGTGAAACTCGGGCATGTAACAGGGTCTGTCGCGGTGGGAGGCCCTATTGGCCACAATATCGCCGCGGCTTATAGGGACTGTCATGTGTTAGTAGAGATTGGCCTTCAGGCAGGACTGCATGAATGTAAGCAGGTATGCATTTGTCTAGGGGCTGTCACATGTTAGTAGAGATTTGACTTCAGGCAGAACTGCATGAATNGAGATTGGCCTTCAGGCAGAACTGCATGAATGTAAGCAGGAATGCATTTGTCTAGGGCCTGTCACGTGATAGAAGAGATTTGACTTCAGGCAGAACTGCATGAATGTAAGCAGGTATGCATTTGTCTACGGCCTGTCACGTGATAGAAGAGATTTGACTTCAGGCAGAACTGCATGAATGTAAGCAGGAATGCATTTGTCTAGTGCCTGTCACGTGTTAGTAGAGATTTGACTTCAGACAGAACTGCATGAATGTAAGCAGGTATGCATTTGTCTAGGGCCTGTCACGTGATAGAAGAGATTTGACTTCAGGCAGAACTGCATGAATGTAAGCAGGAATGCATTTGTCTAGTGCCTGTCACATGTTAGTAGAGATTTGACTTCAGGCAGAACTGCATGAATGTAAGCAGGTATGCATTTGTCTACGGCCTGTCACGTGATAGAAGAGATTTGACTTCAGGCAGAACTGCATGAATGTAAGCAGGAATGCATTTGTCTAGTGCCTGTCACGTGTTAGTAGAGATTTGACTTCAGACAGAACTGCATGAATGTAAGCAGGTATGCATTTGTCTACGGCCTGTCACGTGTTAGACGAGATTTGACTTCAGGCAGAAATGCATGAATGTAAGCAGGTATGCATTTGTCTAGGGCCTGTCACGTGTTAGTAGAGATTTGCCTTCAGGCAGGACTGAATGAATGTAAGCAGGTATGCATTTGTCTAGGCCTGGCACGTGTTAGAAGAGATTTGACTTCAGGCAGAAATGCATGAATGTAAGCAGGAATGCATTTGTCTAGGGTCTGTCACGTGTTAGAAGAGATTTGACTTCAGGCAGAATTGCATGAATGTAAGCAGTTATGCATTTGTCCAGGAGTAGTTAGAAAAGGGGCATTCTAATGCAGGTTCATGACAGGGNATGCATGAATGTAAGCAGGAATGCATTTGTCTAGGGTCTGTCACGTGTTAGAAGAGATTTGACTTCAGGCAGAACTGCATGAATGTAAGCAGTTATGCATTTGTCCAGGAGTAGTTAGAAAAGGGGCATTCTAATGCAGGTTCATGACAGGGACACAGGGACACAAGGTAGGTGGAATGCAAGAGCAGGAGGAATGCATCTGCAGGAGGTCAATGTTTTCCCTTTTATTCCTCAAAATGGCTCATTTATCCTAATAAATGCCACTTTTCCCAAAAAAAAAAGTCCCTTTTCCCTCCCGAAATTACCCTAATTTCCCTCCAAAAATTTTGTTTTAAAATTATCCCAAAATGTGGCTAATCTACTCCTTTTTGGCAATGAGGTGTTGAGGAGTTGAGGAGTCACCCCCTACCATACTTCATGCTCTTGCATTCACAGCCTATGCTAACTTATAAGCATAGTTGGCCATAATTCCTGAACCGTCCATTTTGGCAGCCAGTACATTCTAGAAGATACAAATCCATGGCGACCCAGTAAATTCTAGAAAATATAATCCCATGGCGGCCATTTTTCCAGCCAGTAAATTAAAACTTATGTAAAAAATTTATTAAATTTTTTAAATAATCTGCGACCATGTTTGCAGTTAGTACAAGTTGTTTTCAATGGTAGCTGTTTTGCCAGCTAGTTAATTAAAAAAGTATAATTGTTTAAAATTATCGGCAGCCATATTGGATGCAGTGTCACCTCTGTCGCTTCGTCGTGACCCCACCGTATCAGCAACCATGTTAACACCACCACCACCCCTCTTGCCATTATATCGTGCGAGGCCGTGCACATTGAAGGTTTTTTTTTAAAAGTACTCGCTTAGCGGCATAATTAATTGGAAGTTTAAAAAAATTAATATGTTGTGTTAGTTTCTTATGTCGTAAAGATGAATATATACTCCAAATTAAAATACTTTCGATTATCTTACCCCAGTTAAAATGTACTTGGTTAGCCGCATAATTATAAATTAATTAATTGAAAGTATAAAAAAAGGAATAAAAAGNTATATTTGTTGTGTTATAAAAAAAGGAATAAAAAGTGTGACACTACGCCTTTTATTAAACGCAATACGTACAGGCATTGTATTTCGCAGTAGGCAAACTTAATTTAATGTCAATAGTTAAAAAACTTGGAAAATTAATCATGCCGATTAAATATCTGCCATAAGTGAATATTTTTAAAAAATTGAAGGTTAATAAACTTGGCATATAAAAAAATACGTGAAACGAACTGAAAATGTAAGGTGTCACTCCTCCCCTCCCACCACCAACCCACCATCTGCATGACATAAACATACAGACGGACCCAAATTAATTCTATTGAACTCAGCACACACAGTATTTATGAAAAAGGATTGTTTTTTTTAATAAAATATAAAAAACATGACACAGGCTTATTAACGCGTTTTATTAAACGCAATACGTACATGCACACATTGCATTTCACAGTAACCTCGTCACGGGTTACATTTCAAGTAAAAAAACAGGCGTAGAATGAATACACTAACGAACCTCGTCACACGTCACACCACTGCTCTGTAAAGAAATGAACGAAGCGTAATCTGGAATATTGCCAGAAGTGCTGCTTGCTTCATTGAAATGTCTGGTTGAAATCATACGTCGAGCAACTCACTTGATCGACTGCGGGTCAGGACCCATTCGCTGCAGTGAAGTTCTTGGCATCGGTGCACGAGACATATTATTGTAGCAACCTCTCTATGGCGATGGCTTCAGTTGCGTGTGCTGCGTCGTTGCTGAGGGCGGCAGTAGACGCTTCATCCAGTTGAAAAAAGTTGGCTTTAACACATTCATCGAAGTAGTCGACCAACCGCTCTTTAGAAGAAGTAAGGGGTAATATTGCGGACGAAGCTAGGTACTCCAAGGCCTGCATCAAATGTCCCCACATCACATTGTTTGATGTTTGCACATTATGCTTATGAAGAAAAGAAACAATGTCTGTAATGTCCTCTCGCACGGCTATTAACATTCAATTTTTTAAAAATATTCACTTATGGCAAATATTAAATCGGCAACTTTATTTTCCAAGCTTTTTTACTATTGGCATTAAATTAAGTTTACTTACTGCGAAATACAATGTGTGTACGTATTGCGTTTAATAAAAGGCGTAGTGTCATGCTTTTTATTTCTTTTTTTAAAACACAACATGTTTATTTAACTGGGCTGAGATAATTGCAAGTATTTTAATTTGGAATAAATATTCATCTTCAGCACATAAGAAACGAACACAACATATTTATTTTTTGATACTTTCAATTAATTATGCCGCTAAGCAAGCACTTTGAAAAAAAAACCTTCAATGTGCACAGCCTCGCACGATTTAATGGCTGGAGGGGTGGTGGTGGCGTTAACATGGTTGCCGCTACGGTGGGGTCTTGACGAAGTGACAGAGGTGACACTGCATCCAATATGGCTGCCAATAATTTTAAACAATTATACTTTTTTAATTAACTAGCTGGCAAAATAGTTGCCATTTAAAACAACTTGTACTGACTGCAAACATGGCTGCCAACATGGCTGCTGCTGCTGCAGCTGCTGAGGTGGTGGTGTCAACATGGCCGCAGCTACGGAGGGGTGGCACAATTCAAAATGGCCGCTGATAATTAAAAAAAATTTATACTAATTTTTACACACATTTTTTTTATTTACTGGCTGGCAAAACGGCCGCCAACTTGTACTTACTGCAAACATGGTCGCCGATTATTTAAAAGAAAGTACTTATTTTTACAAGCATTTATTTGATTTACTGGCTGGCAAAATTGTCGCCAACTTATACTGGCTGGCAAAATGGCCGCCATGTCATTGCATGCCTCATCCGATATGGCCACCAATAATTTTAAAAAAATTTTCATTAATTGTTACACAAGTTTTCATTTACTGGCTGGCAAAATGGCCTCCATTTCATTGCATGCCTTATCCAATATGGCCACCAATAATTTTTAAAAATTTTTAATACATTTTTTACATAAGTTTTAATTCATTGGCTGGCAAAATGGCCGCCATGGGATGGTATGTTGTAGAATCTAATGGGTCGCCATGTATTGGTATGTTCTAGAATGCACTGGCTGCCAAAATGGACAGTTCAGGAATTATGGCAAACTATGCTTATAAGTTAGCATAGGCTGTGAATGCAAGAGCATGAAGTATGGTAGGGGGACTCCTCAACTCCTCAACTCCTCATTGTCAAAAAGGAGTTGATTAGCCACATTGTGGGATCATTTAAAAACATAATATTTGGAGGGAAATTAGGGATTTTTGGGGGGGGGGTGGAAAGGGACTTTTTTTTGAAAAAGTGGCATTTAGTAGGATAAATAAACCATTTTGAGGCAAAATATGGACAAAATTGACCTCCTGCAGATGCATTCCTCCTGCTCTTGCATTCCACCTACCTTGTGTCCCTGTGTCCCTCTCATAAACCTGCGTTCGAATGCCCATTTTCTAACTACTTCTAGGGCCTGTCACCTGTTAGTAGAGATTTGCCTTCAGGCAGACTGATGAATGTAAGCAGGTTTGCATTTGTCTAGGGCCTGTCACCTGTTAGTAGAGATTTGCCTTCAGACAGAGACTGCATGAATGTAAGCAGGTATGCATTTGTCTAGGGCCTGTCACGTGTTAGTAGAGATTTGCCTTCAGGCAGAACTGCATGAATGTAAGCAGGTATGCATTTGTCTAGAGACTAGTCACGGTAAATTATACATCAACCTTTGGATGAAGTTAATGTCCTGTAATTTCATATCTCGCACAGTACAAACTGGCATTGCTGTCTCCCAGTTGAATTGGCATTAAATTAATATAAGTAGTCCCGATAACTTGGCTCTGTATTGTATGAGTAAGTAGTAGTTGCAGCTAATGTTTCTCGTGTAATACAAATAAGAATACTTGTAATTGCATATCGGTAACAAATTAACAATCTTAATGCCCATGTCACACTGTAAAATTTTTCCATTAAACTGCTTCCAATAAGTTGGGTGAAATAAAGTTGAGTAGTCATCGAAACGTCATAAACATCGTTATTTTTTTCTGAAAAAGTCAGATGGCTCCAGTTTCCATTAAATATTTGAAAGTCGGACCGAATCTAAAGTTTTGTTCATGTGTGACGGGCTCAGGCAATCAAAATCGTGCACGATAAAAATGACTGTTTCCTTCGTCACGATACTTTAAAATAACGAAGTATTGCTGGAAAAGAAATTTGGCTATAAAGATAATTAATTTACATAAAGATGCCATCTGAGCAAATATGTTATTACCAGTGAACATTGTACATAATATTTAGAACTAAGAGGCATTCAATTTNCATGAGTAAGTAGTAGTTGCAGCTAATGTTTCTCGTGTAATACAAATAAGAATACTTGTAATTGCATATCGGTAACAAATTAACAATCTTAATGCCCATGTCACACTGTCAAATTTTTCCATTAAACTGCTTCCAATAAGTTGGGTGAAATAAAGTTGAGTAGTCATCGAAACGTCATAAACATCGTTATTTTTTTCTGAAAAAGTCAGATGGCTCCAGTTTCCATTAAATATTTGAAAATCGGACCGAATCTAAAGTTTTGTTCATGTGTGACGGGCTCAGGCAATCAAAATCGTGCACGATAAAAATGACTGTTNTCGGACCGAATCTAAAGTTTTGTTCATGTGTGACGGGCTCAGGCAATCAAAATCGTGCACGATAAAAATGACTGTTTCCTTCGTCACGATACTTTAAAATAACGAAGTATTGCTGGAAAAGAAATTTGGCTATAAAGATAATTAATTTACATAAAGATGCCATCTGAGCAAATATGTTATTACCAGTGAACATTGTACATAATATTTAGAACTAAGAGGCATTCAATTTAACTGCGCAGGAAACATCTGTGGTAAATAAAATATTAATATAGTATAGAATTGAAAATAATTAACAACATTCGTTAAATTTGCAGTGCTTTCATTACATTTGTTTGATAGAATTGGTTTGAAGGACAAAGTTGGTGACCATATTTCTTCTTGAAATTATTGTAAAATACATTTGAAGGCAAACATTTGACGGAAAGATAGGGGCTTAACCGCGCAGGTTTTACTTTGATGGTGCATGAATAAAGTTTTGAGGCTCATGGCAATGTTTGCTTCACATATGGTAGAAGGATATGCCAAATACGAAGCAAAGTACTGTATATGTTAAGCAGGGGCGCAGGCAGTATGGTGGTAACTGCCGTGGAGTGTGTGTTTCCTCTCCTTCATATCACTCGGCCACTACTCCACCACAAATCAGTTCCCCTTCTCTTACCTCTCGTATCTATTCTTCCATTTAATTTCTTACATCTTTATTATTATTTAAACTTTCTCCCTCGCTCAGTGTCGCTGTACACATGGCAGCTGGTGCATTTGGGGTATTCCTGCTTCATGCCCCATTTTAATTCGGTGTTCATGATAAATTTAATTCCCTCGCTTTTATTAATTTGTGTATTGGTTTTATTTTTATATTATATTTAAGTGTTTTTGCTTGTATGAGTCGTCATATTTGAGGTTTTAGATATTTTCCTCAAGTAATTGTTACGTTTTTTTTTTCTGTTACAGTCAGTCACTGCTCGAGTTGCCATTTCCTGTAAAACAGAAGGGCCTTTACTTGTTGCTGGAGTGTTGTCTATTTTTCTAGTATTTTATTGTATTGTAAATTTTATGTCATTATCCTACTTTTATCATCTTCGATCAATAACATTATCAATCAATCAATCAATCAATAAAATATAGCGCGGCGGTTACTTGATGTGGGTGTAGCAGAGGCCATATTGGCTGCGCGAGGATCTCTAACTGGCCTTGCTTCTGATAGGCTGCTGCGTGCTACGTAGTGGCTGGGCTGCCGACTGGTCAGTAAGTCACCAGCCGCTGATTGGCGGACATGTTGCTGGCCAGTGACGCCATCTTGGTGGCATGCGCAATGGGAGTTCGCGGTGTTTGCGATTGTATCACCTCTGTATATTCTCTGTGACTGCACTGTGTCTCCTCACCACGCACGTTGTCCAGGCTGGCGGCGACGACAAGCTGGACTGGGGCAGCGCGTCCCTGCTAGTCCTCACTCCTGCCATCCCTAGAGAAACAGAAGGCAACACGCCGTCACTAAGGCGCCGTCACGCCAGGTGTATACACGCCAGTGAGTGCGAGATTTCGGCGGCTCTTAACATCGAGGTCTTAAGAGTTGATGAGGGTAGAACGAGGCGAGTACTTGTGGAGCAGCGCCTGAATGCAAGGGTGGGGGAAACGGGAGATCACCGAGATAACCCGTTGACCAGCGGTTTCATACGGCACGATTTATACGTGCGGAAATCCAGGAGTGACCCCGTCAGGAATCGAACCAGGTTCTCCTTAGTGGGAGAAGAGTAGTATATCCACCACACCCTCACGGCCCCTCGTGTTTCTTGAAAATTCGATCAGCAGCCACGTTTGATCACACTTGCCAACATAATTCGATTCAGTGGTTACATCTCTGTAACTTAAAGAAAACAAAACGAAATACTAACCTCAAGAACATGCTTTCGTATAATAATGTTGCAACACTTTTTAATAGTCAGCATTAATGAAATTTACTGCAATTTCATAATTAGATTCTAATACATTAACAAATATGCTTTTCGACGTTAAATTTATTTATTTCAATAGATGCACATGATCCCACCAGTTTCAGTTATCGTAATCATATTGCTTGCTTGCTTCCATAATAGTAGCGAATCGTAGCACAACACGAAATATAGGTCGTTGTGACGTACTTACACAACCAGTTGACTTGCAATAAGTAATTGCGATCGGAACAAATTTGTAGCTACCGTAACAATATACAGAGCCAAACATGGTTGTAGCTACTGTAGCAGTGTACAAGGCTGAACATGTTTGTAACTACTGTAAGAGTTTACAGTGCCAAACATGTTTGTAGCTACTGTAACAGTGTACAGTGCCGAACACATTTGTAGCTACTGTAGATGTGTACAGGGCCGAACATGTTTGTAGCTACTGTAGATGTGTACAGTGCCTAACATGTTTGTAGCTACTGTAGAACATGATTGTTTTGTAGCTACTGTAACAGTGTACAGTGCCGAACATGTTTGTAGCTACTGTAGCTGTGTACAGGGCCGAACATGTTAGTAGCCACTGTAGAACATGATTGTTTTGTAGCTACTGTAACAGTGCACAGGGCCGAACATGTTTGTAACTACTGTAAGAGTTTACAGTGCCAAACATGTTTGTAGCTACTGTAATAGTGTACAGTGCCGAACACATTTGTAGCTACTGTAGATGTGTACAGGGCCGAACATGTTTGTAGCTACTGTAGATGTGTACAGTGCCTAACATGTTTGTAGCTACTGTAGAACATGATTGTTTTGTAGCTACTGTAACAGTGTACAGTGCCGAACATGTTTGTAGCTACTGTAGCTGTGTACAGGGCCGAACATGTTAGTAGCCACTGTAGAACATGATTGTTTTGTAGCTACTGTAACAGTGCACAGGGCCGAACATGTTTGTAACTACTGTAAGAGTTTACAGTGCCAAACATGTTTGTAGCTACTGTAATAGTGAACATGGCCGAACATTATTGTATCTACTGTAGCAGTGTACAGGTCCGAACATGTTTGTAGCTACTGTAACAGTGTACATGGCCGAACATGTTTGTAGTTACTGTAGCTGTGTACGGGGCCGAACATGTTTGACCTGAAGTAGTTCTGAGCCCCATGTGACGGTGACCTAAAGACTGTAAGCTGCAAAATAGTAAAAATTATTGGTACCTACTTTATGAATTCAGATATAACGTATTACTGTACGCACAAGTAATGGTTGAAATACAAATGATAGACACAAATATTAAAATTGGATAAGATTATACGTTAGGATACAGCTCAAAACAATTTTTCGTTTTATTAGAATTTCTTAAACGGTTCGTCAGTATTTAAATTTTAACTATTGGAATTCAATTGAAAGACAAAATAGTTAGAAGCTGAACCTCTGCCGCAGATGAAGTAAGTTTTGGATTTAAAAAAAATTACATGTCACACACTCCTGTAACTTCATTTTGTGTAAAAATACATTTTTTAAACTTGTACGAATTCAATTTTGACTTGTTACTGTAAACGAATCTCAAGATTCATCCTAGCCTTGAGAAGACAAGCGATAAATAAGGGACTTTTAGTTTTGTCCAGGGTTCGTCGAAAATTATCGGCGGTGTCATGTAACATTCTTTAATGTCGTGTGCTACAGCTGTTGAAATTCTTATTCTGTCACTAATATCGTCGTAAATACATAATAAGCCCGAGTATTTAAGCGGAAGGCACGCAGCTGCCAGCTGTATCACGTGTAGCATAACATGCAGCAGAAATATTGCCGCTGGACACGATTGTGAACGATAGCGAAACTTTCACACCGCGGATGAATAACAGGTGCTCTAGAGAGGGGGGTAGAGGTACTTTTATATCGACATCGGTGATTGGCGCCTTCAACGCTGTCACAGCCATTCAAGGCTAGAGAAGGATCAGCGGGGGAGGGGGTATAATACTAAAGAAGTGCGGTCGGTCGCTTTCCAAAAGCGTGGCTCGTTCATCCCGCCACACTCCCCCAAGGGAGGTGGGGTTGTCAAAGCCTCTGGGGGTGCGCTACCAGCTACTCCGGGGGACGTAGGCAGGTCCTGGGGGATGAAAGGGGGCTGGCAGACGAATCATCGCCCTGGAATTGTGTCGAACAATGCCGCCATTGTCGGCCGCTAGCCGGGGAGAGAGAACAAAATATAAAAAAGAAAAGGCAACGATCCTGTCCTGTTCGTGTTGATACATGGCCGGCGAGTGCACCCATTCTTCCGGCCTCGCGCCAGACCGCAGCGCACCGAGAGAGACAGAGAGAAAGAGAGAGAGGGAGAGAGGAAGAGAGGGATTAATAATAGCGAGTAGCTGTACGTTGAGATAGCAGCCACAGTCGCAACGCGGCTTGTTCCTGTGCTTTCACCGCCCGCGGAGAAAATATACCCTCTCGACACAACCACGGGGGAAAACCACAAGATCTTTACCCGCAGTTTTTTTTTTTGCCTAGTCCTTCAAGAGCCCACCTGCCTGGATGATAAAATCCTACACAGCATTTTAATAACAACTCTTTTCCCTCCCCTTGTCTTTTTTTTTTTTACAGTTTTCGTAGGGAAAAAAAAACCTTGTTTGTTCGTTCATGAGTTAGCCGTGTCAGACTTGTCCTCACTAGGTCGCGAGTTTGTTTCCTTACGNGGGGGGGGGGTAGTGCGTCGAGTGCTAGTCCTTGCTGCGTACAGTACATCCTTACCCATTTCCATTTATTATCCGGCCCTCTCTTTGTTTATAAAGAATTATTATTTTACATCAATCTACTTTTACAATACCAGCATAAGTATTCTAATGGAAATGTCCAACTTCAATATTTAAAATGTTAGTTTCAATTACTGGAGAACCGGAAAATTCGCGAAATCATTTCAGGACAACTTCGACTTCAATCATATGTATATTTCAGTTTCTGTCTGTATTCGACCACAGTACGTCTGACACTCCCCGGACGACTTTCGACCAATAACGAACCTATGTACAAGCGAAACAAGGACCGAGTGCCGTGCTACCTGGGGTAAGTCTGGAGCAACAGCCAATGGACAAGCAACTTAGGCTCTAGTAGACTACACAAAGGATTGTGGAGTCTAGTTTGTTGCCATATGAATCCGCAGATTTTCCGGCTCTCTATTAATAAANTAGACTACACAAAGGATTGTGGAGTCTAGTTTGTTGCCATATGAATCCGCAGATTTTCCGGCTCTCTATTAATAAAATTTACTTGAGCACTCACTTCGTAGCTGAACCACCGTCGATAGATGCTCTGAAATGAAGTGAAATAGTTGCAGTAAATCCATTACATCATCACAGCAAGCCAATCTTCCTTTAAAGTGTCATTGTGCTGTGTATAGCAGCAACAAGATAATTTCCTTTCAATACCGTATCTCCTCTGTTATGACGCTACATTAATTGATCGAGAAAATGAGTTTGGTCCACGTTATCTTAAAAGTGACACCGTCAGTGGATGGTTTTATGCACAGAAAATAACATTTAACAATTATCTAGCACAGTAGTGATATCTCCTGACATCTGTGTGAATCTCTAACAGGTAACCAACCGTCTTCCGTCACAATAATTTTATTGAAAAATTAATAATTCACGTTTGACGGCACATGGTTGCTCAGAGGACGTGTACAAACGTCGCCGTTGTACTGGAGCAAAGCACGTGACGCTTACCTAGCGCAATCAAGTCACCTCGACGTGAGTTCCTAACAGCCACCGNCATTTACTTGAGCACTCACTTCGTAGCTGAACCACCGTCGATAGATGCTCTGAAATGAAGTGAAATAGTTGCAGTAAATCCATTACATCATCACAGCAAGCCAATCTTCCTTTAAAGTGTCATTGTGCTGTGTATAGCAGCAACCAGATAATTTCCTTTCAATACCGTATCTCCTCTGTTATGACGCTACATTAATTGATCGAGAAAATGAGTTTGGTCCACGTTATCTTAAAAGTGACACCGTCAGTGGATGGTTTTATGCACAGAAAATAACATTTAACAATTATCTAGCACAGTAGTGATATCTCCTGACATCTGTGTGAATCTCTAACAGGTAACCAACCGTCTTCCGTCACAATAATTTTATTGAAAAATTAATAATTCACGTTTGACGGCACATGGTTGCTCAGAGGACGTGTACAAACGTCGCCGTTGTACTGGAGCAAAGCACGTGACGCTTACCTAGCGCAATCAAGTCACCTCGACGTGAGTTCCTAACAGCCACCGCCTTCTCGCCTCCTTGTCATGCACTGACAAAAATAAATACTTTCTGACCACCACAAACTGTTTTGTTGGGAAATCACCATGCCGGTTGTTTTTGTGGTGGCCGCAACATTTTTGTATCGATCACAAAATAAATGTTTAGTGGCCACAAACTATTAGCCGGTGGTAAATGTATTTAATACTTTTACAAGCAAAACCTTTGTACATTTTTCCTTGTAAAATTTGCAAAACATATATTTGCAGTATTACAAATGATAGGCATGTATTTCAACTGGCATTGTAACACATAAATGAGCATAAAAAAAATTTTTTCTTCTGGACAATAAATATGACAAACATATCAGAGAATAGGAAAAAACATTATTTCAAAAAGAATTCACAAAAAAATATTACATCTTGACAGCACAGGGACTAGAATCAACTTCCCTTGCGTTGCGATCTCACACCCTTTACCGAAAGTCCAACTTAACTTTCGTGATTTATAATAAGTTTTGTACTCACTATATAAGTAAATACCTACAAAACATTAGTGGAGAAATTCGGAAGATATCAAGCAAAATACATTTACTTCATTTTAAGGACTCCATGTAAAAATAAAACATTAATATTAATTGAATAATGTTACCTGTTTTTAAAACTTTTGTTTTATTACGATTATTTGAGTTGTTTGATGTGTTATACGTAGGGCCAGTGAGTTTCCGCGCAAAATTCGGAGCACACAGCAGACTTCAATACTATATTTACACCTCAGCTGTTGTTATACCTACATTGGCTGCTGGTGCCGTGTGCGTCTTTGCCACGCCACTCAGGACAAAGTAACTCCGACACTGAAGCTTCGTGATTCGTGAGCAAACGGTTAACTCGGGCCATAACATTGTTTAGCCAATCAAAGAAGCTGGACGACCCTTAAGTGCTTTGGACTGTATCTTGTCTCGAAATATTTTCGCGAAATATCACTGCCTCTACCTATACGTTATTAAAGTTTACAATAACTTACATTTCTTTATGCACGCAGCTACACTTTGCATCAGCCCTAGTTGTTGCACAAATAGCTCTACACGTTTTCATGTTGTGAAGTGTCCGTTATTTTGCTTTATCTCGTGGATATGGGTCAGTAAAGTACAATTTCTTGAAGTCAATTACAGACACGGCTCTTGTAGTTTCAGAAACGAGTAATTTGACAAGAGAAATTTTCTTCTGTTAAAGCATTAGTAAAATTACAAAAAAATCTCAGTAAAAATTACTTATATTTTTACAGTGCGGTAACAAAAAAAAGTTGTGTTCAGCATTAAAAATGTGGCATGGTAATTATCAACCAAATACATTGTAGATGACAAAAATTAATTGTTAAGTGTGTGTCCTTAACCAGCAGACTGCAGCGCCTGCGCCCAGAGGTCGGCACGCGCTGGCCGGCAGCAGGGGGAGACGGTCTGCAGGGGCGAGAGCGCACGTCTGAAGGCAAGCCGAGGTCGCCCCCGAGGAGCCACCCAGCTGACACTGTGCAGAGGAGGAAGCAGTCAATCTCCGGGAGGCAACACGACTAGTCTGCACGCGAGCTGACTCTACCATGTAAGAAAGTTGTAAGCTATTCCTTCAATAAACCGCTAGTACCCCGCACATGCTAGCATTAGTCTTCCGTGTCTGTCAACCGTGTGTCGGTCCACATCCCACCATTCTTGGCAGCTGACCCAAAAATGTGGTTTGTGAAGGTGGAGAGCCAGTTTGCCCCAGCAGGGATCACCTCAGACGAGACAAAGCTCCATTATGTGGCGGGCATTCTTGATTTCAAAATCGTCACCGAGGTATGCGATATTATCACGTGCCCCCCGTCCTCAAAAAAATAAGAAAGTCTAAAAACTGATCTAATCAAACTATTTAGTGCCTCGTAGGAGCAGAAGATGAAGCAGATACTGCAGAACAAGGACATGGGTGACCAGAGACCCTCCCAGTTCTTCCATCACCTTCACATTGTAGCAGGGACCACCATCCTCGACGACCTCCTCCGGTACTTGTGGCTATGCCATCTCCAATCAGCGATGCAGACGATCCTGGCCATGCAGACAAACTCCCTCCTAGACACCCTGGCCGACCAGGCCGATGTCATCGTGAACACCAATACATCGCCGCAGGTGGCAGAAGTAGCCTCCCTCGAAGCCATGGTCGACAGGTTGGCAATGCTCATGACTGCGAAAATTGGGGAAATGGCCACGACTCTGCATCAGGAGATCACAGCAGCCACAGCCTAGGGTGCTCAGCACTATTTTTGCCGCGACCATTCTCCATCAGAGTGAGACCATCTACGCTCTCGCAGCAAGGGTCTGCCTGGGGCCTGCTGGCACCACTACTGCTTTGGGGGAGCAGCATGCAAGTGCACTGTGCCCTGCCCACCCTCCGCAGGAAATGGCCCAGGGGTATGCCAACGGTGGCCAGTGACCACTCTCAGCCCTCCGGTTGCCGCCTGTTCATCATATAACGTCGATCTTAGGTGCCATTCTCAGTAGACACTGGAGCAAACATTTGCATCTTCCTGCATTCGCGATTGCCATGCAGGCGCCCCCAGTCTAGCTACACTCTGGTTGCTGTTAAGGGCTCGCCGATTGCAACCTATGGCTCAATCACCTTAACGCTGAACTTTGTACTCGCGTGGGATTTAGTCTGGTGCTTCATGGAGGCTAAAGTCACCAAACCCATCCTCAGTGCTAACTTCCTTCGCCACTATGGCCTCTTAGTCGATTTGCGGAACTGGTGCCTGGTGGACTGTAGCACATCGCTTACTGCCACCAGTGATTAAGTTATTACTGTCATCAGTAAAATCAGGACATTCGCCCAACCATTGAAATACCCCAATTCGCTCGTCAAATTCACCATCCTCACCCACTCATCAGGTGCCACCAACCTGTCTGGCATGACATCCTCCACCACATCAATGCCACCATTGAGCACCCCATGCATGGTAGGCCATGCTGCTTGGTTCCATATCGGCTGTATTTTGCCAAGGATTCCAAGGCGATTCTCAAACTAGGCATGGCACGACCTTCCAGCAGCCCCTAGGCATCACCTCTCCACATGGTGCCTAATAAAGGAATATAATGGCGGCCCTGTGGGGAATACAGGGCGCTCAATGTCCGCACGAAAACAGACAGGTACTCAATACAGCGTATTCAGGACTTCTCACATACCCTGTATGGCAAAACCATTTTTTCCACTATCGACCTGGTCCTAGCATACAGCCAAATCGCAATCGCTCCCCAGCACATGTACGAAACTGCTATCACAACTCCTTTCATGCTAATCAAGTTCCAGTTATTGTCCTTGGGTGTGCAGAATGCATACCTTCCAGAGATTTATGAATGAGGTTCTTTGGGGCCTCGATTTTTGCATGTCATCTGGATGACATATTAACAGCTTCCTGTGATGATGTGGAGCACAAACGACATCTAGACGAGTTCTTTGCAGGCCTGGTGGCTTATGGAATCCTCATCGACCCAGCCAAGTGCATATTTGGTGAGTAATGGGCCACGTTTCTCGGGCACAGTATTTCAGTGGAATGATGAATCCCAGCCCCTACCAGATAAATTGGACACCATACTCAATTTTCCAAAACCACAGCAGCGAAGCAGTTAAGCCAATTCACCAGAATACCTAATTTTTCATACATAAGGCCACTCAAGTCCAGACTCCCCTGTACAAGCTTCTGAGGGGCGACATCAAGGGTTAATCCCCACTGGTGGGGATACTGGAGAGTGAAAAGTTCTTTGAGGTGTGTAAGACTAGTTTCATTTCAGCTGTCCTACTGGTTCATTCTGTCCCAGAGGCCCTGCTGGCTGCCATGACCAATGCTTCCGATTTTGCAGTCGGGGCAGCACTACAGCAGTAGGTTCAGGGAGCCTGGCAACAATTAGCATCAACACATCAGTGAAACTGGTCACGCGCTGGTTTAGTTGGACTGCCGATATTGGGCACATGTCTGTCTCCCTTGTCAACAGGCGAAAATTTCCGAGCATTTCCCCCTGCTGGTGGAGTCGTTCCTTCTGCCATCAGCTTGGTTAGACCATGTGCACCTCGACCTGGTCGGGCCCTTGCCATCATGCCAAGGCTTCCGCTACTGCCTCACCATGATTGACACTGTCACCTGCTGGCCGGAGGCAGTGCCGGTGGAGAATGTAGAGGTGGCCACAGTGGCGAGATAGTTCTATGCCCCACATCTGTGGCCCATTTCAGCATGCTGCTATGGGCCGCCAGTTCAAGTCGTCTCTTTACAAGGACCTGGCCAACTTGACGGGCATGCCCCACCTTCGGACCACAGCCTATCATCCATACTCCAATGGCATGGTGGAGCGGTTGCACCGCCAGCTGAAGGCGGCTGTTTGCTGCCATGCTATCGAACGTTGGGTGGACGTCCTGTCCACAATCATCCTAGGCATCAGGGCTAACTGGCAGGATGACCTCCGCACCTCTGCAGCCTACATTGTTTTTGGACATCCACTGCGCCTGCCTGGGAAGTTTCTTGGCACCCACCTGGATTCCTGGTACATCGATGCTCTCTGACCCATCACGGACCTCCACATGTACTTCCAGGACCTCCGGCTGGTCAGCGGTTACTCCATGGTGAACCATGCCGGTTCGTTTTCAATGACCTCCAGGCTGCCATTGAGGTTTTTGCCCGCTGCGAGGTGTCTCACTGATTTCTCTACCTGCTGTACAAAGGTCCTTTTCCCAGCCCTCTATCGCATGCCGAAGATAGCGACCCTCCAGATACATGCCCGGCATGTCACCATCACCATTGATCGCACAACGGCCGGCGGACAAGCTGCCGGCCGACCCAGCTGGGCCCCAGACGGTAGCAGTACCAGCGTCTCCACATCTCCAGGACTCCACGGTGTCGCCGCTCTGGTCGACACTTGAGGGTGGTTTCACGTGATNGTGGTTTCACGTGATATGGGCATATCACTTGGTGGGGGGGGGCACGCCACCAACCCAACCACCAACAGGCAGCGCCTGCCACACAGATTTCGCCATGTGCTGGCCCAGAGGCCAGCAGAAAGTGGACACGGCCTGCAGGGGCAAGTACGCACAGCTGCAGGCATGCCAAGGGTACCACAGACCAGGGAGCAGTCACTCTCTGGGTGTCAATGCTATTGTCGTGCTATGCGAGCTTACATGGTACATGTAAGAGAGTAGCAAGCTTTTCCTTCAATACACCACTCGCACCCCGCACATACTAGTATTAGTATTTTTATTTCTGCAGCTTGCAGTCACGTATTTTATTAGTCCCCCTCCCTCAGCAGACCTGTAAGACTACAGCCCTAATACCAAGGTTGGAAATTGACATTGAAATAAAATATTATTTGAGAATAAATGCAGTTTTAGACTATCATTGCAGTCTGAGCTGTGAACAGCCTGAAGAACCCCGAGTGAAAGCTTTCCTCACTATAATTTTATCAAACTGGGGCGGAACTTGAGTGATATAAAGCCAACTCACTTGCCAAGGTTCTTTGCTGTAAATAACAATAAAAAACATTATGTAAACCACGATGCTGGACATAAATCAGAACATACAATATGGAAATATCTTCACACATAGTCATAATTGTTCTGAATGTACACACAGGAAAAATTAATTTGCAGGGAAATGATTACAAATGAGTTTGATACTCGTATAGGGCAGCAAAAATCAGTTTCCTGGGTATTTATGTATATATTTTACAATATTTTGGATGGTATCAACAAATATAATTATTGCTTTCCTCATATGAACCAAACGTTAGTTCCCACAAAAAATATTTTTTTACCTCGGGACGTGTTTCCAGTAAGAAATTATTTATAAGTTAGAAAAAACACAATCTTTCAATAAATGGAGGTTGTGAAAACGAAATTAAGGGCTGCGGTATTTCATGGGTTCTTTGTCCTCAATTCAAGGTATAAAAAATGTATTTGTCTCAGTTCTGGTTTACATTTCGAATCTCCTGATGGTCTGCACATATCACCAGTTCTATACACACGGGAAAGAGCAATTTAATGTGCAGGCATGAAAAACCGGTAGTGTATACATCATCAGCTTCAAGTTAGTAGGCATAAACAGCACCCTTTACAATAGGCATACAATCTCGTTATCTACGAACATTTTTTTAGATATGGAAAAATAATTGTCGTTTGTGATAAGATTTGTTGTGAGCAAACTTCTTTGTATTTATTTTCTTTTTTTGTCACTGAACGCTTGTTCTGCAAAACTTTGATGTGGGGGAATGCATTTCTAAGTTAGTAATATTGTTATACAACTGCAAAAACAAACCGTCGTATTCACATAACTCACTATCATTAAATGAAAGTAATAACAGTACAATGGAGTATTGGTGTGGATTGTTCCTTTCGAAGGGGCGTGTTTATCCGCGTACAGAGGTCGTTTGTTCTGCGTGATGCACCCATGTACAGTATGAACATGTTTCCTTTTAGCAAATTTATTTTATTTCTTACGTATTTTATTTTCTATTATATGCATTTATCTTTAATTTGTTATCATTATGTTCATCGTATACACACTTTCATTGGTCGATATGTTTACTGTAAATTAGAAGAGGATGTTAAATATCTATACTAATATTATAAATGCGAAAGTATGTTTGTTTGTTTGTTTCTACTTCTTTCACGTCGCAACGGAGTAACAGATCAGCGTGATTTTTTTGCACAGAGATAGTTGGAGAGCCGTGAAGTGACATAGGCTACTTTTTATCCCGAGAAAATATCTCATTCCCTCGGAGTAATTATTATTGGAAAATAAAAAAGTACATAAACGGAATAACAATGCAACGTCAACAATGCAACGTCGCAACAGAGCAACAGATCGACGTAAATTCTTGCACAGAAATAGTTAGAGGGCTGAAATGTGATATCGGCTACATTTTATCGTGAGAAAATATATCAAAAAATTTACTCAATATGTAATTTCCTTCAATCATTCTATGTTAAACGACATACCAATTGTAGTTTAAAAATTTACAATAAATTGCGTTTAAATAGTTTCAATTGACTGCATTTGCTTTTGGTTTCCTTTGATTCGCTTTTCGTTTTGGTTTCGTTGTTTAGGAATACTCGAATATTATTCAATTTATTAGACTGGATTCACCTTTGTTATTGATTTGCATTTTGAATTGGATTTGTTGGTTTGTCATTTGTTTTTTTTTTTTTCCTTTTCGACTTTTTTTTGTTTAGTTTTTCATAGTCTGTTAAATAAATAATGTCTCGCAAACGAAAATCAAGTTTTTCAAGAGCATCATGTCAAGCACAAGCGAAAAGATTTACTCGATTGCAAGAGTCTTCAGAAGATGCCGAACTGAGAAGACAAGAGCAAGCACAGCGACAAGCTGCTTTGAGAGCCGCTGAATTGCCTGCTCAGAATCAGGAAAGGCTCGAAGAACATACCGCACGCCAGGAACATCTCAGGATATTAGAGACTCCTGCCGATACTCAACTCCGTCGAGATGAACAGGCAGAGCGTCAAGCCGCTTTGAGAGCCTCAGAAATGCGTGAACAAACGCAGCTGCAGTTAGATGAACAGGCTGAGCGTCAGGCCCTATTAAGAGCCTCCGAAACGCCTGTTCAGACCCAACTACGACTGGAAGAACAAGCAGAATGACAGGCTACTTTAAGGGTATCCGAAACACCTGAACAGTCACAGACGAGAAGAATCGCAAACGCAGAACTCCATGCGGAACCTCGACGAGCTTTTCAAAGAAACACTTGGTCTGTATTTAATGACGCGGCATTTCATTACAATCACCTAAATTGATTATAAGAATCACAGGCTTATTGTTATAGGACTCATGGACAAGTCGTGTCGGTTTTGTAGCGCTTTGAAATGGAAAGATGAGACCGCCGGGATGTGCTGTTCCAGCGGAAAAGTTTCCCTTCCTTTACTTGGTGAGCCAGAAGAGCCTCTGAATACTCTCTTTATGAATTACATTGATGAATCACGGCGCTTTTTAAATAGGATCAGAAAGTACAACTCATGTTTCCAAATTACATCTTTTGGAGTTGACAGAGAGATAATAATGACCAGATTTTTGCCAACGTTTACTGTTGAAGGGCAAGTTTATAATAGAATTGGTGCCCTTTTTCCAGCTGTCAATGAACAGCATACATTCTTGCAGGTACATTTCATTTGTAACGAAGAAATTGAAACAAACTACTGCTGCCAATTTATTCAAGGAGTTGAAAGAGACATGTTGTTGAAAATTCAAAGAATGTAGCATGAACAAAACATTTTGATAAACACATTTAAAATCGCTTAAGAGAACCTGTTTCAAGAGGATTTTAAGGTAGTCATCCATGCTGGTCGGACTCCACGTGGAGAGCATGAGAGGAGCTACAATGCACCTTTAATTAATGAAATCGCTGCAGTGGTGAGCGGCGACCAGTTCTCATCACGACACATTGTCCTGCGAGCACATGACAATACGTTGACACAGGTAGCCGACACTCATAAGTTTTATGACGTCCTGCAATATCCGTTGATTTACAGCTAGGGACAAGAGGAATATCATTTTGGAATTCCACTCATTAATCCTATAACAAAACCGCCTGTTTCGAACAAAAATGTTTCGTGTTATGGATTTTTATGCGTCTGACACGATGTTGCGAGAGAATGATTTCATCCTCTCCGAACGGTGAAGACAACTTTTTCATCAATTTCTGGTTGACATGTATATTAAGTAGAAAGCGAACGCCTACTCTACATATCTTTAAATAAAAATAAAGTAACGAGTTGAGAATTAATACATCTGCAAAATGCTATTAATAGCGATGCTAATATTCCTAAGTCACCCCAGTGATTTAGGTAAAATGGTAACTATTCCGTCTTCATTCGTCAACAGCATCCACTACCTGCACGAATACACCCAGGATGCGTTCGCCTCTGTACGGAGTTACGGTAGACCCGATCTTTTCGTCACATTCACTTGCAATTCCTCATGGAAGGAAATTACGGAGGAGCTAATGCCCGAACGAAAAAGCTACTGACAGACACGATTTAGTTGCCAGAGTCTTTCGTTTAAAAGTACAAAATATAGTTGATGTTATTACCAAAGGCAAAATATTCAGAGACGTACAGTGCTACATGTATTACATTGAGTGGCAAAAACGAGGTTTGCCACATGTGCACATCCTAATATGGTTCAACGAGAAGCTACGCCCCAACCCAATAGACGACTTAATAAGCGCTGAGATTCCATCCAGCACAAGATAAAGATTTGTACGACACCACAGTCCGAAACATGGTTCATGGTCCATGTGGCGTGCATAACCCAGCATCGCCTTACATGAAAGGTGGGAAATGTACAAAATATATCCACGAATGCTACTAAAAGAAACAGTGCACAATGACAAAGGCTAACCGTTATACAGACGCAGAGCACCAGAAGATGGTGGTAGAAAAGTCACTGTCAAGATTCTCAGCGGGGCGTTCGTAACCTTAGACAATTGCTGGGTTGTGCCATATTCGCCCATTATATGTATAATGTTTAGTTCTCACATTAAAGTGGAAGCTTGCAACTCTGTCCACGCTATTAAATATATATGCAAGTATATAAATAAAGGAAATGATCAAGCTATATTCAATCTCAGAAATGAAGGTGGGGTGCAGTCCATTAATGAAGTCCAGACCTTTCAAGCAGAGCGTTATGTCAGTAGCAACGAGGCAGCGTGGCGGCTCCTTGGTTTCCCCTTACATGAGAGACATCCAACTGTTACTCGTCTTGTCGTGCACTTGAAAAACGAGGAGCGCGTGTACTTTAATGAGAACAAGTTAAATGAAAGTGTCTTATCACCACCCAAGACCACACTAACGGCCTTTTTCCAGCTTTGTCAGACCGATTCTTTCGCAAAAACTTTGTTGTATGCCGAAGTCCTCCGTTACTACACTTGGAATNTTTTTTCCAGCTTTGTCAGACCGATGCTTTCGCAAAAACTTTGTTGTATGCCGAAGTCCTCCGTTACTACACTTGGAATACTTCAAGAAAGAAGTGGAAACGCCGCATTTAAGGCACCCCTGTTGAAAATTGGCCTGGAGTTAAATCATCAGACGCCCTCGGCCGTGTGCACTCCATCCATGAAACAAATTTTGAATGTTTCTGTTTGCGTATTCTGCTGCACCACGTCCAGGGTCCGACAAGCCATAGAAACCTTAAAGTTGCCAATGGTCAGGAATGCGCAAAGTATAGAGAGTCATGTTAAGCTCTGCGTCTGTTAGAGAATGATAATCATTGGGACGAAACCATGGAGGAAGCCATGAAGTGCCGGTCACCAGCCAAAATCAGGGAACTATATGCAACCCTCAAATCAACTTGCGGCCTCAGAAATCCCCAACAGTTGTGGGATAAGTACAATGAGTACATGGCGGAAGACATTTTGTAACGGCTACAGCAGACATACGTGGACATACGTGGCATTTAATGAATACATTTGTAACGAAGCCCTTGCAAAAATTGAAGATAAAATAATGGCAATTGTGGGGAAAAAGTTAAACGATTTCTGAATGATTAACCCTCCATGATCAGACGTCAGTGACTTAAGTGACGAAATTGTTTGAGAGTTAAACTATGATGTCTCAGCGTTGCAGCAGCAAGTGACTGAAATGGTACCCCGGTTATTACCGGAATAAAGACACGTGTTTGACCGAGTGTTACGTCAAGTGGAGTCAGGGAATGGTGCGCTCTTCTTTCTAGATGCCCCTAGTGGAAGGGGAAAACATTTTTGTTAAATTTATTTCTGGCCGTACCGCGCATTCTGTGTTAAAGTTGCCACTGAATTTTAATCAGGAAGAGTCACCCATCTGCAATTTTAGAAAAAATAGCGCTCGCTGATGCGTCAATGTAAGTTGTTAGTGTGGGACGAAAGCACAATGTCACACAAAATAGCGATAGAGGCCCTAAACCAAACTCTACAGGAAATACGGAATAATATAGACATTATGGGAGGAATGGTTGTATTACTGGTTGGTGACTTCTGCCAAACTCTACCGGTGATTCAGAGGGGCACACCTGCAGATGAAATCAAAGCCTGTCTCAAGTCGTCAAGTTTATGGGCACATGTCAAAAAATTCAACTTGACGACAAATATGAGAGTGCATTTCTACAATGACGTTGATACAGGACATTATGCTGATACACTATTGAAATTTGGAGATGGGTGGTTAGAAACATATGCCGAGGGCTGTGTGCCACTAACGGGGGATTTAGTAATTCGGTGCAGATTGATACGGAACTGATTGCTAGCGTTTACCCAGATTTACAACGAAATATAAATGACGACCAGTGGCTATGTAAAAGAGCGATTATAGCACCAATAAATGACATCGTTAATAAAATGAATACTAAAATTTTGAAAGAGGTACAAGGAGAAACAACGGAGTATTTGTCAGTAGACGCAGTCATGGACACAGAACAGAGCACTTCATATTCTGTAGAGTTCCTGATTTATCTAGAGTTGTCAGGTGTGGCCTCACATAAGCTCCAATTAAAATTAGGCGTTCCGGTCATGCTTATGCGATATCTAGATGCACCGCGATTATGTTTCGGGACGAGGCTTCGCGTCACACAACTTGGGCGGAACATAATTGGTGCCACTATTCTGACAGGAGTAGGAAAGTGCGAGAACGTAATCATCCCCAGGGATCCTTACAATCCCCACAGACCTCCCGTTCCAATTCAAAAGGTTGCAATTCCCTCTCAAGCTTGGTTTTGCTATTACAATAAAAAAAAGCGCAAGGGCCAACATTACAGGTAGCAGGGGTGCACTTGTAAAATCCGTGAATGTTCGCGTGTGCCCAATGCCCAAAATCTCCACATTTTAGCGCCAGATGGAAAGACTTACAACATCGTGTACAGTAGCGTCCTAAAATAGTGCTCTGTTGTGTGTTTATGATCGGTGTCTATCTACTAACAAATACCATTATTTCTCCCTATAAGCTTGTTTCTATAACCACGCGAGCGAAGCCGCGGGTAAAAGCTATATATATATATATATATGTGTGTGTGTGTGTGTGTGTCTGTAATTTAGTTGCCGGTTATATACAGACAATTTCGTTTATAATAATTTTGATCGTCTAATTCTTGGTAATATTTTTGTTAACATAAATTGAGAAATCTCAATTTACATTCAAACAAAGATTTCAATACTGAGATTAAATATAGTCATATAACTCTTTACATTTTCTGTGAATTACCTCACGATCAGTTTTACGGTATTTTCTTCCCAAAATTCTGTCAATAATTTGCTACATTCCAACAGTAATCATTAAGATTCTGTGTTCGAATTCATGTTGAGGTACCTACAGAAATATTGGCTTTTTAGAATGCAAAGAAATCAACATCTCCGCTTGAGAAAGCAAATACTGAAATATTGAGGACCTGATGAAAAAAAACTGATAACAGTGTAATCTAGAATACTATCTGCTTTTTTTTTTTGGGAAAATTAATTTAGCTACTGAAAATCATAATGTGTTTCATTTAAATATCTGAAGATGTAAGTTTCTGGTATGAACAATATATATGAACTTACTGTACGTCAGCGGCCATACATATGGACATAAAACGAACGCTTCTTCTTTGTTCATATATTTTAGTTCTGATTTCTGAAGTGTAGACTAATAAACTAAGTAAATGGGAAATAAACTTGCAAAGGAAACTCAGACGATGAAGTGGATGATGGTAGATCAAAAGTTCCACCGACGAGTTAATATGTAGATACTTAAGGAAAGGGAGAGAATCATAACTTTCTGAAGACGTAAACTTTGACGTCACCACGTGTCACCACAATTAGCATGATAATTCCTTCCAGTGACGCAGAAAACAATTTAGCAGATGTGCTCGACGCAGACGGAAGTTGCCGTCAGTATAAACTTCGGCAATACTCGTTTGAAAGAGACCCAGCGAGTGTTTATAGACTTCTGCCAGAAGACGTATGGTAGGGAAGACACGAAGAATCGGTTGCCCACTAATAAGCTTTTGGCAAAAAGTTAGGAAACCTTAAACTGTGAACTAAAAGAAAAGCACAATCACTTTACCTGTAAATATATTCAGATATGGAAATAAAATGACGTTTCGAATGATATTTATTTTCAGCAACTGCTTTCCTTTAATTTTTTGTCACAAAACGAGCGTAGTGCAAACATAACTACGTATGGAAACCATTTTTTCAATTAGTTTGTTGACATAAAGTTCCGGAAACAAACCCGGTATTAAGGGGATTTTTTCCCAGTAAATAGCTGAGAAGATTGAGAGAGAAATATTGAGTGAAACAATTTATTATTATATAAAATGACATCAATCTCGGTTTTCATTGAAAAATCCATTTTGATTTAGGCATGTTTCACTTAGAAATTCGGTTATATGAAATGCGAATTCCTAAATTAAATACGGTGCTATTTCTAAAGAGTTTCAACAAACTGGAAAAGTAACGCTAGTTAATTTATAGAATTGAAACATGGGTTCATAGTGTGGCAAGGATCGGTGCACCTGTTCAACATTGCCAAAGAGAAAAAGGAAATAATTATGTAGAACACCAAGTTAATAAAATTTATTAAATATCATATGTATATACAGAATGGTCCTGAACTGCAGGTACAAACAAAGTGATATATACCGTTTGTGCAACGAAGATCTAAGAAAAATAATTATTTCAAGATATGTTCATTTCTTTTCAATTATTAACTGTCACGAAAATTCTTTAAACTCTACTGTAGTGAATATACATAAATCAACTGATGGAGAAAATAGTCAAGAAGATTTAAAGAAAATGAATGAAGACATTGATAGAGAATCAGGAAACAAACTAGGAAACATTGAGCAAGAAGAATACGGTGAACAAATTTTGGAAGAAAATCTAAACATTGAACAAAATTCAGAAGAAAATCAAGTAGAG
The DNA here is from genome assembly GCA_002778355.1 of Clitarchus hookeri. NCBI lineage: Eukaryota > Metazoa > Arthropoda > Insecta > Phasmatodea > Phasmatidae > Clitarchus > Clitarchus hookeri. The sequence goes on from NQII01001008.1 coordinate 231,252, forward strand.
GATTATCTTTGTAAGGAATATGAACTTGGCAGAGGTAAAAGAACAAGAAAAATATCTACAAAGTTAAATTTTTATATTTTGATTAAAAAATAATGGATATGCTATGTTGACTTATCAAGAAAACAATTATTTTTGTCCGGACAAAGAAAATGGCGAACAGCAATGAATTAAGAAAAATAAATCTTTATATAAAAATGGTACTCGTGAGTTGATAGAAAAAGACAAAGCAAACGGAAAGGAGATACTAAGTAATCGGTAGATATTAAAGATCAAAGATGGAGAATCAAAAGAGGGTATGCAATTAATGTATTTCATGTGAAAACAGGTTTCTATATGGTTTGCTAGAAGAGGAAAATTTTATTAAAATTCCAGAATGTTATAATGCACCAGGTAAAAAGTTAAAATTCAAGGAGGCAAGCGCCTTGCGGATGGAATAAAATACTAACCAATTTCTTAAAAATTAAAGGACTCAGGCAAACAAATATTGAGTGATGAATTTTTGTTAATAGCGAAAAATCTTTAATATTATGTATGTATGTTAATGAAAACGAAGTCGTTGATTTATTAAAATGTTTGAGTGAGGAATTAGAATTTACCATTGTTAAAAAACCGAAAATATATGTAGTTACTGAACTACACTTCGATCATAACAATTTAAAAATTGCCCAATTTAATTACATCCAACAACTTCTAGCAAAAACCAATATGGAAGAAGTGAAAGAAGTTCCTACACCTAGTGCATCAAAAGAAAAAAAAGGAAAATTCTAGACTTGATAATAAATTTCCATATCGTGAAACAGTAAGTTCGTTATTATAAATATACACCAAAACTCGACCAGATATAGGGTACTTACTGAATTATAATATGAGCAGAAATCTTGTAAACCCAACACTACAAAAGAATGGTAATTTTAAAAGAACCCTAAATACTTACAAAGAACAGCTTCAATTGGTATCACGTTTCATGAAGACAGTTCAGAAGAACTAATAGCCTACTGCTATTCCGATTATGCTGGAGACGAAGAAACCCGTAGAAGTACATCATTTTATGTAATTTTTTACGCAAATGGTCCAGTGAACTTGACGTCAATAAAACAACCTATTATAGTTACGAGTTGAACAGAAACTGCTCAAAATAATTAATGTACATGAAAAAAAACCTGGTGGAAGAACTTTCTAAAAATTATGTACAATGTCAACTAAATATTGATAAAATGAGCACCATTGAAGTCATTAAAAAAGAATAATGAACAAAAGGAGTAACCAAATAGATGTGCGCTTTCACTACGTCAGAGAATATTCCGAAGGATTGATGGAGATTTTTTAGCTTGAAATCAGCTGGCCGTCGTACTGACCAAAGCTCTTGGTACTACCGAAGTCCGCCATAAAAAATAATCATTCGTTTCTAATAAACAAGAGATAAAAAAGTACAAATTAAGGTTACTATAATTTTAAACAAAATAATAACAAATAAGAGGGTGCGTTGAAAGGAAATAGTTATTAATATTTTAACAATGTTATTCTATGGCTGGTTTATCTTTTGTTTTAACAACAACCAATGTTAAAAAGTGTGTGTGTTATACTTGTTTATTAAAAACCCAACTTATTTAAAAAGTTTATTTTCATTTGAAAACAATATACATCCAATTAAAATTATAAAAAAGGGGGGGGGGATTTCAAAGGAAACCGCTGACCTGAGAGCACTACACCAAAGCATACATATTTGTTAATCTTAAAATGGTAGGAATCAGTCTCTGAAAAAGTATAGATCAACATACACGGTAACATATTTTTGAACATCAATTAAGTACAATAATATCACACCCAATTTTACTGATTTTATGGGGATTTCATTACCAAACAAAAATGCACGCAAATAACTGCTTCGTTCACATAAACGCTATACCATAATTTGCTGTACAATATCACGTAGTTTCTTATTTATGCTAATAAAATCATTTCCCAACTTATTCCTATTAAAGGTACGTACCTCCCTCAATAATTACTTTCGGCTGTAAGTTGTATTAGATGTTTCTTCCCATTTTGCGCAAATAATCTCATCACGGCGTTCGTACCATTTGGTCTGAAACAACCTGTGTTTGACAAGCGTACTGGTATTGTCCACACTTGTTGATAAGGACACGCATTATAACCTCTGCCGTTAACTGATAGAAACTGGTGCTTACTTTTCTTGGCAATGTGATTAATTTTGTTATTACAAAGTGACGAGAATGAAGAATGGAACCGACGTTTACCCCATTTGTCTGCAAATCTATAAGAGCTTCGTTATCTAAAAATAGTTGATTCTTCCTAGTCAGATAGTGAGCAGCTTTGTAGCCTTCCGATTGATTACGCCGTTCTTAATTGGCTTCGAAGGCTGAGTGAGATGCTCGGCTAGTGCCAGAGGCCTCGGTCCTGCTGTGGCCCCACTCTACTGAAGGGACAATTCTCTCTTTGCACGCCCCTAACGTTTTAACACATGCATAAATGTACTTCAACCATGTTGACCATTTTGACCAACATTAAGCCAAACTTACTTTCGCTTAAATTCAGTCCACTGAGCTGCAGTACACATTTATTTCCTCTTCACTCTGAACATACGCGCCGATGGACACAACTGCAAAATTAATTGACGGCTCTTTTTTCTGTCGGTTTATTCTTTTTGTGATCTCTGTTTCTAAGCAGCGTGTTGATTGTCCAGCCACAAAGAAACCACTGCAGAAACGTCTTTGTTTACAAAGGCAAGTGTTGAATAAACCACGAAATAATGTACGTTACTCGCACAATGGAATACGTGCACCTCACTGTAAAGAAACAAACATTTCGATACTCCACACTGGCTCTGCGTCTCTCGAACAACACAAACGAGGATTAATGAATGGATAACACCCACAGTGATGGGAGAGTGTTGCGTTGTAACCATAGCAACAACATATCCCGCGAGGTGAATGTGCTAGTCTTCCCTCCGTAGAGCGAGGAGCTGCAGAGAAGAGTAGCACATCAAGTCAGAACTACTGAGGATCTTCGACAAAATACTTAGTNCTAAAGAAACAAACATTTCGATACTCCACACTGGCTCTGCGTCTCTCGAACAACACAAACGAGGATTAATGAATGGATAACACCCACAGTGATGGGAGAGTGTTGCGTTGTAACCATAGCAACAACATATTCCGCGAGTTGAATGTGCTAGGCTTCCATCCGTAGAGCGAGGAGCTGCAGAGAAGAGTAGCACATCAAGTCAGAACTACTGAGGATCTTCGACAAAATACTTAGTGCGACCACAAATTGTCTCCCAGCTTCCCTAGCATCTCTGCTAGTCTACAGATGGTACGGCCAGCCTTCTCCAACTTCCTCCCCCTCCCCTACAAGATATCGGATTTATAAATGGGCCGACTGGGCCCAGGCTCATGGCGGCAAATTGAAGTTTAGATTGACGAAGGTTGAAGGGGGTGGGGGGGGGGTGCACAAGTTTCGAGCATTCGTTATACAGAGAGCTGATTGCATTTGTTTACACATCTGAACAGCTGTAGAGGAATATGGCAAACGTTACTAGGCAGCTGGCTGTTCTTAAATGTAAATAGTTAAACCTATACTCTGCAAACCAGGTGACGAGTTCTTTAACACTGCACAAAATTTGTATTGAACCGGCCTTGGGGCCGATTCAAGAGTTCGCCGCTTACATCGCGAGTTCAGAAAACAGTTTAATTTAGAGTCTGGAAGTTGCCTTCTCCCAATTCATAAACATTCGCAAACCTTTTCGAAGTCCAGCAGCACCATGATCCTATTATCATCAAGTATATTGATAGTTTGAAACTGGCACGTCTCTGTTTTAAACGCACCATAGACGGAACACTATCTAAATCATGGCGTAGAGACTTGTGACTAGCGCAGCTTGTACTGTATATTCAGCGCCTCTGGCGGCCATCGAGACTGACATTATTTTCGACTAGTTAATATTTAATTATTTATCATGACTGTAATATGTGTTCTAGTATGGAATCGTAATATAATTATTATTGCGTGTTTTTTCACTGTTTTATAATTGTATTCAGGTCTACTACAGTACTGTCCGGATTTCTTGTATTAATTATTTTAAAGCTCAGAATTGTACCGCAGAATCATGCCCATGCACTACGAACTTTATTCGTGTTTCGATCCATGCGCTGAGTTAGTATAAGTATTCGTGCTTTTGACAGTAGCTTCGTACAGACTTCTCCAGCCAACATAAGTTACTCTATTCGTCATCCTTTGTATGTGGAAATGTCTCGTCGTGCTGCAGAACTCGTAATATTTCCGTTCAGACGCCATTTAGTTTTCATGTTACATGTATAGTGTAATTACTTTTGAGTTAAAGTGCTCTAGCACGTCGCTGCATGCCCTGGCCAACTGGTATTTGATTGTTGTCTTTCTAAAGAAGTTTCCGCACTGAAAGAAAAATATTGTTGTAGGAGCCATAATTCTGTAGCCGTTTTCTTCTAAGAATGTTAAAATATGGACAACAGTCTGTTTGGTTGTGGTTATCCTACGAATATTGTTAACGGTATATGGTAACGCCAACAGAACATATTGTAAAATGTCAGTGCGTCACAAATCAGTGACGTCATTACTTTCGACAGAATAGAATGTTGCGATTACCAACGTGTAGGGTTCTGACTACATTCCAGTATGGTATTCCCTATACAATTCTGCTCTGATGCCGCTACGGAGATGATTGTGCACCCAGCAGTAACATATGGTAGTGCAAAAAGTCTGATCTGTTGCCTTAACTGAGCAGCATGGTGGCCCCAGCAGAAGAGTATGGCACCCCTGACTATCTGCTTTGTTGCCTTACTGGGCGTCATGGTAGCCCTAACCGTCTTGTGCGGTCTATTGTAATTCCCTCGTCGGTTCATACGATGCGCTGCTATCCCTACTTATTTTTCAGAACATGAAAAATGCCTTTTGGAAGCAGGCAACCTCGCACTGTGGGACCTAGTGTTGATAGACGGACGCCTTAAACCACTCGGATATTATATGTGTTATAATATTCAGGTTTGTAAATGTATTTGTTTCGTCATATCCTGAGTGGGTGGATACCAGGAAGTGGGTCGTGAGGATTATTAAGGACGAACAATCCAACCACCACTTAAGAATGCTTAACGTTTTAATTCATGACTTAATTTCTTCATTACACGATTACACAAATTCCTAATGTTTTATTTTAACTGATTATCCATGAATTACGAACGAAGGAATACTCCGCCAAGAGACAAGTCAGAACAGTTATTACATTATGCTGACTTGTTTCTAGACCGTCATCTCACATCCACGCCAAACCCCGACGTGGCGTGTCCTTTGTCTATAGTCGGTTCACGACTGGAAGAAACTTTCGAAAATCAACCTATAAAAAAACACCCTAGCCGTAAGCGGCATGCATATAACATTACAAACAGCGACGAGAGCGGATACAGTTATGCCGTTAGGTTGCCAGCACAAATAGATGAAATAGTTCCAAAGTTTTAACGTAATTGTTAATTTATCGCCTACAAATGGGTGTCCAAAATACTTGTATCTTATTATGCCAATTATTAATGACGTGTTGCTAACGTATTTAGATTTCAAAGTTTCTTGCATAGTCACATGGATAAGCTCAAGGTGAAAGTAACGCGACCATTTGTTTACTAACCTTCGTTCCTTGTGTTGTTGGCGGGGTGTGGTTTACACACGTGCCAGAGAATTTGTGCGATTATCTTGTTTCACCTATAATAATTCATTTATTTGTCTTGTTTTACTAATATCCGCTTTTTATTATTTGGTTTTTAATAACGCATGATTTTAATATGTGCTCACTTTCTCGTTGTACTGATTCCTTTGGTTTTTATGTGTTTCGTGCACGTGTCTTTCCTTTGCCACTCTATTCTAACGTTGCAGTATTTGCACATAAGAATTGTTTGCACATTGTCGAAGACGTAGAATCCTTCACTCGCAAACTCTGCCGTCATGTCGAAAACCGTCACAACAATTTTTAAATAACGTTTTACAATTGCGCGAAACATCCGACTCAGTCTACCACCACGCCATTTTAACGTCTGTAGCAATTTCGATCAATACTGATGATCTTGCCTTCGATGTACGGGAATTTATCGAAAGTCACTAACAATCGATTGTAAATAGACAACAACTATCGATTCATCAAAATACTCGCATTTTGGGTTTAAAGAATGAAATGTTTTTTCGCTGGAATAGCATATTCTTTTGTGTGAAATTCTCAAGATTAAAAACTTTACGCTTGTGGAATATCCATTAATAATATATACACGACTTTTATAATGGGTACCCGCATGTACGAACACATGTACACACACAGTGTATTGTAAACATTGCCATGTGATTGCCACATGGCAATCACATGGCAATGTTTGTTTACCTTTGGCGGAAGGATACGAAATTGGCTTGAAAGTAGATCTTTAGGAGGGCTCCAAGATGGTCTCTTGCTGTCGTGAACCGACTATAGCTATCTTCTCTTCTTCTATCCTCTCCTCGCTGCGTGGACCTCCTATATCAAGCGACCAAAAACTATTCCTTCCAGATCTTCTTGTTACTACAAAACTTCACATGTACAAACTTTACGACAATACTTCCACAGCATTTTGTTTGGTTACTGGCTGACTCCTCGGGTACAGATCGCCTTGCTAAGAACACTCATGTGACTTACTATTTGCCTTGAAATCACCACCGACGTCCGTCTATACTAACAATACGTCGGTTCCGACAACAATGACTCATCTTGAGCATCTGGCTTCACTCATTTCCTCCATTTGCCAACACACAATCTCTGTAAGAATAGTTCATTATATAAATTCAAAGTTATATAATATCAGCAAGAAAATGTTCTTAACACAACATTTAACAAATACACCACAGTTTTACTTTGTTTAATTTTTTACAGCATATCATGTAACGTGTTTGCAGACGAATCTCGAAGCGAACAATTTGCATATGATTTCAATAATTTATTAAATAATATAGTTTTGCCTTATATATATATATTATACAACATTTGGTGTAATCTGATATAAAAATGTTTATCGTGCAACGTTTGTTTGTTTGTTTTATTGCGTCCGTAATATATTTATTCAATACATACCAGTTTTATGATTTTGGACAAGTGAAATTACAGTTGTGATATAACGGTGTATATTATCAAACTTCACTCAAAACTACACTGCAATATAAACAAATTTCTATTTATAATAATTTTTAATTCATGAAATTGTATCCATGTATAAGCGAACATTGTGTATTATATAATAAATTTAAATGTGTTGTATAAAATTAAACATGTAAATGAATAACGATGGAAATTTGAGTAGAATATGAATTTCACATCAATGTGGTGTGTAAATGAGTAAAATATTAAACAATTTTGCTATAAAATGGGTTTTTAATTCCCATGTCAAAACTATTTTTATAACAGAAGGCTCCTTACATATCGGGGTCTTATAGAGGTCACGTCCAGTGAAAGGTCTTCAGTTTACGGTGCACTACGGTAGCTACAGCAGGCATTACCTGGGAAACTGACAATCCCAGCCATGCTCTCTCCTTGTGGATCAGGAGGCAACGTGTCTTCTTCAATGAACGCAATTTTGAAATATATTGCCAAACTGTAAAAAATTGTAAAATTCTATTTCTTACAAAAAAAATTATCCTGTTTCTGAAAACAATTAATTTTACTATCACAAAACTGTTGTGGACTCTTAACCTTAATGTTTCGTCAGTGAAGCTGTTAAACTTAATTTTACAATGACATAACATTGATTTTATGAATTTCTGCACTCTGGTTTTCAAAACGAACATAGGAAACGCTGCCAAACGAATAATTTGGAATGGAAATAAAAAAAATAGTGTTATAAAGTAAAAAAAAATATGAATGACCTAATTTATTGCTACATAAATTAAGACCTTCCTATTTTATGAGATGGTCATTTCCTACTTATCACTTTTAATTTTACACATTGTGCAATGAAAACAACATTTATCATAGCATGTTGGTTCTTATAAGGCTTAAGATTCTTTGCTGGGCAGCAAATTATATTTAAATTTATAAAAAAATATTATATACGTTAATTAAGTCTGAACGACAAAGTTGGAATTCTCGTAAACAAACTACATTACTATTTGTTTTGTTCAGTAGTCTTCAATTTCCTCCTTTGATATTGAGTCCGTTGATTAGATTTCAAACAGTCGTATGTGGAATAACAGCAGCAGTGCCGTATAAGAGTTATATAACTTTAGACACTCTCTTGCCACTAGCTATCGTCATGAAGGCCACGGTTCATTATAGCGACGTCTTATTTTAAGTTCTCGCGGCCTTGGACTCGCGTTGCTTGTTGTCAGTTGTTGTAGGGACTCTGAAATTGTCACTGCAGATTACCACCTGTTAACTTGTCTTCTCATTGTTTCAAGATCAGAGTACATTTATGTTACTAACTGCTGCGGTGTATTAATGTAAATTGAGTGTCCTTTCTCTTCGCATATTTATTTAAGTGTTTGTGTAAATTCAAACACAGTTTTTTAGTAGTTAACTTTATTCATTCACACGCATAATAAAAAATCCATTTGCTATTTCCAGTTTATTCAAGTTCGTCAACGTACTCATTTAAATACAAATTGACAATAATTCCTAGATAATGAATATAAGTTGACATTCAAACTACATATGTGTAATTTAAACATGAAAATGTAATACGTGTATATGTTCATTTAGAGGGGAACTAAACCCGAGATTTCGTGAAAAGTTTTCTTCATTGGCAAAATGTTTGTGTGTGAGAAAGAAAACAATACAATCTTAATTGATAAGAAAACCTTACTTGTGTACAATACTAGTTGAGAATATTGCTCCTGTTAACTACACGTAAGTTTATCAGAATAGAGAATATCTTTATCTTTGCTTGCCTGTGTTTACAAATAGTAGTCCATGGAGTAACCTGGATATATAACACTCTTCATCGTTTGAGAGATTTGGTAACGAATAAAACCACAATACTGTAGTACTTTGCACGTAGCAATATCAATATTAAACTCAGCGCACTACTCGTAATACCATTTTATGGTAAATCTGCCGCAAAAGAAAATATTTCCGCTTCGGCAACTAACGTCTTGATTTACTTTAGGGTCACAACCTTATGTTGTTCACTTGAAATTGGCATATAGCGTCACTAACAATTAAAGCACGAGACTTGTATTAGCCTCGGCGAATGTCTCTTTCTGCAACGCAAAACAAAACAGCGCCGCCAACAAATAAAATGAACCATAACCGGTGCAAGTATCCTTCAAGTATAAAATTAATTTGGTTACCAAAACTTATTTGCTTTCTTCGTTTTATCGGCCGTTGCAAATTGTAAATTCCTGTGGTTAACAATAAACGAGCATTACTGCTGTGCTAGAAAAAATGGTTTGAAGTGCGGTTTCAAAGATGCCAGATTACATCATCCGATAATATAGCCATTATTTGAGTTTCTTACTCCAGAGCAATTAATATTTATTTTCTCAAAAACCTCGTACGGACCAGCATAAGTATCTATAAAAAGGTATTCTGGGACACCTGACGCCTGGCAGGGGACGGAGGACGAGCTGTGACTCCCGCGTCAGCCATGCTTTTTCCGTTTTCCCCTCGAAATATCCCGTTTTCCCTCGACATTTCCCTTTTTTACCTTAAAATTTCCATAAAAATTTCCCTAATTACGGCCAACTATGCTTATAAGTTTGCATAGGGCTTAAATTACCATTTGTTAATTTTCCTTGTCTATATCGATGCCTATGATACGAATTTGACGACTACATCTTAAACGGTTCGGGAATTCCCGCCAACTATGCTTATAAGTTCGCATAGGGCTATAACCCTCCCAGCTTGGAATGCAAGAGCGTGAAGTATGGTAGGGGTAGACTATGAGAAAAAAACTCCTCATGATTCCCCAACTCCTCATTGCCCAAAAATGAGTCTTTTAGCCATATTGTGTGGTCATTGAAAATTTTTTGAAAAAATACAATGTTTAAAATTTTTTTGGGAAATTTGGGAGTAATATTTAGGGAAAAAAGGGAAATTTTGAGGGGAAAAGGAGATATTTTGAGGGTAAAACGGAAAAAATACAGCTGACGTGGGAGTCACTGCTCGTCCCCCGGACCCTGCCATGCGCCAGGTGTCCCAGAACATCCTTTTTATAGATACTAGCATATAAAAGACATAACTTTCTGGTGAACTTTTTCCAATATTTACTAATAGGGTTAGCTTTGGTTAACACTAGGTCTCCTATTTTAAATTCATAGGATGGTTACTTTATAACTCCTTTCTCTTTTTTTAACAGCTAGATGCTATCGTGCTCGAACAAATTCGTGTAGTTTGTTTTGTAAACTCCTTCTTCACACTCGATGTTACTTGTACCAGTTACCTTCGGCAAACTTGGAGGGTTTCCTTTTCGCAATGGTACCGAACGTCAGCACGTGAGTATTTCATAAGGAGTAAGGTTTGTGGAAGCATGGAACAGTGTGGTCCATAACAAATCCAATTAATGGTAACTGATCACGTCAATTTTGTTGCGAGGCATGAGAGTGTATTCTCAGTAAGGCCCCCAGTGTTCGCATACACCTTGCAACAGGATTTACTATCGGGTGTTGTATGGAAGCTGTAGTCGGTAGGATATTTAATTTTCACGCGTCTTGTTGCAAGATTTCGCTTGTAAATTGTGTGCCTTTGTCAGACAGTATGAATCTTGGCTTACCAGCTTCTTCGATTAACAATTTCAGTTTCCCCATTACAATTTTAGAATTTGCTCAAACAACAGGATACAATTCAGTATAATTGGAGAAAATGTCCATCATGACAAATAGATACTGAACTCCAGATTTCAAAAAGGAAAAGGACCAAATGCATAAACAGAGAAGGGAGACCAAGTCCAAAGGTGAGTTCGGAATTATTGGCTGCAGTACGCTTTGTAAGTTCTCTTGAGCATTTTCAGCTTTCTGATAAACATCACATGAGCGAATTACAGCAGATATTGTCTGTAACATTATAGACCAATACAGTTGGCGTCTAAAACACTTATACGCTTTGTTAGTGCCAATGTGGAAAAAAGCAACATGCGTCTACCAAGTCACGTCTTCCACGATAACTTTACTAATCACAGGTTTCCAATTTTCTTCAAAGATCAAATTTTTCCCGGTGTGTCGGAACAAAATAGCGTCCAGGGATAAACAATACCATGTGTTTAGCTTGTCTTCTGGAGTCGCTTCCTGCTAACGTATAATTTTCACTCTACTCATTTCATCAGCAGCTTCCTGAGGTTTTAGGTCCTCGAAAGTATTTGCCAAATTTGAGCCAGCTATGGCTTGTAGTTTGGCGATGTTTGCGGCTATGATGAATTCTCTAGATTCGTGTTTAAATGGTATAACGGTCACGATAGCATCGGGAATTCGACTCATGATATCTGCTACACAATTATTAGTTTCCTTAATATAATTTATTTATTTATCATAATCCTGTAGTAACAACACCATCGTGTCAGCAGTCGACTTCCACAAACTTTTCCTGTTCTTAGACAAGTAAATGCCTGGTGATCCGTCATCAACATGATCTGTTCTCCCAGTAATACAGCTAGGTACTTAGATAGAGCCCACACTACAACCAAAGTTTCCCTTTCAGTTACCGTATGGTCGCGTTCGGCGTAGATCAATGTTCGGCTAGCCATAGCTAGACTCTTTTCTCAACCATTGCCATCGTATTGGGTAAGTTTTAAAGTTTTACACCTGAAGCATATGCAGATGCGTCAGTATATAAGAGGAAGTGTTGACCTTGAACAATATGAAAAATCACGTGTTCAGTCAAGAATATTTCTTTCAACCATTCAAAAGCATTTTGTTCCATCTCCATCCACTTCCATAGTGAATTATTTTTTAAAGAGAAAACAATGGTACTGCGCTCTTCGCTATCTCATTGGAGAAGTTACGGTATAATTCAACGACTCCTAAAAATGCACAGTTGTTTCACTTTATTTGCGACAAGAAAATTAATAATGACATTTAATTTATCGGGTGCAGTTCGAATATCCGGGGCCGTCAAAATGTGGCCGAAAAATGGAACTCCGTCTCTACAAAACATCGAATTTTTGTATCCAAGTGTTTCAAATGTTCTTCAAATGACTCCGATGCGATGAGGATATTATCTATGTAGGCTCGTGCAAACGGTTTACATTCCGGCCCAAGAGTAATTAATACCCATGCACCGAGTGAATTCAGTCACCGCATTGCAAATACCGAATGACATTACCTGGAACAGATATTGTTGATTTCTAAATAAGAAAGCTGTACATTGTTTTAACTGCTCTCCTAGTGGTATTTGCCAATACCCAGAGGTCAAATAGAAAGAGCTGAGGTTTTGTATTCCTCGTTGCAGTCTTAATATTTCGTTGGTTTACATTGGACTCTCACGTTTCTTTATGGTTATTAAATCTATATTTCTCTCGTTAAGACAAACTCTTACCGTTCCATCCTTTTTGCCTACACAGACAATGGGGTTTGAGTATGGACTAGCTTTCGTTTAGTAACATTCTAGTTGAGCTCAGTTGTAGATAATTTTCTGCTTCAGCAATATATTCCGCTGGTATCGGATAGGAGCGCTTGTCAAATGACTCGTTATTTTTGACAGTAATTTTTGCAGTGTATTTTCTGTCCAGACATAGTTTCTCAGAAAAAGTGGTTCGTTGTTTTAACAAAATTTAGTACAGTGCATTCTGTTGAGTTCTCCCTACGGTATTAATATCTGCTACGGCATTTCAAATATCTTCATGAGAAGAAACTAAATCAATATTGCTTCTTTGTAATATGCGATATATAACAACCTCTTTACTAATCTACCCACGAGCCTGTCAGTATCAGTCATGTTGCCATTTCTCAGTAGGGTTCAAAACAACATTAGTGTCAGGTGTTGTTATGAGCCATCCACCAAAATCAAGTTTTACACTTAAACGAGACAGAAAGTCAACACCCAAAATCACAGGTTTAGCCAAACCCTTGACTACAAGTGTCGCGGCCTATTTTGGTTCTCCTAGACCTTAAGTTTCTATGTACAATTGCCTGTTTTTACACAAGCGGACTATATTTCGAAATTACGCCAAAAATTTTAATTCTTGGAACTGGTAAAACGGGTAGGCAGATTCCACGGTTCTCTCTTTCTTGCATAAAAACCTCCATTATACAACTTTTTCCAGCACCACTATCGAGCAGTAGAGAAACATCTAGTCCGCAAACTGACAAAGTTATTGTAGGACATAATGCTTCACGTGGTTTCATTTCCATTCTTCAGGTTCCTGCAAAAGGAATTCACATTCTAAATGTGATAACCAAACAGTATTAATTTGTTCCGGCAGTAATTTATGTAAATTAAGCAAATCTTCACTAGTTTTGAAAGCAGAAATTTCTTGCAAGTCTTTACTTACATTTGCCTCCTTATTATCGCCCGTGAATCGGGTTGACGTTCGCAGATGGTTTCCGCCAACCCCTACTATTTTGACTTTTTACTACTTTAATTCTTAAAGGATTTGGTGGTTTAAGTACTCATACACTCTCTTGGTTGGGTGGTTGAAACTCCATTCCTGTCGGATTAAGTGGTCCTTGCCTAGTAAAGTAACTTTCGTTAGATTGATTATTAGTCATCCGTCTATGAGTTAAATTAGGACGATTTTCCATACCTTGGGACTGTGAGCTATCACAGAGTTGTGTTGTATCAAATACTACTAACGGAATAGTGGCTTGTAACTGTTGCTGTGTATTATCCCATTGTGAATACCCTTGTGGTATAAATTGCAATTTATTGTTTATAAATATTCTGTGTTTGGGTTCTATTTGTCGGTTGTGTCGTTCATGTACTTTCACAACCTAATATGTCATGAATTACTTCTCTTTCATGGGTCGGTTCATTATCTATTCCACTATTAATGTCCTTTTCCTCTTCTCGATACTGTATATCATAGCGGTCTCTTCCTTGCCTTCTCCGGTTATTCCGTCTTCTGCACCCGTAACTTTGTGTTCTGTACCAACCACGATTCTTCCTTCGACCGACAAATCACGCATCTACGAGTGTCGTACGTGTGTTATGTTCATTGTCAGGTCGTGCATCTCGCTTTTGCCAATTCTGGTACATCGGCCGTGGTTTTTGCATGGGTCCTCGTTCATTTGTTTGTTTATTAGTATTGCGAGATTGACGCTCTAGTATGTCAAATTGCAAGATCTGCTCACAGGACTCTGAAATACTCGTATTAGAACGTCCAGCCCACGATAACAGAAACCTGTACGGTAGTTGACCAGAAACCATTGCGACGAACCTATAATCATTCATCTCTGGAGTCGTGTGTCAAGTCCGTTCATACATTTCTCTCAGATATTCTTCAATTGCTTTATTTCTTCGCGGATCCAATGTAAGAGCATGACGTAGGGCTCCAAGATTACCTTGAATTCTCAAATTCCAAAACAGTTCTAAAAAATAATTTTTGAAACCCTCGAAAGATGTGATATTGCCTTTAACCAATTCCCACCAATAATATGCGGCAGATTTCAATCCGCTATTAAGAACCCTGGGAATTTCTACTTCTATCAATTCGAAAAATGTTAGATATTCTTCAAACAGTGGCAAAAAAGTTTGCTTTTGCCTCAAAAGTGGGCATCTCTCTCGTCCAGTGACTACCTGGATGATGGAGCAATGGCGCATTTGGATTCATTAATTTATTTTGCTTGTTAATTTGACAGGGTTACAGCCGCCTGATGTTCTGGAGAAAGATGTGGTAAGATGTAATGTCTGACGTAAAGATGCGGCTTGTAATGACTTGTACGCGTGACATGTTATTGAACATAATAACTTCGTCATTAACAGCGTTTATCTTAGTGTTAATTTCCCTTGTCACCTTTGATGGTTTGCTCGCAGCTTGTTATCGAGTTCTTTATTGTTGGCAATCTCGAGTCAGTGGTTTCTCGCATCGCATGGGTTTCACTGATAAGGTTATTTATTATTTCAGTATTTCCTTCCGTTTGTTAACTTATCTTACTTATTGTGATTTCGTTGTTTGCCACGCCAGATTTTATCAAATTAATTTGAGAATGCGTTACAGTATTCCTAGTTTCTATTTCCTCCTTGACTCGTGGTATCACTGTTTGTGTAACTTCACATCTGTGCTCTGCTAACCTCAACTCAACTTCGTTTTGATGTTGTTCTAGCATTGCATTTAATTACGCCAACATTGATTGTAACAGCGAATTATTTTTGTCAATTTGCTGAATGATTTGTTCTTTTAGCATTGCATTTTGCTGAGATAATTCTGTTCGACATGTTGCATTTTGCTGCGTAATTTCAATGCTCATCTACTTAATCATTTTTATTGTGTTAACTCAGTGATTTTTTTCGTTACTTCCTCTATTCGTTTCGGGGTTATTAATGTCATTATATATGGTTACTGTAACTTGGTTAACATTTTCAGACAAGTCAACATCAGCTTGTGAACCCATATCAGAATTTCCAACATTTACTGTTTCTTCTGGGTTCTCCATGACAATATTTTGTTTAAAACTTCTTTTAAAAAATACGAATTTTATCGTTTATTATTATACCTAAGCTACTGATTATGTGGTTTTTTACTTAATTCTCATTAAATTGCCGAACCTTGTACGTTGTACCACCACGTTGGGCTTTTCTGTGACATAACGGTGTATTTTATTTCACGCAAAAATAAACTGCAATGTGACAGAACTTAAATTTATGCTAATGTTTAATGCATAAAAGTGTATACATTTTGTATTATAATTTTGAATTTTAACACAAATTTAAACGTGTTGTGAAAAATTAAACCTGTAGAAGAATAACGATCAAAATTTGAGTAGAATATGAAATTCAAATCGATGTGGTATGTAAATAAGTAAATTATTTAAGATTTTTGCTTTGAATCCATTATGAGTTTTTAATTTCCATGTCAAATGCATATAGACTATTTTTACAACAGAAGGCTCCTTACATATCCGGGTCTTATAGAGGTCACGTCCAGTGAAAGGTCTTCAGCTTACGGTGCACTACGGTAGCTACAGCAGGCATTACCTGGGAAACTGACCATCCCAGCCATTCTCTCTCCTTGTGGATCAGGAGGCAACGTGTCTTCTTCAAGGAACGCAATTTCGAAATATATTGCCAAACAGTAGAAAATTGCCAAATTCTGTTTCTTACAAAAAAAAACTTTATGCTCTTTCTGAAAAAGAGTTATTTTTACTATCCCAAAACTCTTCTGAACTCTACACCTTAATGTTTCGCCAGCGAACCTGCTAAACGTATTTTTACATAGACAAAATATTGATTTTATGCATTTCTGCGTATTGGTTTTCAAAACGGCTGGCTGTCCAAAGAATAATTTTGAATATTAAATAAATTTAAAAAAATTTAAAATTTAAAAGAAATATGAATTACCTAATTTATTGCTACACAGTATAAAGGGTTTATACACTGGACATATTAGGATATATATTAGATTGTACGTACGCACACATCATATCATATCATACCTCTTCGTCCTGTCATGACTTAACTTCTTACAACATGCTGTAGGGCATCAGAAATAGAAGAAAAAGGGAACGAGAAAACAGGAACAAGAAATGTTTTCAAATGAATATTATTCATTAATTTCTTTATTTTTTAATCGTAGATAGTTTGTAAACAGGTTTTGCTTTCACATCAGATAATTTGTAGTACCAATGAAAATATGGCGTTACTGATTTCATTTCTATATCCTGTTTGTGTAGGTGACATATGTCTTTCAAAAACAAATAGGACATTCCGGCACCATTGTTGCTATTGCACAGAAGAGCCAAAAAACTGGTGCACCTGCCTAATATCGTGTAGCGCCCGTGCGAGCACGCAGAAGTGCCGCAAGACGACGTGGAATGGACTCGACTAATGTCTGAAGGTATGCAGGAGGCATTTCACACCACAAATCCTGTAGTGTAGTCCACAAATCCANTCACACCATTAATCCTGCAGGGCAGTCGAAAAATCCAATCTGCGCCAATTTCAGAAATGGTGAAGTGGTCGTACGCTAACATCCAAATGTTATCGCTACCTCGGAGATGCCATGTCCCATCTCTCGTGCACCAACTATAACACCACCTTAAAACTCACTTAAATCTTGATAACCTGCCATTGTAGCAGCAGTAACCGATCCAGCTGCCGACCATATCGAGTTACTCTGATTGGTTTCATACCGCTGTTATTTGCATACGCACGCATATACCAGGTTTTTTGGCTCTTCAGTGTATTACATTTAACACCTAACATGACGGTGTCTGTCAATACATTAAAGGGTACACAGTACCCTCACAGATTGTCAACAGCCTCCACTAAGTAAATATTACTACACGCCAGCAACATTTTTCTATCTATGTTCTGTATTGTAAATTATATAAGTTATATATTCTTTAAAGTAGTCAGAGGGTACCGTTAACAATCCACGACACTCTTGTAATTAACATACATGTTCGTTAACCCTACAGTACCAATTCTGCAATCTTAACAGAATCAGATGTTTCCGCTAACAGTCCAAGGCACTGTTGTTATTAGCTCTACAAAACTAGCTCTGTAATATTAACAGAATCAGAGGGGACCTCCACAGCCCACAGCACTGTTGTAGCTGCCATACATTTTCTGTAAATTTTTTAAAAAAAAGGTGATTTCTACAAAACATTCTGTTGCAGTTACAAACAGCACTGATGGGTTTACAATATCTTGTTCTGTTACCCTAACAATACTAAGATTGTGTTCGCACATATCTGTATAGTTCCTACTACAAAAAATACTGTTCCTGCTACAGAAAAGATAGTTCCCATAACAGAATAACTTTTAACAATATTTAGATTATTCTGTTAACAATTTGGATTATAAAGTATTACAGAACATTCTGTTGCTCGTATTTACTAAGTTTAGTTGTCACTACAATAAAATGCCATTACAGAATTGTTCTGTTAAATTACCTGTGCTGATTTCTTTCAGTGCATGTACCGTTTGTCTCGAGTTAGATTTCTCCCGGGTTAAATATTGCGTTTGAAGTGAATTGTTCTTTTCAACTGTTCTGTTGTTGCTTCCAGAATGATAAAAAAAAAACAGGTGGAGCTGAATTCAGGAAGAGGGCGAGCAAAAAGCAACATGATCAAGCTGAAGTTGTAAAAAAAATTCCCAAAATAGACTGGTAAATAGTATTCCTTCAGTTTCAGCCTTAACTTCTAAAAGTGAGGATCAAGATGAACTTTCATATCATTAAAATATTTCTTCAGCAACTCAGGGTACGTTATCGAGTGATGAATGCAAACCTGTTCCAGAAAGTGTTCTAGACTTGGAGAAAGAGAGTTATAGACATGTCAGAGTGCACAGTGACAGTAAATCATGCTCCCTTGTGTAATAAGAGTCATCTGTGAATTCAAATGAAGTAGCAGAACATTTCTGTTAGAAGATGCAGCCACTGGGGATGTTAGGAATGTTACAGAAGTTGAAACGATACTGAGAAATCCCCCACAAAAAAGTTTAAGCATTATTGTTTCGAATTCTGAGCTTGTTTACAGTGACAAAAAGCGTAATCGTTGAATATAATTATTTTCTGTAAAAGTTCCAAATGATGAGATCTGCGTGAGAGACTGGCTTTTGTTGTCGGTATCCACCGGAAACTTATTTTGTGTACCCTTCCTTTTGTTCCAACCAATTAGCAATAGAACAAGTTTTTCAGCCGGATTTAATAATTGGAAGCATAGGGAACTTAATTGAACAACACGCTCAATCTACAGATCACCGAAACAACATGCTTACATTAGTAACCAGGAGAAAAGAAGCCAAAAACATTTATTCACTACTGTACACACAGTATGAAAAGGAAGTGAAGTACTGGCGTGATGTGTTAGCAATAATTGTCTCTGTAGTACGGTTCCTTTCAGTTAGAGGCTATATTTTCAGTGAAGATGATGAAATAGGTTCAATCAGAAATTGAATATACGTATCTGTGATTCATTAAACTGATACGCAAGTATGGCCCATTTCTTGCACAATATATAGTTATATTAGCTAATAAAGTTAGTGGAAATGTTTTGTACATGTCTTCTGAAATCTGCGAGGATTTCATTAAAATTATGGGTACACTTGTTTTAGAAAAAAATAGTATGTGAGGTAAAATTTTGTCGTTACTACTCTCTTATCGTGCTCCCACGTTGGTCCACTGGCTGTAACTCTTCGTTATGTCTCGTTTTCTGAAGCTGTACCAAAGGAACGACTGCTAAAACTATTACCTGGTGTGTCACCTGCTGCCAGTTCTTTAGTAGAAACTGCTGTGAAATATATAAGAGATTTAAGGTTAGAAAATGCACACTGTCGACGACAGAGTTAAGATAATGCGTCGAACATGGCAGGAACTTACTCAGGTCTCCAAGCAACAATTAAAACCCATAATACTGTGGCAGAGTATGTTACTTGTGCTGCCCATTCCTTAAATATGGTGGGTTCTGTTGCTGCAGATTGCTGTACTGAAGCTGTACCGCTTTTTACTTTCGTTCAAGAGCTCTACACATTTTCCTTGGCTTGTATTCATAATGGGGTTGTTTGGAAGACTATCAATGAACGAAACAAAACACCTGCAGTGAAGAAGTTATCAGAAATAAGCTGGTCGGCCAGAGCTGATGCAGTCACCGGTTTAGTGCTCGGTTTTGAAGATTTAAGAAAAGCTCTGAAGCCTTTATCACAAGACTTAATGCAAAAACCAGCTACCAGTTTTAAGTGTCGGCGTCTTAAGATCAATTTAAGGAAATATGAAACGTATCTTCTGTCTTTGTTCTGGAATGACATACTAGGAAGGATTTATAAGACTAACAAACTCCTTTAGGAGAAAACTCTACATTTGTTCAAAGCAACCACAGCAATTCTGACCCTGCAGGCCTACTTGCAAGAAAAAGTTATTGGTTTGAACAGTTTGAGGAGGCAGCATTGAAACTTAGTGGCTGTGAAACGCCAGCCTACCCAAGGATCCGTAAACGTAAAGTTTTCGCTGATGAAGTTCCTGGAACAGAAGTAAATATTAATGATAGAAAACATTTGAGAACTGTCGTGTACATCAGAATCGATTCACTTATTGCTAACGTAGGACGAAGGAAAGAGGCTTATTAAATACTGGCAAGACGTTTTAATATTTTGTCATTGTTAGCATCGCCTGAAGGAACAGAAAACCACAAACTGGAGAGTGAGGCAAACAAGATCGTCAAGTGCTATCCTCAAGATATTGATGATAATTGTGCCAATGAGTGTCTTCATTGGGCTTATTTTGATCTTGATAATTTAAAAACAATACCAGAGTTCTATTCTTAACGTAAAACAGAACAACCTCCAGAGTACATTTACAAACCATGAAATTTTATTGCAAATGTTTCTTTCCTTAGCCGTGACAAAATGTTCAGCAGAGAGGGGTCTTGCTGTTCTAAACAGTGTGAAAAATATTTGAAGGTCAATTCTAGAAGATGAAGATCTTAATTGTTTGATTTTGATGTGTTGTGAAAAAGACATCACTTTGAAAATGGATATTACAGATATCATAGAAAAATTTACTCAGGAGAAAGTAAGAAAAAAGCCTCTGCTCTAAATGTATACACCTGGCATAAATCTAAGTTAGTGATTTTTAGCCTACTTCCAAAGGAAAGAAAGGCATATCAGATCACTATCCTGTATGTGTGAATGTGTGTGTGTCTGTGCGTGCGAGTGTCTCACCTGTCCAATTTTCGAACGCGTGAACCGAATTTCACCAAACTCGGTACACATATTGTACCATATCCATAAGTAAGGGCACTAGACTTTTATTGTTTTCGACCACGCAGAAAATTAATTCCACAATAGCGGCCATTAAAAAATTTAGGGTTGTATGTCGTATTTCGGAAACCGTTCAGCTGAGTTAAACCAAATTTTCAATGCTGACAGAGCAATTTCTAAACGTTAAATACGGAGAAGAATATTGTCTTTGGTATGCCACTTTGGAAGATAGCGCCAGATGAAAAAATAAAGTTTTCACGTTATATCTTTAAAACTACTTAACCTATTTTAGCCAAATTTGGCCCATAAGTAATACTGTGATTAGCCAGGTAAAGGTACGTAATTTAACTTAATTAGACACTTATTTTAAAAATGGCGACCATTCAAATATTAAGGCTTAATTGGTATAACTACCATACTATTTCACCAATTTCAACCAAATTTTATATCTTCACCAGTATCTATTATAAGCATCATATAAACAAAAAAAAAAAATCGCTTTTTTTGCCATTTTGAAAAATACTGGTATATAAATATAAAACTTCTATATTATATCATAAAAACTACTTATACAATTTTCTTCAAATTTGGCAAGTAAGTAATATTATGAAAGGCCAAGTAAAAAAAAGTAAATGAATTATATAAAATATTTATTTTCAAAATGGCGGCTGTACAAATACTTTAGGTTTTATAAGTATAACAACCATAACATTTGACCAAATTCAAACAAATTTAGTATGCTCAGAGTATCTATTGCAAGCAACAAATAAGCCAAAAACAACAACTTTGAACGCCATTTTGTAAAATAGTGCTACGCGAATAAAAAAATTTTTTGTGTAATTTCTTGGGGAGCAATTGACAGATTCCTACCAAATTTTGCAAAAAAATGGTTCTACCACAGTTGATATTTACAAATACGTTTCAAGTATGTCAGACACTTATTTTAAAAATGGCGGCCATATAGCTATTTTACTACAGTATGTTATATTTTTTAAATAATTTGATTAAAATCCAACTGAACTTTTTATGCTGGGAGTATATAAAAAACACCAAATGTATCTACACAGAGCCACTTATGTCCTCCATTCTATAAGATAGTGCCACACAAATTTATAAAGTTTTTATGACATCTCGGGAAACAAGTGACCGATTCCTGACAAATTTGACAAGAAGTTCTACGATGGTAGAAAATGTTAGAATATATGTTTTAGGTATGTCAAACCCTTATTTTGAAAATTGTGGCCATATAGACATTTTAGTTTGGTATGTAATATCTTCGAAACCATGTTATTAATTCCAATGAAAAATTCTATGATGGCTCTAAATATTACAACAAACAAATGTGTATACACAAAATCTCTTTTGTACACCATTTGTAAAGTAAAGTCACTTCATAAATTAAAATTATGTGATCTCCAAAAAAACACCCGATTGCTACGAAATTTGCCAAACAATTAGCACTATGGCAGGCTATGTGAAATGATACATTTTGAAAGAGTCGAAAACGCATATTTTCAAAATGGTGGCCATATGCAATTTAGCTCAGAATTTTTTATCTACGAAATTGTAATACTAATTTCAACTTGACTTTGTATGCTGACAGAATCAGCTATATCCATCAAAATTATCTATGCAGAGCCTCATTTCGCCACCATTTTGTAAGTTAGCCCCACATAAAATAATTTGGTTTTTATGCTGTAACTTGGGAAACAATCAACCAATTTCCTTCAAATTTGGCAAAGAAGTTGTACTTTGGTAGGCTATGTTTATTTATATGTTTTAAATATATCGGTTTCTTATTTTCTGAATGTCTTGTATAAAAATAATTTTGGCTTAGTGGTCTATATCAACGAAACAATGTAACAGATTTTAATTTAAGTTTGTATATTGAATCTATTACATAAACCGAATATGCTAATATATAAACTTATTGCCCTCAATTTACGAAGAACTTCAAATAATCAATGGAAATTTTATGCCATATCTCGAAGGGCAATCAATCGATGTGCATACAGAGATCCTCCTTTGCCGGATTTTTTTTTTTTGCAAAATACTGTGAAGTGAGTAATCTGAACATTTTTTCTCATTTAGTAAATTATTCTAAGAATATTCACAAAATTTTGCACACGTACAGAATTTCATGTAAATGTATATTATTTAAATGTCGTCAGAAAATGATTTTAAAAACTGCGACCATATACAGGCTGAGTATAACATAATACTCCAAACTTTGACGGTCTATAATATCAAAACCAAACCACCTACAACCATGATTGACCATTCAAATGAAACGTTGAACCGTGACGTTTGTTTACCATACATTCATAAATGTTCAATGTGACCTTCATAAGTTAAGCTATAATCAAACTCGACGGTGTCACGGTTGATGGCGACGTTCGTAACTATCTGTTTGAGGTGGAGAGGTGGTGTCGAGCTCGCATTCGACACGCCAATGTGAAAGGAACGATCTGATGTTTTCTTTATGGTACGCCACCCCATTGGCACCTAGCTGTTCGCTGATACCTGAACGAGCCGTTGCCTCAACGCTGGATTGGTCGAGGAGCAGCTGGTGACCAGGATTTTCTTCACTGTTCCCCAAGAAGCCCGGATTTTACTCGGTACGATTGTTTTATATGGGGGTACGTAAAGGATCAAGTGTTTCGGACAACATTGCCGGCTAATATTGACGACTTCAAAACGAGAATTACGGACGCCATCTAAACAGTAACAGCAGACATGCTGATAAGAGCATGGAACGAGTTTGATTATTGCATATATGTCATTCGGGCCGCTCATGGTGGTCACATTGAACATTTATAAACGTATGGTTAACAAACGTCACGGTTCAACGTTTCATTTGATTGGTCAATCATAGTTGTAGGTTTTTGGTTTTGATATTATATACCCTCAAAGTTGGAGTATTCTTTTATACACACTCTTTATAACAGGATATGTTTAATTAAGAGTTGCTAAAATAATCTACGTGTAACATAAAGGCTGTAAAGTTATAATTCTTCTAACCAATTTTTATTGCAGTTTGATAAAATTAAAAATGTTTAAAAATATTTTATTTTAATTAAAGTGATTGTCTTTTGAAATGAATGTATTCAAAATCACATCCATCACTTTTGTCCATTTCACTTTGACAGTTATGTTGTTTTGTGGAATGTAAATTATGTATACATGCCCAAAAAACTAAGAATTGTTCTACCTCATCTTTAGTTTATGGTACATGCATTATAAATAAACTTGTAATTTTCCTTTAGGTGTTTGAAATAAATTTACGTAAAGTGCATAGACGTTTCAGTGAAACGAATATTTGCCAAAGCCAAATAATTTTTTTTATGTGCTAAAACGTAGTGAGAAAAAAAAAATCAAAAAAATGCATGCTTAAAAAATATGACGGCGATAAAAGTCTTCTCTGCTAAAGTTACAAAATAAAATAACACGTGTTTCATCCTCCAATTTCCTCTCGCATTATTTAATATTTAATCTGGCTCGAAGTAACCGAACGTCTATACAATTTTCCTCACCTACCCAGTTAAACAGTCACGGCAAAATTTGTGTGTATCTTCAATTAACACCAGTCGAACCATTATCAATACGTACACCATCAAAAGTCATAAAACCGACGTAAAATCTGTCAAAAAGGTAAATATTTATAATGTTGCAATCTTTATGGTGACATACATAGTTAGCTCAATGCAAACAAAGAACATAAATTGACGTCTCATTGTTTACATGTAGCGGAAGGATACGTTATCGGTACCTGGCAGTAGAACATAAGCAGGGCTTAAGAAAAGTGGGAAATATCTGTGAATGGAATATACAATTCTGAATTAACGTAACAAAAACACAAGAAATCATCTTGATGCATAATCACGTAAATTTTGTCGTGCAGGAAATATAACGTTTAGGATTATTTCAATCTTCGCCTTATTAAACAATTATTAGTGATATCAACTCACAGGGAATGTATCTACTTTAGCGAGTTGTGTGAGAGACTCCTTCAGTCCTGTGCGTACTTAAGCATCGTGTTTCCGAAGATCGGCTACTGCATCAAGGAATAGCCAGTTTTCACCAGACAGCGTGGGTTTTGGAAGAGCAATGGTTATTATTCCATGGTATGTACTTGCTTTTCTTTCTTCTTTATGTACTGTAATAACACAAACTAATTGTCTTAAAATATCTTTTAAAAATAACGAAACTGCGAAAATTATGTACATAAAAAAATTAAAGTTGTTTTATTCGTAGTAACAAAATAAAAATATTATCTTAAATAATTAATTAAGCATATGTTTGTTTTGGCTTAGTGTCAGGATTTAAATTGGATTTGTGTTTTAATGATTTCAGTTATTTGCGGGTTAAGCCCTTCTGTTGTTTAGTTTTAAAACCTGAGGAAGGCGTTTAAAATTATAATTTCCTGTCGATAGCATCACAGGAAAAAACATTAAATATTTTTTAAATTTAATGAAGGGAATGGACATATTTTTGTTCTATTAAATTTTTATTGTGTAAAAGGGCCGTTACTTAAGCGGCATTCGAACCTTTATTAGAACACTGGCCATTTCACGTCTGGAGGTTCAAATATGTTACTCCGCTACTACGTTCACAGTCAGCCACTTCTTAAATATATCAATACGTTGTTTCTTCAGAAATACTTTTACTAGAGGGATAGCGGACTTAGAGCAAATGTTCGCATCTCAAGTCTGCTCCACGTAAGTTGTTCGTAACCAACTTTTCCCTTACAGTCTATTTTCATCAAGAGCTCAGCTACAATGCTGCTCTGAAATATTCATCATACTGATATTAGTTTTGTGGTGCAATTTTATAGATTTCTGTAATTATTAAATTTACGTGGTTAGTTAAAGACTTCTAATATCAATTTATTGGAAAAAGTCTCTTTTTTACGTATTTTGTAATGAACTCTGAGTTCTCTTACAATGTTCAGATACGTACAACTAAATCTGCCTCTGTTGTTAAGCCTAAAATAATAGGTAAGAAGTGGTCAAAGTGTTGCACGTTTATGCTAACCTTTCGCACTGTCTCCAGATCTCATCATGGCTTCCAGTCATTTCACATAGGAAATATATAATTCACACTTGAATTGGACGAACGCGCAATGGGCTGAAAGTGAGACACTAAACATTGCTTTCAAACGTGTTTCGTTGGCGACGAATCGTATTTAAGATATGTACCATATCAGTCTGTGAGTTAAACCTGCCATTTCGATATCTCTTCCAGGCTAATATCTCTCTGAAATTGCTTAGAGACATTAAAAATTATTGCTAAAAATAACCGTGTGATTAATAACAATTTTGCTTCTTTTCTCCAGTTTCGATCATAATATTTTTTAGTAGCTTATCTCTGGGTTACACTCTAAAAATTAATACACCAAAATTTGTTACAAATCGATAAACTTTGATCGAAGAAAGCCATATTTAACTTAAAACCACAAAAGCATTACATCACTTGTAAAGCTGATTATTACAATGATTAAATGGTTGAGAAATGGTTGTTTACATTAGTTTTCCACGAATTACAATGCTTTGCGGTATTGGTTGCCAATACATCCATTTTTTTTTCTTAATTTCTCATTTTATTAAGTGAATTTTCAGGTATAACAGTTTAGCTGATATATCACCGATTCTGATGTAGAAAGTACCAATTTAATTTTCATATAATTTTATAGATGGAATAATAGTGGTGAAACGTCTTTGTACAACAATGGCAGCCGCATAACAATGCGCCGATAGCTTGGAACGACTCCCAGTTCGGACAATAAAGTCTGATCAATGGGCCATTCATTACGGGCCGTCTCCGACTTCGCTCTCGCTTCCTAACCCGAGCGGTAGTCCCTATAACATTGACGGCATAACCTAGCTCCGACTAGCTTTCGCACAGTATTCCTTCTCCACATCGTTCCCGTGGGTCACGTGAGAAGCTGCTCCTCGCTTCCTAACCCGAGCGGTAGTCCCTATAACATTGACGGCATAACGTAGCTCCGACTAGCTTTCGCACAGTATTCCTTCTCCACATCGTTCCCGTGGATCACGTGAGAAGCTGCTCCTCGCTTCATAACCCGAGCGGTAGTCCCTATAACATTGACGGCATAACGTAGCTCCGACTAGCTTTCGCACAGTATTCCTTCTCCACATCGTTCCCGTGGATCACGTGAGAAGCTGCTCCTCGCTTCATTATTCACCGCTACCTACAGTCCAATTACCCGTGTTTACTCTTGCTATCCGCCCGTGCCTATGCATCGAACTGGCCAATATTGTATTGAGAAATGGCTAACAGTGTTTTGGATGCAACAATGTGTTTACTGTAACAGTCAATTAGAGGAATTCATCTTCTTATAAAGATAGTCTGTTGTTATTTCTAAATAAAATAAAAGCCCTTTTCCGAAGGAAAGGTTAAATGCATAAATAACTTTTAAATTCAAATAATATGTTATGACATAAGACTAAAAAGTCTTAAATCCTAAAACCAGAACTACATATTATTTTGTTAAACAAAAATTAAGAAAAATTTGTAATATTTCTCTGAGATGGGAACAATTTACTGGCGGTAAGTCACACACCAACATGTTAAAAATTGCTGTACATTAAATGTAATATACACGTGTCAAAAAAAATTCTAACTGAAACGTTACTGCCTTTATAACAGATTAATTTTACATGAAATGCTCAATGACTCACCGCTAATTGGCTATGCGTTCATATACAGTGACATCGCTCACTATCACAACTGTGAAATCCATTTACTAAGTAACGAGATCCGGAAACATAGTAGAGACTTGCCCTGCCTATTATACATTCGTCGCGCCGCTGTACTAACACCACTGCGATATTGTATGGTGAAGCGAACATGGATAGTGGTGTACAGAGGTTTTGGGTATCTCTTACATCGGGGTCTTGGGAGCCGATGAGGATGAAGCGAAGTGAGTATGGAGCAGCGACAGACGGCAATAGCAGGGTACACGAGAAAACCCCGAGAAAAACTGTTGACGACTGGCATAGTCCGGCACGATTCACACGTCCCGGGAGCGATCCCATTCCTCTGATACATAAACTGGTGCGCCTCGACGGGAGGAGAGCATTCTAGCCGCACAAACGCAGCCAAGTACACACGTTAAGGAACATCATCTCATATTTGCACATTGCGAGACTGGGTGTTGGCGACTCCTCGTGCCGAGGCGGTGGCGGTGGTCAGCGAGGACGAAAGGAATAACGCGAAACCACTTGAACACAACATAAGTACATTTGAAAGACGCGTTCATCTGAGTTACTTTGCAGTGGGACGCCAGTATTTTAGACGCGCCCTGGATGACTGAGAGACCATAAAGATACAAGAACTATAGGACGAGACTCGTTCTGCTTGGGGAATGCCGGACTACGTAGTGACTGGGACCACAGCCTCTTGACAAGCTCAGTGTTCTGGTGACACTACCACCACAAAGTCGCGGGAACGCATGCCTGACAACCTACCACAATGACACTTAGTCTCACCATACTTTGTCTTCTGTACAGCACAGAGCACAGAGCTTCATCTACGCTAGCAGAGAACGGCGAGAAGCTCACAGCACTACAATAACTACGGTTCTGGATACTACAAACTGTGTTCAATGAACTATCGTGCGTTTGTTTAAAAGGAAAGAATTATATTAGTTATTTTTTTGGTATACTACAATAACCAAATTAAAATTAGTATTTAAGAATGCTATGGATTGTTTACATTAAAAAAATTGTGCCCTTAAAGCTGGCACACCCGAGTTCTGAATACGCTTTCTTGTGGTCCAAAAATAGCAATACGTCAGTAAACTCAGCTACCAATATTGCCTTATAAACTTAGAGATCTGTGAAGATTCAGTGTTGAAGACAAGCTCTTTAACAAACTGATCTATGTCCACAACTACAGGAACGCTAGTCCTGCATATCTGTATTCTCACAAACATCACCCTATTGATACACGAAACACCAGACGTTCATTGTTGGTCGGCTGTAAGCTAATGGAGAGCAGACTTGGTCGTGTTCCAACCAACAATACTTTCGTATGTAACATAATGTAAACTTAATCATGTGCATTTCAAGAAGCATGTCATTTCTTTTTGCATTTATTTGCAAAAATATTGTGTAATGTTGTTTTCTAGTAAAATCCTGACAAAAACTGAGAAACACTATAATTATATATGCGACTATTTTATTTTCCATGAACAAATTACATTTGGCTCGGGATAATTAGCAAAATCTTAAATAATGTACAAGTTTATAATTTGTAATTATTGTATACGCACGTGCACACACAGATGTACATACACAAGCATACAATTAGTAAACACAATGTAGTATCGCTAATAATTGCGAGACTCGCCTGCCTTGTGCACTTCAGTACGGCATGTAGGCTGGGTGCGGGAGCACACTTGAGTTGTAAGGGCGGTGGCAGGCAGAGCTGCTGGATGTCCTGCCATGGGAGCGTGCAAGCAGGCCGGCCTGCAGTCCTGACCTGGCAGCCGGCGGCAGAGAGGAGGAACCCCAGCCGAGGAGACGGCGGAGTATTCACGTCACGTGAGGCGACCCTCACGCGCCCAAGTCAGCCCTTCCCCCGCCAACTCCTGCATCAACAATTACAAGAAGCCGCTTCGACGTCGACGCCGCTGCCCGGATAACCTCTAACCCCACCCCCCTCCTTCTTTGTGATCCCACACCCTCCGTACTGATCTCAGCCCCTGCCTGGGCGACCTTGTTTTTCCACGCCCGAATATTTTTACCCGCCGCATCCCGACACGAGAACGAACCTTCTTGTTCATGCTCCAGGCACCAGTGTCAGTCCGATCAGCTTTGCTCTCTCAACTGCGCTCTTCTTGTTAGAAGTATCAGCTCATTCTAACAGCTCTCCGTCATTTTCGTTAAAATAGTTCCGCTAAAATCTTCGATAAAAAGTTGTTTGAAAAAATTGTAGACTGGAGAGGTTTGAGTGGTTCTTAATATCGATATCTTGAGAGGTGACGAGGTGAAGGGAGGTGAGGATGGTGCAGCACCGGAATGCAAAAGTGGGGAAAACGGGATATCGCCAAAAAAATTCGCTGACGAACAGCATTGCCTGGCACGATTCCCACGTGCGAAAATATTCCGGAACAACCCCGCCGGAAATCATGGCCTTGGGGTGAGACGAGCGCACTAGCCGCTGTGCCACTGCGGCCCGTTTAATATATCTATAATATAATGTATGATTTTTAAATGCATATTTCTTTGTAATTGAAACAGAAAAGAACAATACAAATGCAGTATGTCGTATATCAAATATTATTTTGTGATATTTTTGTAATAAATTAGGGGATGATCTTAGACAAGCGTTTCAGAAGTACGTTATTATTTGTATTCTATTATTTGTGAAGTTTGAATACAAAAGTAATCTGAAGCTAAACATGTGGTTCAAGCCGTTTACTATGTGGTTGGCGCAATGTTCAAGACGTATTATCAAAATCACTCCGCCTTAATGCTGGGGTGATGTCTTGGCATGTTCTTACTTGTTCCCGTTTGACCCAGCAACTCACTCCGTCTCAAACTAGTATAAAAAGAACATTTTTTTATAATTATCATTTTAGCTTGCACACCACCTAGAAAATGTTAACGCACGGTACTATTTTACGAGAAACGAGTAGGCAGAGAGGAATAAAAAATATTTTTTTATGTTCACTATAAGAGGAAGGAGGTTGCGCCATTTTCTCTCCCATCAAATCCGCGACATAAGGCTTTCAGAATCTCGATTTATCCTCGTTTCGAGGATTAAAAATTTAACAAATAAAATAATAAATAAAATTGCAACATGTAATGCAGACAAATATGTACGTATTAATTTGAAAAATAGCTATATTTAACACAGAGATTTAATTGTTATCCGCAATTTCTTGCATTTTTCAGGCATACAAAGAAAATATTCTGCATTTTGCACCCGATTCTTAGTTGGCCAGTCTGATAACGCTAGGAATATATACCGAATCAAATTATTATTATTCTCTTCGTAACCCAGAGATTGAGTTCTTTCATATCCTGATGCATATACTGAGAAATATTTTAATTTGTATACACCAATGACCTGACCATTGAAAAAGAAAAATTAAGAACGATCCGTATTTTTTTTTTAATTACGCAGTACGCAACGTAATATTAAGCATATTAGCCATTTTAGAATAGTCCCCAGTCCATTAAGAACCTGCAAATTTACTTACGCATGTAGGCAATGTTTTATCCCAGGCATGCCAACGTATCATAGACATATGAACAATACGTTTTCGAAAGGCCAGACACGAGAGCTAACTCGACTATTATTGATGTTCATTTTTGCGACAAACTTCGTGCTCATCTATAATGCCCAGGAAGAGTTCTGATGCTTGCTAACATACCTGTGCTCAATCAGGACCTAGTGATGCAACAAAGATATAAAATATTGTATTCTGAAATCACATAAGCAATAAATTCGCACAAAAAAATGTTAAACATACTCTTGTTTATGCACATGAGGTTTACAACACATGCAAAATTAAAAATATATCAGGCAGTATTAAAAAATTACTTATGTCAGAAGGCATATTGCTAAAAGCTAAATTATGAATATTTGGACACATCAGTTCAGACTCCCCATCTTGAACTCCAGACTCAATTTGCAACCATTACCTATCCACGATGTCGCATAAGAGTGGACCCACACCGACGCAGTGGATAGATCTCTCGTTTCTTTCAACACTAGCACATTCTCCACTCGTCCTCATCGCCCCAACACAGCGAGAAAGGTTCGATTCCCAGCAGGATCGCTCCCATATTTTCACCCTTTCATTCCCTATTCCTCAACATATTCCTCAGAAACATTCCTTCCTCAGTTCGTTTGTTGGTCAAAAAAAAATTCAGCCTACCTAAACTGCCGGAGAAAGACATAATACTTCAGATTGAACTTTATTACACCTAGCTTATATTTTCAGTCAATATTTTACTTAAAACAGAACTTTGCGTTCGATTTTATACACCACTGCAATTATACGTTTTTCAGAAAAGCAGACAGGTTATGTTCGAAAATTAAAAGTGCATAACTATGAGTACATATATTTATTAAACTACTTTTTACATACATTCAATATTTGCAGTTCTCTGATTTTTGCATATGATTGATAGTGCACATTGGTTTCATTCGATGTACCCCCTTTCCTTAAGATCACCGATGATTGAAGATATCTCCTTACTGTGCAAGGCATCCAAATGTCTTGAGTCTATCAACTAGTTCATTGTGGTCTTCAGGAAATATGTAGTCGGTGTTCTTGTCGTATACTGCATTACTCACAGCACTTTTTTCAGTAAAGCCGGTGGGGAGATATGTGATGACGTCGAAAAAACCACCACTGTTTTCACTGTCAACACTGTCTTCATTGTCGTGTCCATGATCCTTCTCTTTTCAAAAAGAGGTATTACCCGCTTCTTCTTCACCACAAGCATCCATGAGTACCGTTTCCTTTGAAGGAAGAGTATCGTTGACAACATCAGTCTTCAAAGCTACTCATGCTAAATTATTTTTTCTAAGTTAGTTAAGTTTATGTGCCAGTTTAGAAAGTGTATATTTCATATGAACCGTTTGTATGGCACAACGTTCGTTGCTTTTGTTGGCCATAGTTCCGTCGCCTTCTGTTAACATATTATGCAGCGTATTGTTAACGGGAGGAAGCGATGTTTTCACATGCCGTTTCTCGGTAGGAGAAGGAATACAGTATTTACAGATGATCTTGACGTGTTTATTTAAATTATCATGTGTAGTGAACTGCCTAGGATAGTTTATGCAGCTAAAATTACACGAGATGGGTTCTTCAAACATTCACTATTCTCATATCGCCGCGCATTGCAACTTTTACTGAATGACTTGGCACATTAACAGCATTGTTTTCCATGTAATTTTTTGGCTATGGTTGAAGGTATGCATGTATTCGTACATGAAATACACGATTTCACATCGTAAATGGATTGCAGTGTCTTCAAGTATATATGAATTCATGAACTTTATTCCTGCCGACTGACTCCTGCAGAATGACCTCTGCCAAGATGTTATTGATTTACTGGTTAAAACGTTCTGTCATATGATAAGTAATATTTTCATAAATATATATGCAGTTAATTCATCGCGTTCATTAAAAGGGTCGGGTATCGCCAATTGTTCATATGGTGCATGGTCAATGCTGTTTTACAAGTTACTGCCCGACGAATCCTCGAGCTAAACGAACAGACGCTGCATAACTCACCATCGATACCGTTCACTCGTGAGCATGCCCATGATAGTCAACGTAGCACTATCCGATCGGGGCTCGAACCGGCAACACACACTCGCAACATCTTCGATGCCCAGAAGCAAGTCGCCTCTTTGCGATGCATTTCCCAAACCTTTTCACGAACCGTTCATCCATTGTACCAACATCTTTCTCTCGAAACACTTCACGAAACACATTGTGAATCATCCATCTGATTGGAGGAACATCTCCGGCGCTGTTATTTTAAGGAGCCCAACCTATTCTCCTACAAGGCCTTCTGCCATACATTTCAAATAATATGGCACTCTGTTTGCTTTGTTCGAACATCCATACTTTTCGTGTCTTCGAACACATTTGGTGAATGCTAGAGTTGTGTTACAGTAACAGCACGGGTAATGATGTAACGTTATTGCAAATTAGATCGATGGTAAATATATGAGTGAAATGAAAACAAAGTATTTTATGAGGTCACATATTCCTCCAGTGTCTAGATGGCCCAAACCTATACTCCAAATTTGAGCAGTTTTTAATTTCGCGGGAATATATATGCATGCGTATTATGCGCACGCTTGATAATTTCCTGCGACCTGATGGAGTAAGACGTCTGAACTTTTCAGTCAGAATGCTAAAAACGACGGGTGATAGCACAATCTGTCACCTCTGGCATCGGACGAGAAACAGAGCCTGTGGTTGACATTGTCACAATAAAATACTTTCTCCACACCAGCACGCTCTGGCGGACAATGCTTACAACAAGAGAGGTAGTTGTGAGGGATTAAGCGAGGGTCAATAATTGGTCGGTCTTAAGTGATGTGTGAGGGGTTACCGAATAAATACTCAATTTAAATGGTACTTTAATTAACAATACAAGGAATAAATTTTTTTGGTTGGTCTTAATTAAAGTTTTTAATAAAAAAAATATTATCGATTTAATAAATTATGAATGCATTTATACCACAGATTGAAAAAAATATTTTTTTAATAAAACGATTTAAAATTACATATTTTCCTATATGTCTAAAACTAATATAAGTACCGACAGCTCACCTGGTCATGACATCGAGAAATTAAAACCACATAGGTTTTGAAATTAGAATCCATATTTTAGGGTGCCAACAGCCCCAACTTTACTTTAAAAACATAAACAAATATATTTGCCGCCTGGTGGCTTAATGGGCAACTCGCCTGGTGACGAAATTGAGAAAATAGCGTCACTCGGGTGATGAAAATGTAAACAAATGACAAACTAAAAAACACGAAGATGATATACCATTCAACGGAATTAGCATCGGTGAGGGGAGTACGAAATAACTNNGTTTGGGTGGAGGGTATGAAGTGAACATGATCCAATCAATGGTAGGGATTATGGGGGTGGAGCCAACGCGTCTAGTTGGTCGAGCGAAGGTAAGTAATTGGGAATTTAAATATATTGGAAGGGGATCGAACGAAGTCGAATAATTAACCAATGAGAAACATTGATGGAGGAGGGGGGTGGAGGCCTGCCGACTAATTAACCAATGAGAATCATTGGTGTGGGTGAGGCAAACGGATCTAATTGGCCGAAAGAATGTGAGTAATTGGGCAATGAGAAACAAGGGTGGTGGCGGAGAGTGAGGGGCAATTGGAAAATTAAATATAATGGAAGGGAGGAGTGGTGGGGGTGGATGCCTTCTGACTAAACAGCCAATAGTAATTGGCGGTAGGGGTCAGTTGTCTGCTGGAGGTGTCTCGAAGAGGGGGTGAGGAAGCTCCGGAAATGTGAGTTTTTAAAATAAATGTTTTAATAATTAACTGTTTTATAATTTTTTGATATTGCTTTATTAACAAATGTTTTAATTTTGTTTAAAGTTTTTTAATTAATACATTTTAAAATAAATTTTTATAAATTATCCGGATTTTGGGTTCTAAGGTAAAAGGTCACTGGGAAAACGTCAAAGTTCAAGGTCAGGGTCACCTACTTTTAACATGTCAAACAATATGGCTAATTTTTTTAAATTAATTTTTTTATGATAAACTGTTTAACAATGTTTTAATATTACATTATCAACAAATGTTTTAATATTTTTTTATGTTTTTATTTAATACACTTTTAATAAATATTTAGAAATTTTTGGGATTTTGGGTATTAAGGTTGAAGGTAAACGGGTCAAGGTAAAAGTTCAAGGTCTGGGTCACCTTCATTTTACAACGCGGACAATATGGCCGCAGGGGACCGGAATGACAGAGCATGAACAGTTAAGTGCTCTGCCGCCCTATTCACTTGTTCCCAAATCATATTTTTTCTACTTCTGACTATTACTATGGCAGATCTTGAAATGTAAATGTTGGCGTTGTGTCACACACCAGAAAACAACAGGAGGGTTCTAATAAGTTAATTTAATGCGATCTGTATGTATTGCCAGCGTACATGGAACCGATGAAATAATTCTAACTGCTCAGTTGCTATATAGAATAGGCCTACCAATAAAAGTCTTCATAAAATATTATATATATATATACATATATATATATATATATATATATGCGTGTGTGTGAGCGTGTGTATGTGTATCCTATCTACAAAATAAATGTTTCAATCTTACTCAGTCTTCACTAGTTCAACTTGCGTGGTAAATTTCACCACAGGCGATTATTTTCTCGGATTTGGTGTGTAATAAATATTTATTATGATAGGTTTTTTTTTTTTCAAAATTGTAAAAAAAAAAAAAAAAAAATCAAATTTTTGATTTTAATAGTGACGTTTTCTGGCAAATTATTAATTTTGGTTTAAATAAATTGGACTGTTCTTATGATACGACACTGCAACCCAAAATTTAGAAAGGGCACCATTTTGAAGAAAAGACAACTAACACAGTCTGAAACTATACAAGTGCCCTTACAGAGTTATATAGGAGTATGGAGTTAGAATAATTTTGTATACGGGTTGAAAGTTTTGAGGGGTATGCACGTAGAAATAAAAAGGTATAAAGTTACGAATTCCAAGTTGCGTGCACACTTTTATTTCGTCACTGACCGCTAGCCAATAAGAGAAAATCTTTTCTTTTTGAATAGCTAGTCAAAAAAATATGTAGTCGGAAACATAAGGAACGTGGAAATTACCTCCACCATCTTGAGGTGGATTTGAATTTACCTGTTAGAAACACATTTTTTTCAAAATATCCACGTTAATATCAATTGCAACTTATAATGACAGAAGTAAATTTGCCAGTCAAAATGATGTATGTCGAAGTCGTGTTTCGTGTCTAAAGCGTAGTTGCAGTTGGAAATGCGCCGCTGGTCTGTGCTCATGCATGATAGGAGACAGACTGTATTTAGAGTGTGGGGAGTTGATCGCTAAACTGATACTGTCGCTGGTCTGTGCTCATGCATGATAGGAGACAGACTGTATTTAGAGTGTGGGGAGTTGATCGCTAAACTGATACTGTCGCTGGTCTGTGCTCATGCGTGATAGGAGACAGACTGTATTTAGAGTGTGGGGAGTTGATCGCTAAACTGATACTGTCGCTGGTCTGTGCTCATGCATGATAGGAGACAGACTGTATTTAGAGTGTGGGGAGTTGATCGCTAAACTGATACTGTCGCTGGTCTTGAACACCACGCTGCACAGAAGCAGAGTTCTTCTGGACAGGACAACATCCATCGCCTTTATTGACCAAGTTAGAGGTGCCAGATAACACTGGAATATCGCTCTGGATGCCATCACAAGTCCATTAGTGGGAGCTGATGTCTCTGCGGAGGGTAATGCGTCGAGCCACCTTCCACAACTGCGAAACGCACTCCTTTGCGAAACATCCTACCACAACAGCTCGTCTCAACTTCGCGTAGTAAATACGGTTCATAACCCTCGGTCATCAGGCTCGATAACCAACAGGTGCCGCGGAGATGTACTCGCCTCTTACCGAGGCGAACCGGGTTTGAATCACGCGGGGTCGCTCCCGGATTTTTGCATGTGTGCAATCGTGCCCTGGCGATGCCGCTGGTCGGCGGGTTTTCTCGGGCATCTCCCGTTTCTCCCACGCTTGATTTCCGGCACTGCTTCATACTCACCTCATTTAACCCTCATCGGCTCTCGAGAACACGATGATAAGAGACGCCAAAATATCTCCACTCGAGAACCAACCAACACTTGAATAGAATATCTGACAATAGAGAAGATGTGAACTCGAACCGCGTGGGCCCGAAGGTGGCTTCACCCGTCACCAACATGGCGAGACACCGTTCGGCAAGCAGTGATTGGATACAGACAGCAGCTATACCACTAGTGAAACTCTAGTAGCGTGTAGTAGCCCATAGGGCACTAGGCCGGTCTGCATAGCATCACGCAGCGAATAAGACTGAGTGCGCCTACATCAAAGGAACGATTCACACCGCATCACCTCTGCATAGTTACCTGTTGTGTTACCAGAATAGATGGGACTCACGCTCTCCACCACTACCGTCTATTCGCGTTTACTTTACGATCTGTAAGTCAAACTTTTAAATAATCACCTTATGTATTATTGTTTCCTTAATATGTCATACATCACAAGTATTTTTTACTTTTGCTAACATTAAAGGACCTTATTTTGGGTAAATTCAACTTTTCTTTGCATTTTATCCATAAACTATAATATTTTATTTATAATTGAAAATAATAGAAAAGAGAGAAATTAGATGTGTCGGTAATGCCTTGTAATAATCAGATCTTATGCAACATATTATTAACCTAAGTGCGCACGAATGCGGTGCATTGTCCCTTTCGTGTAATTTTCTAGACTAGGATAAGTTGTGTTTCCATGAGGCGGAGGAATATCCAGGAAGTAGAACTTCAGCAGAGCTTCAGAAAAGTTGTAAGTAACCGGAAATTGACTATAAGTGTTTGCCACTGGTGACGGTATAGTGTCAAGTCCATTTACCTCCCACCTAGGTGAACTGCACTCTCGTTTCCCCACTGGGTCAAACGTGCATTTCCGCATGTGGGCTACGTGACGGGCATTTGACGTTGGTGGGAGGGTTTTCTCAAGGTACTTCCGTTTCCCCAAACAATGCTATCTGTCCTCCATCGCCCCCTCGCTTCACCGCCATCTTTGTCATGGAAAACAAAACCTCGCACTGATAAAGTAGCTTTGTTTCCGCATGTGGGCTACGTGACGGGCATTTGACGTTGGTGGGAGGGTTTTCTCAAGGTACTTCCGTTTCCCCAAACAATGCTATCTGTCCTCCATCGCCCCCTCGCTTCACCGCCATCTTTGTCATGGAAAACAAAACCTCGCACTGATAAAGTAGCATTGTTTCAGCGTGTGACAGGGCAGTAA
Organism: Clitarchus hookeri; assembly: GCA_002778355.1. Classification (NCBI taxonomy): domain Eukaryota; kingdom Metazoa; phylum Arthropoda; class Insecta; order Phasmatodea; family Phasmatidae; genus Clitarchus; species Clitarchus hookeri. The sequence goes on from NQII01001008.1 coordinate 269,668, forward strand.
TAATTTTACTTATTCTAAAAAAAAAAAAAAAAAAAAAAAAAAAAAACCATTTATTATCATTTTTTTGTGCAAAAATTGCCAAGTTTTTTTGCTGCAAAATGAAATCGGCACCCCAGTGGCTGCTGACCAACCAAAAATGAGTGTTTTACAGTGGATTTAGCTTATTTGGTACCATGTCCAAGCGGGCCAACATGGCTTTGTTCTGTGGGATGCATAGGAAAACTTTAGGGGAAGAGTTGGACGCTACGTCGTTATTGTATGTGAAAATGTACTACTATTGCTTCTGTAGTACATTTTCAGAAGGTAATAAATTTATTAATCCCTATTTATTCCACATGGAAAACAAATAAAGGCACTTTATTTATATTAGAGTTGTTGAATTATCTAAATGATATACTATAACTTGCCATAGAATAAATTTTAATAATAAATGCTAAATACATTTCATGATTGAAAAACTGACAACTCCACAATGATTTCTATCAATCCCCCTTGACCAATGTCAATACAGTGGCGATAACATATCTTGAATGCCAATAACCTATCTTGAATGCAAATAACGTATCTTGAATGCCAATAACGTATCGTGAATACCAATGACGTATCGTAAATACCAATAACATATCTTGAATTCCAATAACGTAACTTCAATGCCAATAACGTATCTTGAATGGCAATAACCTATCTTGAATGCAAATAACGTATCTTGAATGCCAATAACGTATCGTGAATACCAATGACGTATCGTAAATACCAATAACGTATCTTGAATTCCAATAACGTAACTTCAATGCCAATAACGTATCTTGAATGCCAATAACGTATCGTGAATACCAATAACGTATCTTCAATGCCAATAACGTATCTCAAAAAGAAACGCGGCCAACAACTGAGTAGAAATCGGTTGGTTTTTTGGAGACATCATGTAATTATAATTTGTAATGTGATAATATTTTCGAAAATAGCAGATAAGAGATTTTTCGTAGAAATATTTCATATTTGTAATATTAACAGCCAGCATAGAAATTAAAACGCGGACAATATGGCCGCAGGGGGAACGGAATGACAGAGCATTAATAGCTCCGTGCTCCGCCGCACTATTCCCTTGCTTCCAAATCATATTTTTCTACTACTGACAATTACTATGGCAGATCCTTAAATGTAAAAGTTGGCGTTGTGTCACACACCAGAAAAGAACAGCAGGGTTCTAATAAGTTAATTTAATGCTATATATATATATATATATATATATATATATATATATATATATATATATATATATATATANAAAACGGGTAAAATTGACTGACTGCTGTAATAAAATGTAAAATTTTAAAAAAATTAAACAACAGGATATTGATGACTAATGAGTCTACTTTCCTCTACGTGGGTGCAAATAAATTAGATTCAAAATTTTGAAGGTTTAGTTGGAAGGTAGGCGTTGACGGATCATTGTAACAATATCATTAGAGGTAAAACCAGAAACATGCGATACAGTATGAAGAAAATTAAAATATTTGATTTAAATACCCGGGATTTAATACAGAAGTACTCGTAAATTTAAGCTATCTTGCAATCAACTGCATCACGGAGGAAGGAGTCAGAGCATCAACTTAGGATATAATCAGTCTATTGCTTTGAATGATATGGCTTCCGTACCTGAAATATTTATACTGCCATCATTTGGAAAAAAATTGTGTCTGAAACAGTAAAAACACGTAAGTTTACATGACCTATCAAACGCTAGATGTTTGAAAAATGTGGCGGCAATCGGTCAATTCGATCCCGAAATAAAGCATTAAAACCCTATTTTCCTAATGGGTACTATATTGCAAAACTGCAGAAAAAAAATGTTCCATATACTATGCGTCTAATAGATACTGCCAACATAAAAAATTTGGTTTAATTTGATTTAATTATTAAATACATACGCCGAACTTAATAAAATATTTATATGGCCACAATTTTGAAAATTAGTGACTGATCCCATTTAAATCAGGCAACTTTACATGGACTTCTGTAGGTGTGCAAAATTTTGTGGATATTAGTTTAATTATTCAGGAAATATGGCAAAAATTTCCTTCTACTCACCTGACATTACTTTGCAAAAAAATTGGCGAAAGGGGATCTCTGTATGCATAAATTTTAATTCTAATTAACATTGTTTGCATAAAAAATTTGGTTCAATTTTATTGAAATGTTTCATAGATATAACATATTAATCTTGCCGCAAATAACACATTTTAATTTACATACCCTTACAGCTACTTGATATATTCAGGGAATGTTTCTTTAAATAATATTTATGAACATCGCTTTTCCTTGTTTGCAAATTGCAACAGAGTAAAATCAACAATAAATAATCAATTACCTACATATATTTATATATTTAGATAATGTATAGTTTAGTAACAGTGCTTGACATTGTTCTTAACGTTTTTTTACAAATGTGATGAATTGAAAGCACAATACAGCCTCAGCACAATATAATTTCCTGCTTTGCTATACACACTGAAGACCCAGAACAACTGGTACACCTGCCTAATGTCGTGTAGCTCCCCTCCCCCCGAGCACGCAGAAGTGCCGCAAAACGACTTGGCATGAACTCGACTAATGTCTGAAGGTATGCAGGAGGCAATTCACACCATGAATCCTGCAGGACAGTCCACAAATCCAATCTGCGCCAATTTGAGAAAGGGTTGCACGTCTGTCACGTTCAATGATTCTCGTCAGTCATAAAATAAATGTGTCAGGTGATTTGTGAAAATGTCACAGAACTTATGGAGTCTGCTATTTTATAATTTTTTAAATAAGACAGATGTAATTTCTGCAACAGTGTGGAAAAAAATGGATTAACGTTATTAGCGAAACTACTGTAGCTCTCTGGGCATATCTTTATATGTTTAGAATCTGTTATCAGTGATGGTAACGGTGACAGCGGCAACGATAAGGTTCAGAAGTAGATAGCATATTTCCTACAGACTAAATATGTGGGGCGAGGAATACTTGAAACTGTCACTTTGAAATGGCGGGTGAATGTTATTGATCGGGAGAGTAGTCCGTTATCACGGTCACATCTCCTTGTGTTATGCTAGGGGTGAAGATAAGACGAGCAGGACAGATAGTTATCCTGCTCCTTCTAGGACCATACATTTTTTTTTCGAAAATTTCCAGGAAGTGTGTATTTTACCACGCAGTATAGCCACCATATCAGAATATCTTCTCTATTCATATTTTATGCTTAACACTTTCTCCAATTGAACACCATGCTTTTAAATTACATGTGGAGGTAACGTAAGCTATCTTGTGAGTAACTTCATTTTCCTAATGCTTGCTTGGCAAGTTATTTTTTAATAAAATGTATTAATTTTGAAATATATGAAATATACAATATAAATAATATTTTATGTATTATATTAAAAATAGGAATAGGTTACATAATATTATTTAATTATAAACATTTCACACTTACGAGCACATTGTTCACAACTAGTCTACTATTTACAAATGTATGATTTATAATATTACGAAATACTAAGTATTTACCTCAGAATAACTGCACGGCTATACACAAATAGCATTACATTAAATATATATATTAGCGAAGTTCTAAGCAATCTCTACAATTTTGAACTCAACCTCTCCCTTTCGTTTTTGGATCTGTGAACTAATACAAATACATTTTATATTGATATACAATTTTGAAATTTGGCCTATGATTATAAAATGTTTATTTTTTAAAAGTGCCACTCAGAAGTTAGATAGACTAACTCCACGCTACAAGAAAAGGAGAAAATTACTTTTAAAATAAGCTTACCAGTAAAAATTCAACTTTATTACAATATCAATATTTTACAATCAGAAATATGGTCTTGACATTAATAAATCCAGTAATTATTTCAGGCTTAAGTATTTAAAATTTACTATGGATGGAGTTCATCAGTTTGTCATGTGAAAACAAAATGCCTTGTAAATGCAAACTCAACTACCCATTATCATTGTAATAAATGTCTTCACTCTGATGCTGTCCATATCATGAGTTATAGTTAACAGGATGCATATACTTGAGCAGAGACCTCACATATGACCGTTTTTGTTTTGTTATTGGACGGTCATCTGGGTACACTGAACTCTGCTTGCCATTGGCTAACAATGATCTCCTTAAATCTTCTTCCAGGAAAGGAAAGTTCTCAGAAAAAGTCGTCTCAGACTTGAGTGTATTTAGATTACACCTATCAAACCTAATCCATTGCACGTGAAACCAGTTTACCAATAATCCATTAGCAGTCGTCTTGTGGTTTGTTACAGCATCTACAAGATACTTAGTAGACAAACTCATATGAACTACATTAAACATGTTTCTGTTCTGATGTGTAACACATATTGGAAGTAGGAACCTCGCTGACACCCCCCGCGATTTTAATACCCCGCAAGCACCTTTGACAGGCACACGTGCGGAGAAGCCAGATGTAGATAGCGCATGCAGGCCATTACACGTGTCGCTGCAGCATGGGATTTCTTCACCGCCCCCTTTAGCAAACCGCATGAAATTGGACACGCCGACATTACGACGAGTTAAGCAAATAGCCATCAAGGGAGTTATGATAGGAAAGGCGGACGATAGGAAAATATCGCCGACCAGCTCGGAATGTGAAATACGCAAGAGAAAACGGCTTGGAAGTTGGTGCTATGAGTGCCTCCCCCTTCCCCTAACAAAATGCAGAAGCACCTGGACACCCGCTGTCAGAGGCTGTGGGCCCACACCCCCCTCATTCGCAACTTACAAGAATCATGGTGCATGTACGAAGTATTCTTTGTTCTGCACACTCCTCCACACCCCTCCCCCAACAAGGGAAGGTGCATGTACAGTTTTAGGGAGGGAGTCAAGAGAGGATATAACCCTATATGTGGGGAGGGTGGGGATCAGTTGAATCAATCCGTTCAGAGAGGAAGTCAGTGCAGCAGTTAGTCGAGGCCGAGGAGATCGGACCCCGGCCGAGTCAGTTAGTCGCATCAGTCAGTCAATTGATCAGTTGAATCAATCGGTTTAGAGAGGAAGTAAGCAGTAAACCAAGGCCGGGGAGATCGGACCCCGGCCGAGTCAGTTAGTTGCATCAGTCAGGCAGTCAGTTGAATCGCGCAGTTAAGTGAGAGGAAGTCCTTCGGGACGCCGAAAGGCCGTGGGGTTCGGGCCCTGGCGGAGACAACCAGAGACAGTGTTAAGGGGTCAGTCATATCGGGGCAGTCGGAGGCTGCGATACTCCGTGCCCGGAGAATCAGTTTCATCGGACCAGTAGTATCATAACGCCGGGATGCGAGTCAGTCAGTCAGTCAAGTCAAGTAAGTCCGTCAGTTACAATTATGCACCAAGAAGGCGGAGTCGAGTGGTGAGCTTCAACGAGGAGTGCCATGTCGAGCGAGTGGGAGTAGTCCAGTGCAACCCCATGCCGAGAGCTGGGGTGGGGGCCCGCCAAGGGTCACCTCGCCAGGACATGGTAGGGAGGTAACGATTCAGTACAACCCTACGCCGCGAATGGGGGTTGAGTGGTGAGCTTCAACGAGAAGCACCACGTCGAGAGGAAGCCAGCTGAGTGCAACAAGCCAACCACAGCCAGTCCAAGGGCCTGTATCTGGGCCACCCAACTCACCAAACCTCAAATGCCGGAACAACTACCCTGAAACAAGTACAGTTAAGTAACAATGTCGTCACTCAGGGACGTGTCCTGTCAACTAATGCCCCCACAGCGTCGGAAACGTTAGCCAGAACACTGTAATCAGCACTTCAGGCCAAGAACTCGCAGGGCCGAGAAAGTATGAGGACTTCACGCAAAAGTGTCGGGAATGTGTGTCTGAATTCCCGTCAAATAAACCTGTTAAAACAAAGATGTAATGAAGCCATTGTTCGAGATACCCTCAACCTTCAAGGCACCTTATAGTCTGTGCCATCTAACATTAACTGAGGACCCTATGAACCACTCTGTACACCACAGGTGGGGAATAGCCTCAGTTCTGACTAGTGTATAACTCGGAATAAGTAATAATATGGTTGGGTTTGCTTGAAATTCACATAATAGCTTCCAGAGGCATGTTGCTACTTCTTGAGGCCCTCGAGATCTCTTTTTTTTTCAGACCACTCTTGCATACATTCATACATCATTTCCCAGCACTGACACAGTGGCACCCAGACATTCGCTTATAATAGGAGACAGTTGACGATAATTATAATAAGAAGGCTTTTTGAAGGGCAAAATTAAACACATGTATTTTCATCTGCTTGCTTTTGATCAGCTTTCAGTGTACTGTGGTGTATTGCATGGTTGTTTATAACAACTTTGCTTTCAGAAATAGACAATAGTTAAAGCTTGAGAACTATTCAGCATATTATTTTTTGTAATAAATAACCATCAACCATGCTCAATGTGGCAGAAATTACCCAAGTGTCTAATAAATAAACAAACAAATACAGTGCTCATAAAACATATTATAAAATCAATTATCACTTGAAAACCAGAACATTATGCAGTGGACACGGACATACAAACTGACATTATTCTGCTACCATAATCTCAGATGGTATTAGGCATCTTGATATGATAAATAATTGAATAATTTTTGGAAGTTCAACTGGCGGACACCATGTACATTTTATCTAGAAACTGGATCTAGTAATAAAATATTTATTGTTTTAAAAATGTTGTGTCCAGAGGTCAATATAATACATGAAAAGAGTATAAATATTGTAGTTTCAAAATAAATCATTCAATTAACCCAATTGAATTTATATACAAAAAATTATAAATTTACAAGTTGTACACTCAATGAATAATTGCAGCATTCGTAAAATAATTAAATTTAAACGGCGATATGCATATGGCCCTGGAAGCCTTGAGAAGCCTAGAGTGCATCCTGTACAATCGACCTAACTTTATTCATCAATATAAATGTTATTTTAATTGACAAATTATTAACTTTTAAAGGTTCATAACTAACATGTAGATATTAAAATCATTATATTATGTCACAAATGTCATAAAAATAAAAAGAGTTTATCCATCAGGGATTATGTAATTATGATTTAGTTACATAATGGCATGATAACGTGATCCAAATAAAGTCAATATTAAAAATAAATGTTCTATGTACCTGGCACTTAGAAGATAACTCTTTAGATAGAAACCAAAGACTGGAGAATAGTCCGACTTGGCGGAGTGGTACTAAAGCAGTACCGGAATTTTTAAATAATGACATGTTCAATAAAAATTTTCGTGAACGGTTATTTAAATCTTGATTAAAACCTTTAGAGCAGAAGTAAAACATGGAATAATACTTTGTCCCTATGAAACACAGGAACAAATAAAATCTGAAAAATTAATTACTTGTTTTAGAGTAAATAAAACATGAAAGGCTGATGCTGTGTACACTCCCATCTCGAGGGGAAGAGGTGAAACGGCGTAGGATAATTAAAGATGAATCCCCAAATTAAATCTCCTACATTTGTAAGTTCTATCTCTGCACTATTCTACATTCTAAAACTAAATAAAAGGCTGCAGGGAAATCCTCCGCGAACAGTTACCTCCCCGAACACGGGAACACACTGCAAACACGTGTCACTACCGTGTTTGTGCAGAGAGTCCGGATAAAATTTGTTAGCGACAGCAGAAGGATACAAAATTGCGCGTAGCGAGTGGGAACATAGGTAACGAAATTTAGTTCGGAAGGCGTTCCTTGAAAGCGCTGGAGTCACCGAAAACGGTCCACAACTACACACAACTGTTCTGCAGCAAGAATTACATATGTTGCGCCTCTGGCAAGTAGCGCGGACAAGGTTCGGCAAGAAGCATCCCGCGCATCAGGAATGCCACTGTGTAACCTAACATCCGGTTGCAAGTTGATCTGTCTGCAGCAAGCAACTGGCTTCCAGCCAGGCTTGGGAGTGAAGTTAACTCGGCACTAAACTTCAAATTCATGAAAACCTGACTGAAATAAAAATTCGAAAATAACACAAATGCCATAAAATTGTTCATAATCAACATTGGCCTAAAATTTACTAACAGTAAGGCACAATTAATTGGGCAAAAGTATAATAATATATGAGATTAGGTAACATATGAAAAATAAGGTGCCACATAATTTTCGAAAAATTTTACAACGGCCCAACAGTAAATATTTCGTTATTTTAGATTTTCTTGGGTGAGTTCTTTCTCTCGCTCTAAATGCTTCTCATCAATTTTGGCATTCAAAATTCTAACACTGAGATCACCATAAACTTGGCATTTAATTTTGGCTGGAGGTTTAAAATGAAGGGTGAATTTCGTTGAGAACACGTAGTAGTAAATTTTCTCTTTGAGTTTAACAACGAAAACTATTTGACCGGAAATAGGCCTACAACCAAAATACTGCAAGAAAACACCAACCCAATACCATTCTCAATTAAACAAACCACAAATAGCCTACAATGTTTTTGGAGTTAGATCACAGTGCCCTCAGAAATCTAGCACGTTTTTTGCCATTGCCATCATATGTAATAACAAATACGAAATTAGTCAAAATTCATTACTTTGTAACTGCGTAGCAACGTTTCTAAAAAATAAAATAATAATTGGAGTTAGTCTGTTTGGCTTCTGAGCGGCAAATTTTATATGTATTTTTGTGTGTTGTGTACATGTACATACACATTGTCTGTAAACACTAATATTTGATATACAATTATTGACACATACCAAGGAAGCTTCCAACCGCACAGTGCTGCAGTAACTGTATACTGAGCAGGACTCAGTCATGAACTGTGTGCGGATGGTAGACGTACAGCTGCTGTTCTAATATTACTTTCCAAACACAACTGTGCGCGACATTCAAGTTACGTGCTACTGGCCGGGTGCTTGAAGGCTCCTCGGCCAAGCATCAAGCATTGCTTCTACGAAGTCGTGAGTCCGCGCATTCTGTCTCCCTCCTCGGACGTGAAATTGTCATGTCAATTGCCCCGTTTCTTATGACCGTTGTAAACGTCTTGGATGCATGGTGTGAGCTGGAAGTCTCATGCACTCAGGTGCACGCGCCCTGAGAGAACCTTTCTGCTTCCCTACTGTTTCCATTTGCTTGGCCGTAGACGAACACCATCTCTACAAGTTCTGCAAAAGAGTACTCAATTGCACTTAAATATCAGCAAAATCTAACAGCAAAATACGAAAAACGGTCTTGAATTATATTTTTTGACGGAGGCGTTTCTGTACTGGAGGGCAAAATACATTATCACTTTTACTTCATACCTGAAGGTTTATAAAAACCATTACGGAATCACTGTGCATAAATTGTGTATTTTGAATTGAATAAAATAAATAAGTCATTAATTTATGAACAGATGAGAACATATTGAATGGTTATTAAAATATCTATATACTCTTCCATGTGATAAAATACGGGGATATCTGGTTCAAACTTGCCGCTGTTGTACTTATAAGTCTTGCCACTCTCACTGACCGCTACCAGTATCACAGGTGCAGAGAGACTAATGAGACTGCACCTCTGTACTCTGTGTGTTCTATGGCCGACACGACGTCAGGGATCAGCGAGCGATAAGCGTCAGATAAAAGCGCGCAACGCGGTCGATGAAAGAGAATGTGAGCTTTCACTTTTAATTAAAATAAATATTTGGTGCCAGGACTGCGGTAGGTATTTATAATTTTAAAAAATGTGCGATCAGGCTCACAACAGAGTTCCCATACATGTTACTTCTTTTTTATTCCATCGTGTTGACGAAGATAAAATACGTGTCATATCATGTGTGTATTTTCATCACCGGCAGATGCTCGTGACAGCACATTCCTGGAATATCCCGTTTACATCTGCGCCATTCAATGTATACCGTACTTGCGTTTGACATCGTACATGAAAATTGTAATTTATTAATCCAAATTATTGGGAAAAAAAATTGTTCCCCGTGTGTTCCACATTTATTTGTTTAGCTACATGTCACCTCCAGAAGTACGTGGCATTCAAAAATGTGTGATGGGGGCACAGAGGAGTAAACACGCCTCGTTTACTAATTTCTTCATATTTGGAAGTGAAACGTGCAGTAAGAAGTGTGGACCCCTACTAAGATACCTAAACAATTCTTGTCAGTGAATGAGCAGCAGCTTCAGTCACTAAATGAAGACTCGTCAGTGTTCCGAGATGCTGGCACTTACAGAGCAAGACCCAGCCGTAGCTGTACTACATAGGCCTTACCATGCCTCGACTGCCCAGTCGACTGGGGAAACTGTTCACCCCCTTCCATCGCAGGTGTGCCCAGGTATCACATGTGTGGACCAGAATATAACTCCCAACCTGATTTACAAGTGCGCGCGGCGACATCCTTCCACAAGTACTGAGTCCCTCGGCTAGGGTTCTATCCACACAGCCCCAGTGTCTCGCCAGGACACCACCAGAGCGTTAGTGCAGCTCAACGCCCATTGGTTACACGAACTGACATTTCACTGGTCATTTCAGCAGGCGGCATCTGCAGAGACTATGTGTGCTAGACTGCCAATCGGCAGCCAATGGATGTTCTTGCACGTTACAACTCAGATGCATATTGCCATGTACGCCAAAACGTCGGTCGGTCTCAGCGACCATCGGGAAATGACGCCTGAGGAAGGAGGGGTTGCTAGGTATGTCGGTGTTTGCTGCACCTGCTGGTGTACGCCACAAGGCAGCAGTTGTGCAGTTGACGTCACAGCGCGTGTGTAGTGCGTGTTTCGCCAATACTCATGTGTGTAGTCACCACTTATTTCGTGCGTACCGGCTCCACAGTGGCTATTGTCTCGTGCTGTTCAAGCAAACACCATGTAATATTTATTTATTTTTGATAAGGAAAGGTTTATGGTAACTAAACTGAGATCATATAAAAGACTGAATAGAGATTTAATAACTTGAATAGTATTTCTTTAAACTAAGCAATATTTTGTCCGCGCAACCATTCTGCTTTTTTTTTGTATATCCATATCAGATCTCTTAAACCAAATTAATCTTTTAACACATATACACATCTAAAGTGTACAAAACAAATTTACAAGTGCTTTCAACTAGGTTTGCCCCACACAAACATTAGAGGTGGAACTGAACTCTACCGACTAACTTCCGTAGGTGATTCCTCATTAAAAAACTAGGTCTAGTACATACACACGAAATAGAGCCTAAGTCTATTCTGAAAGGGTGGAAACCACCTTTTAAAGTGTAGTTGAAGCACATATATTTTGCTTATAACACAACAAGAATGAAGGATAAATGTCTGAGTTTCTGGATACAACATTATGTAACGACGAATTACAAAGCACAAAAATTTGGGTTCCAATATCAACCCCCATCCATGAAAAGTGAGGGGTTGGCCGCACATTTGTGGAAATAAAAATGTAACTTTATCACTTTTTTTCTTCTTTCCTGTGGCTTTGTAATCTACCGCACATTGAACTAAAATTACGTCATGTGTTTTTAAGCTAAATGCTGCCGTTTTCGAGAAATTAATTCATGCCGACGAAGGTCACGTTAGGGGTGGAGATGGAACAATGGCGATATTACATGATGGTGAAATGGGTTTTCCCCGAAAAGAAACCCACTGGCCAATGGCAACGTCTGCCATGTTTCCCGGATACGAGTATACTCGACCCCCGCCGGGAGTCGAGTCCAATTCTCCGTGGTGAGAGGCGAGCAGTCTGACCACTGCACCACCACGGGCCCTACTTGCGTATCAGCGACAGTTTGTTGGGGTAGGTATGGATAACACGTGGCACACGACTTGTTACAACAATACGTGGTGTCATTGAAAACAGCAACATCATGCACCGACAGTAAATGTGTTGCTATTTGCCAGGCATTGAGATTCATTGTTTGAAAATTACGAATTAATTTTTCAAAACAGTATAATTAAGGTTAAAAACATAAGACGGAATATTTGTTCAAAATGTGCAGTAGATAAAAAATCCATAGGACACAACAAACATTGTGATAGAGTTGCATGTTTATTTTTATTTTTGTGCTTTGTAATTCGTCGTGTAATACTATAGTATCCAGAAACACATATATTTGTCGTTCATTCCAGCAAAAATCATCTGTTCCAACTTCACTTTCAAGGACGGTTTTCACCCATTCTGTAAGACTTAGGCCATATGTTGTGTGTAGTCACCTGCCGAAGTTTGTCGGTAGAGTTCATTTCCATCCTCTATATAAATTTTATTAGAGACAAACTAATACATATTTACATAGTACAAACATCTGGTTGTCTAGATGAAACTAAAATTATGTATAGTTTAACCGAATTTGGGGAGGCAACAATATAAGCTTAGTTCAACACAGGCATTTATTTGGTTGGATGTAGTGCAATGGTTCTAATATGCAGCTAGACGGTATGTTAATATCCTGTGACAAATAGGATCATATAAGTATTTTTAATGTTCTTAGTGATGCGTAATGCTGGTTCAAAAAATCGCAGTAAAACATTTCGACAGAAAAAATATGAAGATGTGAAACTGAACTTAAAATTACGCATCTGAGTAATGATCACGTTTATTTCAATCAGTATAAATTCAAAAACATTACCATCACACCAGTTGTCCTTATTGCAAGATCCCTAAGTCGTAAAGTTCAGAGGCAGATTAGTAGTAATCTACTCTAAGTGATGTCACACATTTCTTTCTTATAACTAAAACTGTGATGTACTTAGAGCAGCGCAAATATTTAATTCCACCAACAAATACTTATATGTTTCTGGATACTAAATTAGGAGAGCAGTTTAATAAGGTCTACCATGTAAATATTTTACTTCTAATATACAAACCATTAATACCATTGCGCGGAAAAACAATTTTATTTTATTTTTCAAAACCTTTATATCAGTGAAGCACATTCAGAATATACATATCATTTACACTTCATAAACTAAATGACGTATTTTCTTTTTTTCTCTTACATACTGCAATGCAAACTCAATTAACCGTTATCTAAAAAAAAATATTATTTAAGTCTTTAGATGGATGCTTAGTTTTTTAATATTCTTTCATTGCTTATGGATTACCCTTTAAAAAAAAAAAAAAAAAAAAAATAAGACAGTGAAGCTTTGATGCTGACTCACGGTGTAACGCATGAATGCGTTAAGGCGTTTATTTTGTGGTTTAATTTATTTTCATACGATTGGGTTTCTTTATGTGTTTTAGTTTGTTATGATAATTAGTTAAATGAGAGCTTAATTTAAATTTCGAGCGATTTGAATGAATTTTGATACATCTCGTAATAATTTTATTTCAGTATTTTTATGTTGCAAAGAGATATGTGAGTCATTAGAATGAAAAGTTGTTTCGCGTAGGCAGAGACTGTTAAGAGTTATATGTACTGTTGTTTATTGTAACCAATAAGGAAATTAGTAGAGAACAGAGTTAGAATAAAATGGGCGGATGTGAAGAATTGTGAAAAATGGAAGTGGACATCTTTCTGGGGTTCTATCAGGACTAGGTGAAGAGAACATATCAATATTTCAGGGTTCCTCTTCAATAAAATCTCCAAGCACGCCAGAAATTTAATTGAAATTGATACAAGACAGATAATTTTTTTCCTGAGGCAGTAGTTTGACATCGCTGCTAAGGCACGCCTGCGTACACCTTCAGATGGAGGTTTGTGTTTCTTACTGACTGGCTGAGACATAGTATATAAATAATAAAAACGATAGTAAATTAAATGTGTTTAGTTTCATTGAAATACAGTAGACTACCACGTCACATATGTTCAAAATTTTAACAAGTAATTTTAAATAAATTTGATATTTTGAAATATATCTGCTACTCGGTGTTTAGCAATGGTCTTCTCTATTGTAAATTTATTCTGATGGATGGTATGTGTGTATCTTATTTCAATGAGAGTTTCTGTCCATGAGTAAAATTAATGGTGGCGCCCATCATAAATGTTTCGCATTGCACAATATTCTGTTTAAGTACTGGTTGGTAAAGAAAGCCGCTGCTCTGTATGTGATGAAAGTGTGGCAGGTGACTGCAGGCGGCTCGACTGCTGTACTTGGGCAAACTGATCCAGCTCCTCAGGAAGTGTCAGCTGCTTTCCGTCGGCTACACAACAGTGACGAAGTGAGAAGACGAACTGGAGCGAGTACCCGGACTAAGAGGAGAGCGTCGATACGTCAGCGATGTGGTGCGAGGCCATTTGTCAAAGCATTGCCCGAGACGCGCACACATGGGAAACTATAGCAGAAATACGCGAGTACCTCTCGTACTCCGATGTAGCTAGTCAGAGGAGAGGTTATTTAGCAGAGATTCATGAAGCCAGGAAACTAGGAGATACAAGCGTAGAGAGGTTTGGGTAGCTCTTAACAACGAGGTCTTGAGAGCGGATGAGGACGAAGTGAGGTTGATATGGAGCAGCGCCGGAATGCAAGGGTGGGGAAACGGGAGATCTCCGAGAAAACCCGCCGAACAAATGGCATCGTCTGGCACAATTCCTAACTGTGAAAACCCGGTTTGACCCCGCCGGGAATCGAACGCAAGTCTTTGTAGAAAGCGAGTGCCCTAGCAGCTATGCCACCGCAGCCTCGCTAGGAAATTAATTACGCCATGTTTTCTCTGACTTAAATGTTATTTTAAATTTTACTCAATTTATTTTTTGCGTGGAGCATACCGGTACTAAAATTTGCACGCACAACTGAATTGTGGTAACTTACATCTGCAAGCCACTAAACATTTAGTATATCTGTATAATTTGAGACGTAATGTATGACTCTGTGTGATTAATAAAAGAGTGGAATTTAAGCTGGGTTATTTGATAACCTTGTTTTTACAGAGTAGCCTAATTTTAAATTGTGAGAGTCGTTAATTTATTTTATTTATTTTGTAATGTACAGAATGAAATCAAAGATCTTTTCTTTCTGATGAAACTGAATTAAAAGCTGTATTGTTTCTATCTTCAGGACTTCAATGTGATTGACAGGTGGATTTTGGCAATAGCGGTAAAGGTGTCACGTTACCTATTACGGCTAGAAATATTTGCGCAGAATTTTGTACTAAACTGCCTTTATCCAAGCTGCTGTATTTGATTTAAGAAAGTCATTTTCCTGCAAACGTTTGGCTATTGTAAGATGAATTTTCTGCCAAATAAATGCCTGTGACCTAACAATTATTTTTTGTTTTGATGTATACATAGAGTGGCTCTCAACGTTTCACTTCACCCGACTTTCCCGTATGCAGAATGCATCACAAAGTATTACACACTCACAACTTGAATTATCAGAAGAAGTTATACTTGTGTTGCGTATGAAAAAATAATGTATAAAATTTATAACACTGTAAAACACTCTGCTAGACTTTACTTATTCCAATATTTTTAAAAATAAATTAAGTAGAGTTAATTTTCAATCAATACAAGCGTATTTAGATTTTGGATGATTCAGAGAAACCATTTCACAAGAAAGCCTTCGCCAAGTAGAGCAGTCGTAATAATTATTAGGGGCGTGTGTAACCAGATATTGCCACTAAAGCTTAAACATATTCTTAACATTTCTGCTCATTTGTGGTAAATGGCAATATGTCAAGAATATAAAACTTTACGGGAGTACTCTTTGCCTCGTTACCAAGATGCCACATAGTTAAGGACAGGTGTTTTTAGCGAAAATATTTATGGCCATTCTAGACTTCAATATCTTACGTTCACAACCACAACATACTTTGGTTATTGGCAGCGTGTAAACGGGAGAAGACGTGTTCTGATTTAACTGGGCCAATCAGAATAAAGTACTGCGATACTGAAAGCCTATGCTTCGCGGGCAGACACTTGAGACTCGTGACATTGAAAATCTTTGAACCACGAAAGTGCGTACAAACAAATGTGTTCTGTAGTAGAACTGGCCTTGAAACACCTGTCTCTACACGTAGTGCTCTTTTCCTCTGGCAGATTCGCTAATTATTACGCGTGGGAGACAATGTTTACACCCTTGCAAAGAGAATGTAGAATAAAATCAAACCATTTCTAGACCTCACGTTTTAAACATATTCATAGTGCCTTTTATCTCCGATGCACAGATTTGAATTTTCTACGAAATTCGGTTAACGAAAATATTTGTAAACATTACAACTAAATATTTATTATATACAAACAGAATAATTGTTGTTATGACGATCTTGTTTGATGAAGGGTATTTCTGGCAATTGTGCTTTCTGAAACATCTAGAATGGAAATAAAATTATATTCCAACTAAAAATAGACTGTAATTAATTAATGTTTATAATATTTGAATAAGCAAAATCTACAAATATTTAACAGTGTTACAAAATATAACAATTCTTATTATAACTCTAACATAAATCGTACATTTCTGAAAAGTTAGGTTGCAGTGCTGAGTCGGAAGATGCTCTCCTGACTGACGCTTGTAGTACCAAGTGCGTGTTTGTGGCACAAGAGTGATTTGCTGGCCGTAGTGCGTCCTAGCAAGCCACTTGGGAACCAACACATCAGCCCTCCCTCCGCCGGCTGACAAGGCGAGGTTATTAGGCGCGGCGGAGTGAAGTAAGTCTCCCAGTGAACGACTTCTCCAAGCCCGGCCGAGCACATCCACCGTATTGTCGGCGCTTGACGCGGGGCTCGACCTCCTGTTACTTGGCAGGGAGGCGGGTGGAAAGTGAAAAGTCGCCAAACTTGGCACTCAGCAGCGAGGACGGCACCTCCCTCCCCCAGCAACTCCGGTGAGCTTCACACACGCCGCCTTCATTCCCCGCTGCCAGCTCTGAGACTGTGGGCCACATTGCACATTGCACATTGCACATTGCATCGTCCGTGTTGGACGTGCAACTCTGCATCCTAGCTCCCTTATATTCTCAGACATGGCTAATATCTTGAGCAAGGCCGTAGCCAGGGAAAACGGATGCCAAGATTGTACCCCTTCCACTTTGCCCTATGATTAGCAAAAATCAGTATTTAATGTTTTATTAACTTTTAAATTTGATTTGAACAATTTTTCTGTAAAATATGTTGCATTTAGAGACAATTGTGAAGGAATAACTCGCGTAGTATTTGTTGTAATTAGCACGTGCGTCAGCAATGCCAACGTTCCGTAACCTCACTCTCTTCCTTGTAAACAGTGCATTCACACCTCCCTTGAGAAATTCTGGCTCCGCCACTTACTTTCAGCAATCCTATAAAGTGTTGACAATAAGAAATAACCATGCTCAAAGTTAAGTTTGTGCCACAGAAACAGAAAGTGTGGTCAAACGTGTTTCTCTTTGTGTCGAAACCTTTCGTCAACAGCTGTGTCTAGAAAAATTGGGAAGGGAGGAGGGCCGTTTCTTTAAATACTATTAGTGGTGCATCAATATGTCATGGCTTGTATTAAGGAATCAGTCTGGAAAGAGCCAAGTGTGATTTCGGAAAACAATAGAAAATTGTAACAAGACCGCAAATAATATTCGGGTCCGTATAAATGCGAGCCCAGTCTACTTCGTGACGCCATCTTGATCGCTAAGTCTTACTTTTTGTGATTGGAACAAATACGTCATGGCATTTGTAAGATGACCAGAAACACTGCGACTGTATTATTTACCACTCAAACCGAAAATAAAAATAATACTTTGTGGGAGCAGCTAGTGAGTAGTAGGTAGCAAGTAGATGAGAAGTCCAGACGGACGCAAGATGATTATAGTCCACTCGCGGTTACTTCCAACTTTTCTGAAGCCTGCCAGCTGCACTCTTCGCTGCGCCGATGCTCAAAGTCACAGGTTTTCCTCCCAGTGGTCACTTCTCGGGGACGTATTGACCCCCTCTTCCGGCCCGGACCAAACCCGTAAACTAAAAAAAAAATTCTTGAAAGAGTGTTGTACAAATAAAATAATTTCAACCCACTACCACGGGTATTTATTGATTTTCCTAGAATAAAAAAACGCCTGTTTGCATAGCAACCTCCACTCGCTCGACTACCATGCCCAAGTTAGAGTGCCGATCACCAGTGTGTATATTTATTTACGAATTCGAAGGATGTGGTTCCCCTCACCACACACTACCCCATCAACCATTCCACACATCCACCCACACCTCCTCATCCATCACACCTCCCTTTCACCCTCTCCAATACCATCCCTACACCAACCCTCTACACCCATCACCATCCCCAAACCCCCCATCACCAGCACACCACCTCATAAAAACCTCACGCCTCCCTTCCCCACCACCTACAACGCCAACCTTCACCCCACCCCCGCCCTCCTCTCATTAACCAAACAGCCCAGACCGCTCCTCACCATGACTCAGCGCCCTCACCCACCTCACCAACCTCTTGGCCCTTAAAATCCTAAAAATCGAGGATAAGTAATGTTATTACCATGCTCACCCTTACCACCCAGTAATAAAAATCGAACATAACTAATTTCTTCATACCAATATAATTTTGTTTTTGTGTATTATTGGTTTAGTGTACACCCTCAATCACGATAACTTCAAGCAATTTTCCGAATAGGATATTTTGTTTATCTAAATTAAAAGTAAATTTATGTTTGTTTGCATTTTAAGTACATTTAAAGGTAAGCGATTTATCATAGAGTTTTTTTTCTGTTGGGTCCGTGTGGTAAATTAGAAGAATGCCAACATTTTTGTAATCCAGGTTTTAAGCAAGTAAATATTTATAGGCATATGCGATTATAATTTGAGATTTGTTAGGGCCAGGCTCGTGAAATTCAGTTTGCAAGCATCACTTCTGGTTCCAGGGAAGTATGCATGTATACGCCATACGGCCATTTATAGACATAATTTAGCCTATCACAGACTAAATTAGAAGTTATATTTGCATCATACTGCTTTTTGATCAAAATCAGTTTATAGCAGGGGAAGAAAACATTTAGGTTTAAAATTGTTTGTTTTTTCAAATTTATTAAAATTCATTACAACAAAATCCTTCATGTTCGTCTGTATATGTGTAAACATCAGCTTCAGTTCTTATTCGTTAAATACGAAATCAACTGTTCGGTCACTCGTGAACGTGCCGCCGTGCAGTAAGTTTGAAGGCAAAGTCCTTGCAGCAGATGCGACACCGATATGCCACTGAAAGTTCCGTAGATGATACACTACCGGACCCAGATGGTTTGGCTGTCGTCACGTCGGAAGGAGCAGGAACCATGGATACAGACGTCTTCTTGGATAGAGAAGTTGCTCCCGGTGATGAGGTGCCAGGTTCGTCGTTCGTACTGGTAGCACAGATTTTCGTAGTGGAGCCATATGATCGAAATCACCGTCCATCACTCCACCGACGCAGGCCGCAAGAACTATCTGTTGCAGATCCGGCACCGAGGCATCGATGAGGCCTGCAGTTTAACTTTGCATGACCTTAAATATTTACAGTAAGTAACGTTGCGATAGAAAAGCGACCCACACAGTAAGCACAGATATTTAATGTGGTTGGGATTGTTCACACAGCCACGAAATTAATGGTGCCGTGCGGTGTGTTTATGAGAAAATAACTTGTCTCAGTAGCTGCAAGGATAAGTTTCCTCTGGTCGTAGCGATAAAGGCAACGTCCCGAACTCTGAAGGAGACAGGTCAGCCAATGAACTGGATGGTACAGCCAAAGCAACAGATGTTGCAGTAATAAATGGTGCTGTTAGTTCGTTCGAAGTTACAGTGAACCCCACTGAAGACGTCTCAACCAAAGAAGTCAATGGCGCTGTCGACATCATACCTGGAGATGGCGATGCTGGTGCTGTTTCTGCACGTGTCTCATCTTAATAACTCGATGGTTCTTCTGCTGGACCAACGACGGGCGCCTCCATAATATTTATGCCAGGAACCGTCACCTGCTGTGACGATCTGCCACTCACCAAGACCTCTATCAAACTAAGCTCCATAAAATGAACCCAGCTACCTATATATCTGTCCATGACATCATGTAAATATTGTGGTGCATCGTGGGAGACAAAGGTACACTTACTATTGCACCTGGTGATGAGTTGACGAGTGCAGCATTGGTTCTCATTTATTGACGATGTGGAGAAGTATAGGTACGAAACGATGTTACCGATACCATTCACACGAACGATGGAGGTTGCAGCTAAACCCAGATATAAACTTCTTACCAGCACTGTGGGCACCTTAAAGGCATAACTGTCGCCGATATGTAGGCTTCTCACATGCCTAGGACCCTTTGCGTGTATACACTTTGTGAAAACAGAATGTAAATTGTGATACCACAAATTGTGATTAATATTTAATCCGCGTAATCGATATCGATGATGGGTAGAGCGATCCCATTTGTTCTCAGCAGCAGATAATCCACCAAATCGAGTGTCCAGCCAAAGCCCTTCGATTTAATTTCTTCCTCATCGCAGCATACCTTCTTTATGATTTTTTAACACCGGTTTTGATGTCATCCGCATAACACTCATGTAAGTTCAAGGTCATCATTGTTTTCTTTTTTTATACATGTGTTTTACTATTTCTGCATTCCTACCATATATAATATTTTATGGTTTCGTATTTCACCACCTCCTCTGTAAGTTGGTTTATTAAATTTTGTTTCATACAGGTCAAAAATAAGCAAACTTCTCTCGTCGAAGTCATCGGATTTGGAGCGACACACAATTTCAAAAGACCCCTGAATGCTTATTCCATCAGGAAAATTCCTTTACATTCAGCTTACTCTCTTAGGTTGCGATGTATGGTCGGGTGAATTTCTAGGTGTAGCACCTAATTCGCGGTTCGAAGTTGCATGCATTGGGGCCAGCCTTTGCTGTGAACTGCAATTGGGAAGGATGGAACGCGAGTCCTGCATCATAGGATGCTGCAGCCTGTCCACACTGCTTCAGGTAATGTCTTTATACCATCGCATCGGTGCGAGTAAACTGTTTAGAGCACATCTCACATCGATAAAGCATGCGTATGGAACTCCTTACACATACTTTCTTTACATTCCAACGTGCTTCATTAGCATTTGCGAAAGTCTTGTAGTAAGAGCGTGGAAGGAATCAACGATCTTCCCACGACATTCACAGATGAAGTTTCCTGCCTCCGGTGTGTGTAGCGCCAGTGCATCTCCGAAGCAATGCCGGATGATAACCCATAGCAGGCAGTGGAGGTAGACCAGTAGAGGTTACTAGGTACTTTTTTCAGGTTGCCACTTCGTCGATCAAACTACGACTTGTATTTTTCACATGCGAAATTAACATCTGGGTCCGCTACTCTATCATCTCCGTAACTTTCAGTGGCATATCGGTGTCGCTTATGCTGCAAATACTTTGCCTTCAAACTTACTGCACGGCGGCACGAAGTTCACGAGTGTCCGAATAGTTGGTTTCGTATTTAACGAATAAGAACTGAAGGGGGTGTTTACAAGGATGCAGACGAACGTAAGTAATTTTGTAGTCATGAATTTCAATAAATTTTAAAAATTTTAAATAATTTCAATATTTTAAGCCTAAATGTTTTCTTCCCCTGTAATAAACTAATTTTGATAAAAAAAAAAAAGCAGTATGATACAAATATAATTTTTTATTTTTCCTTTTACTATGTATATAAAGGGTCGTAGGAATTATACATGCCTACTTTCCTGGAGCTATAAATGATGCTTGCAACCTGTATTTCACGAGTCTGGTCCTAATAAATCGCAAATCAAAATCGCATATGCCTACAAATATTCGCTTGCTTACAACCTGACTTGCGAAAATGAGGTCATAATTCTGATTCACGATACGGTCCCGACTGAAAAAAAAAAAGCTCTATAATACATAGTTTACCTCGTGTGTACTTAAAATGCAAACAAACATAAATTTACTGTGAAATTTTATAAACAAAATATTCTATTCGGAAAAGTTCTTGAATTATCGTGGTTGAAGTATATGTAATATATTAAAAGTACACAAAAAAGAAATTAAATATTGTTATGAGGAAATGTGTTATGATCGATTTTTGTTACTGGATGGCAGGGTGAGTGGGGTTATGACATTACATGATCCTCGATGTTTAGAAATTAGTTGTCCAAGGGTTGGGATTTGAGGGGGTGAAGGATGGATTATGGTGTGGTAAAGGGGTGAGGGTGGTGTGGGGACTGAGTAAGGAGATGAGGGTGAATGTTGATTAGGGAGGTGAGGTATGTGAATTGAGGTGGTGTGTGAGGGAATTGGTAAATATAGAGAAGGTTTGGGTGGTGTGGGTAATTTTAGGGGGTGGGGGAGGGGAACAACATATTTTGCATTCGTAAATAAATAAACACACTCGCGATCAGCACTATAGTATGGGTCGTGTAGTTCAGCGAGTGGAGGTTTCTATGCAACGGAATTTTTTTTCTAGAAAATTCATTGATTACCCGTGGAAGTGGGCCGAAATTTTTTAGTTTATACTACATTTTTTAAATTAAAATGTTTTTTTTGTACGGGTTTTTGGAGGGGTAAGGGCGGATCAATACTTTCCCCGATGCACTGAGTACCAAAGTGGCGGGCCGGTATTTTAAAAAACATTTTATAAAATATTTTTATATTTAATGGAATTATGATCTGCAACGTCATTCTGAACCGATATAATTACTAAAAATCCAAGGTGGCGGCCGATACTTTTTAATTTGTAATAATTTGTTATTAAAATCATTTATTTAAAAATAATTTCTAGGTATGGCGGGGGGGAAGATTACCCAACATTTCACCGAGTCCTGGCTGTGACGCCTACCAATATGGTGGAAGCCATCGACCAACATGGCCGCCGGCCACGCCTGTGACGTCATGGCAGACCACTCCGAACTCTGATACAGGATGGATGTGCCAGAAGGAACATACATACACTACTCCACCGCTGTCATATAACTGCTCTGTCGTTGACTTCCACTGTCTCGCGGGGGACAAAGCGGTGATTACGTAACAATACGGCCAGTGGCTGTCGCCAAAACACATTCACTAGACTTCGGATATACAACATACGCAGAGACGTGCTAAGATGCGGAGAATACTTGTGCCTGACTGACACGGTGCGACTGTGGAGCTATCAACATTTGACGGCCATAACCCAGGCCAGGACCTTGATGAGGACCAGAGGGTGACAGTCCGAGGGGACGGTGATGAGAAGTGCAGGGAGGACTCAGGACGAGGCAACAGAGAGCACACGAGTGGCTGTTAGCTGTACCGGCGATCTGAGTGTCTACCTGGTAGTGCGAGAACCCAGTTCCTTTCTCCTGCAATCACCTACTAGCACTTCCTCAGCAATGTATACGGTATCTGGCAGTGTTACTGTAGAAGTGTTAATGAAATCGACGTATAGTAGTTACGACGATATTCTTTCCTCGCTCTTGAAATTAAAACCCAGCAATTAAAAATATATATTCAGTGTACAGTTGCGATGGGGATAGCTGTTGCTCTGACGAAGGCAAATCGCTTTGTACCCTAAAGCGTCTTCGTGGTCGCGAACAGCCATTCCATCTAACGACCGCTACTGTGGCATGTTTTTGCTCCTATTCAGAAAAGAAGACTGCTGAGCCGAGCGCCTTAATGCGAGGGGAAACCAACAGCCTGGTGTCAGAAGAATGTTGCGACTGGTAATGGCTCTCCGACTGGCGTCGAGTCACGCGACACCGCACACGGGTTACACTCGCTTGTTAGCAGCTGCAAATGGTCTGCTTCAAGCCCTTCCCATTCCTCTGCTTCCAGCCCTTCCCATTCCTCTGCTTCCAGCCCTTCCCATTCCTCGTCACAGCAGTTCCTCTCCATTCGGACTTGTTTCCTCCAGCTACACATTCTGAACCTTTGCCGTCAACCACGATTATTATTTTCCTTTCAACGACCATGCCGAGGAAAAACTTAATTTTTTTATATTTTTTGTATTTATTTCAAACAACTATTAAATTGCACAATATAAAAAGTATACGAATGTGCTCCTTTATTACAATGCATTTTTTAACATCCTGTTGAAAGTAAACTGTTAGTACAAAAGAGTATCTTCTGGATTACAGGTAACGTCATATGTATTCTTTATCAAATAGCCAAAGGATTTACCGCTTCAAGAAAAAAATAAACATTTATTAATTAAGATATCCTTTAATATGTCTTTGCAAACTTAAGACAATTTTGCTTTCCAATGTGTATGCAAATATTGGAGGTCACGTGCAAATTTTAAATTATAATTTAAATTAAAATAACCTTGCAATGGAACTGGTGCATAAATATTATAAGTAACAGAGTGATTGTAGATAAAGGCACAGATGATAAGTACATCAAACCTCTTAATTCAAAGAAAATAAAAGCGAGCATTAAAATAAGTTCCTTGCTTAATCATTTTTAGCAATGCGACAACTAACAATAATTCATTTACCCACTAACCTTAGCAGTAACTCATTCAAACGGATCTGAGGAATCCAGATATTGGCCATGATTTTCAAATGTAAGTAACTAATCACTACATTGCGAAAACATGTTGCGATATTAAGGGCGCTGTGCAAAAGCTAATGCTACTATTAATTACCATAGTAATAAGTATTGTGAGTAAAGAAATTCTTTATTAGACACCTTTGTAGCGACATCATATCTGCTTAAAATACAGTGTTTTATGAACAGAATTTGAAATTGTAAAGTTACACAGAAATTTTAAGTCCGAGGATGTCAGGTCTTTGACAAAGTAAAATGGTATATATCCGAATCAGCATTTACGGGTCGTTCCAAATAGTCTTCTTAAAGGTTCATTATACATCGAATACTTTTACGATCGGTAGGCGTATATAGTCGTTTTGGCGGTGTCAATCATGCCATTGAGTCTTGTAACAGGATAAAACTTTACTGAATGTATAACACTAAAAATAATGTATCGAAGTAAGCGATATTACAAGAAACTTGTTCAAAATACCTAATTAATTTCAAATCCTTTCCCTCAGTTCTATGTTAATGAACCAAAATCAACGAGCAGGCTGTGTGTTGCAGTTAAATTTAATGCATACTAACAACACAATACATCAAGCACTCATGACGCAGAATATAGGAGAGTGGTTATACATGTATGCTTATATGAGGGGGGGGGGCGGTTTTCTAGCCAATAACCAAGTGTGAACAAAAATTAACTCTTCCATTGATTTCATTAATGTGGAATTTTATTGAGATGTTTTGCCACCTACACTGGAGTTTTAGTGCAAATGTTCATCGCAATTAAAGCTTTAATCGTATACCGAAGCAATACAATCACTGATTGAAATGTATTATTATATTTCACATAAAATACCAGCAGCGCGTTCAAACTTCGCGAAGTTAATTCAACTTAAATATTATTTATTTATATAATGCTAGAGATTCAGAGACTTAAGAGTTGTTCTGAATGTGCCACTTTAAAACCAAAATCACACGTAGTAACAATTTTCGTTAATTATTTAAATCATTTAGACATTAAAGATACATAAAAGCGCTAATGTAATCATACGCTACTAGATCGTTTACTTGTCTCACCTGCTACTTCAGATATACATTTGTAACAAGTTCAAGCATTGTGATAATGTCCTCGTTAATGTGTCACCATTTGTGCTTCATCAGTATTGTAATTCAATGCACATGCTCAGACAAAAGTACTGAGTATTCATGCTCGGACACACCGGCCGTCATGTGCTATAACATTATTTTCAAAGAAATTACTGATTATTTCTGATTATTGCGCATTTACGTTTCACAGATACTTTCCGTTGTAGTCGCCAAATTTTATCCACACGTTATCATGTATTAATAAAACGTCAAGAATTAATTTATGGTTTGAAAATGACGCAACACTAATTACGTTATATTTAATTGAGAAAAGTTCAACATTTATGTTTGTTTTACAACGAAATTTGTATTTGCAGAGAGCTGTAGCTCTAGTTTCGAAATAAAATTCCGTAAACCACGGAAATAATATATAAAGCAGTAACTCAAGAAGGCGTGCGAGACCGCGGCTTAACTATACCACAGCTTGAGGAGAGATGGTCGGGATGGTACG